>OZ005656.1:83716484-84121484 GCA_963930645.1 Salticus scenicus
TCTAATAGAAAGCAATTAAAAAATTGTGTAATGTGTAAAGGAGCGCATCCATTATATAAGTGCATGAAATTTAAAGCTATGGATCTTGATGTACGGAACAATTTTGTTAAGAGTAATAACTGCTGTTTGTGTTGAAATAATCATAAAATTAAAGAATGTCCGAATAGTCATTTAAAATGCTTACTGTGTCACGCTAAATAACGTAATACGCTTTTACATAGGGATTTTCACTGAAATAATTCTCGTATTGTTATTAGTGAAAATGAGAGTCAACAGATTGATAAAAATTTAATGCCTGATGCACCATCGGAAAATTTACAAATCGATTCTATTGCGTCATTTAATACATCCAAATGCGTTTCCCTCTTACCAAAAGCGAAGATTTTATTATATAATACTGCAGGTAAAGCTTTTCCTTTCAGAACTTTACTTGATTCAGGCTCTAAATATTTCTTTTTTAATCAAAATGTAATAAATATTTTGGGGCTAAAAAGAAAAAATGATCGAATTGCTTTAAATGGTATTATCGGAGTATCGGCAAGACAAACACGAGGTTCAGTGACTCTCACGGATGGCTCAAAAATGTCAAATGAATCTATAAAGCAGGCATATATATATTACCTAGATTTACATCTCAATTGCCTACAGAATTACTTGATACAAAAAATCTTGATTATCTTAAAGATATGCTCGCAGACGAGGATTTTATGCAACCTAGAAAATGTGATCTTCTTTTGGGTTCTGATTGTTTCTTTTCTACTTTGAGGCATGGTAAAGTTTAATCAAGATGAAGCAATTGCTCAAGAAAAAATGTTTGGTTGGGTAGTAGCCGGAAAATTTGATTCAAACTGTTAACCCCACTCCCCCCCCCCAAACGGAAGAAATAAATAAAAAAAAATCACATTTAATCGAGGAAGAATAGTTCTGCGAACAATTTTCAATCAACTTATAGGCATGCTGAGGATGGTAGAACTGAAGTTAATTTGCCCATTTTTAAAGACATTAACTTTTTAGGGGATTCTAAAGCCTATTTCCCGTTTACTTCCTATGGAAAAGAAGTTTCAATTAGATAAAAATTTTGAGAATGAATATGAACAATTTATGCATGAATATGAAAAACTAGGTCATATGACACAAATTAATTATTCGCTTAGTTTTACTAGTAACAAAGTCCATTATCTTCCTCATTATTCAGTGGTTAAAAGTGATTTCATTTACACGAAGTTGCATGTGGTATTTGATAGTTCATGTAAACTTTATAACGCTGATTCTTTGAATTCTATTTTGGCAGTTGGGCAAATTTTGCAGTCTGATCTTTTTACTATTCTTGTAAGATTCAGACTTAATAAAACTGTTTTTAGTGCTGATATCCAGCAAATGTATATGCAAATATTAATTGCTCCAAGTGATCAGGATTTGCAACGCATTGTTTGGAGAAATTCAAGGCATTGAGATTTAAATGAGTACCGATTGAAAACAGTGACTTATGGTACATCTTCAGCTCCTTTTTTGACCACTCGTTGCTTATATCAGATTAGTAAAAACATAGAAAGTGAAGATCTTGTAATTTCATCAATAACTAAAGACTGTTTTTATATACATGACTTAATGTCTGGCTCAACTTCTAGGGAAGAATCCATAAAGGTAATCACAAAACTTTCGAGTGCGTTTAAAACAAGATGTATCCATTTATGAAAGTGGAGGTCAAAGTTTTCTGATATTCTTACTTATTTAGCATGTAATTCTGATAAATCAACAGATCTAGAAATTCATCCTGATGATTGTTATGAAGCTCTAGGTCTAACATGGGATTCTTCTAATGATTTTTTTATTTTTAATGTAAATTTGAATTTTAGTGACAGGATTACAAAAAGAACGTCGGAATCTGCAAGGCTGTTTGATCCTTTGGGATTTTTAGCCCCATGCACTATATCCATTAAGATTTTCATCAACAATTTTGGTTGATGAAACTCGATTTGGATACACCCTTACCTGAAAGTTTACGTATCAAGTGGGAATTATTTAAAAGAGAATTTTAATTTGCCTTATACGTATTCTTCGATGGATTCAAACTGCCAGTAAGAAATTTATTTGTCATGGATTTAATAATGCGTCAGAAGACGCATATGCAGCTGTAATATATGTACTACAACCTTAAAGAACCACATCAAAAGTTACTATCTTAGTATCAAAAGTAAAGTAGCCCTACTTAAACCTGTATTTATATCAAGGTTTAAATTGAATGGAGCACTACTGCTCTCAAGATTATATGCCACAATATTAAAAATTTTGAAAGGGATTTCTATAAAGTTTTATCCGTGGACTGATTCTCAAGTTGTTTTGTCTTGACTATCATCTCATCCAAGACACTGGAAACCTTATGTAGCGAATCGAACTTCAGAAGTCTTGGATTGTGTTCCATGCGAATGCTGGAGATATGCACCATCTAAAGAGAATCCAACGGATATCGTCTCTAGAGGACTGTCACCTAATGCTCTGGCTAATTACTCCCTTTGGTGGGAAGAATCTCAGTGATTTTCTTTACTGGCCGAAACAGCCACCAGTTAAGACTCACCTGGACATTATTTATAAAGAGAAAAAGAACATTAAACAATGCTTTTCTGTTTCTGTAAAAAAATGTGTAATTGATTTACTTTTTTAGAGATATTCTTCATTTACTAAAATTGTAGATATTTTAGTTTTTTGTTTAAGGTTTCTGAAAAATTGTAAAGAACGAGTTCGCAATGTTAAAATGAACAAAGGGGAGCCTTGCCTTATGTCTACAAGTGTAAGGAGAATTTCAGGTAATATAACTATATCTTATATTAAGCAATTATATTTTAAGAATAAAACTGATTGCGTAAAATTAGCAAAACCTGTTTCAAAAGTAAGTTCTCTATCTTCACTTTGTCCTTTTATTGATAAGGAAGGCTTGCTTAGGGTGGGAGACCGATTGCAGAATTCGCCTCTTCAATATAATGCAAAGCATCTAGTCATATTGCCAACGCAACATAAAATTAGTGTATTAATTATAAATTATTTTCATGTTCTGCATCTTTATGCTGGTTTAAATTTATATTATTAGGTATTATTAAACAAAGTTATTGAATAATAGGATCTAAAAGGATAATAAAAAATTTTATTCATAAATGTATTATTTGTTGCAGATATAGAGCAAATTCCTCAAAACAACTAATGGGAGACCTTCCTCTTGATAGAACTCCCATTCGACCATTTTTTTCATGTGGAATTGATTATGCACAGTGCTGCCAGATTGAGGGAAATTTTTATTTAACAGCTACCTCTAAATTTTTATTAAAACAGTTTCTTAATTGTTTAGAAACATATTTTAAAGACATTTTCGTTGTGATTAGGTAACCGTTACAAGTAAAATTTAACGGTGACTATTGAATAAAAATTTCCCTCAAATCTGGCAGCACTGATTATGCAGGGCAAATCGGTGTTTAGAGACATCGAGATAGAGGTGCTAAAACTACCAAGGGTTATATAGTTATTTTTGTCTGTTTCGTTACAAAGGCTCTACATTTGGAATAAATGAGTGATCTAACTTCCGAGGCTTTTAATGCCTCATTCAGGAGGTTTTGTTCTAGAAAAGGAGCCACTTGGCATATCTATTCAAATAATGGTCCAACCTTTGTTGGTGCAAAAAGACAGTTATCTGATTTATTTAAAATTGTTTATGCTCTAAAGAAAGATGAGTATATTTGCTATTATTTATAGTAACAACAAATTGATTAGCGTATGATTCCCCCAGTGAGTCCACATTTTGGTGGACTGTGCAAAGCTGCAGTTCGATCAGTGAAATTTCACATTAAACGCGTAATAGAAAGTGCAGATTTAACCATTGAAGAGTTTTATACTTTTTTGACCCAAAATGAAACCCCTTTAAATTATCGCCCACGGGTATCAATTGATAGAGGAGAAAACTCAGATGATGTGAATATTTTGACCCCCCCCCCTCTCATTTTTTGATTAGTTATATTATTTCACCTCCTGCTGAAGCTGTCAACGAAGTAAGTTTGTCGTTACGGTCCCGTCGGGCCATAGTTCAAGAGATGAAAATAGGTTTTTAGAAAAGATGAAGTGTGGACTATTTAAGTTCGCTTTAGAACAGGAAAAAATGTAGGAAATCTATTACTGATTATAAATTAATTAATGTTGTAATTTTAAAGGATAACAGTAATTTTAAACAGTTCCTCCGTCGATTTGGCCTTTGGGCAAAATTCTTGCAACCCATCTAGGAAAGGACAGTTTAGTTCGCGTAATTACAGCAAAAACATCTAAGAGTCTGTTTAAAACACCAATTGTAAAACTATGTAGATTTTCGCAGCATCAAGAATAATTTCTTGATGGGTGGGAGTATGTTCAATGTAATTTAGTTTTACAGTAGGAGATAAAAGTATCCGAACACTAGCAAAAATTTCTGTGTAAAACAAGTACACTTAATACAGATTTGTTAAATAGATCCTTGTCGAATCCTGTTCTTAGTCAGTCTAAGAACATGATTTGACAAGGATTCATTTAACAAAACAGTATTAAGTGTACTTTTTTTACATAGGAATTTTTTGCTAGTGCTCGGATACTTTTGCTGCCGACTGTATATTTTTATGTTTCATTAAGTGATTGGTTTAGTTCCTACCTATACTTTTGTTCCTACTTAAAAACTTGATTTAGTTTGTAAAAGTAGTAACACCTGGTTGTTATTTGTTGAATTTTTAGTTTTTTAGAATTCGGTTGCTTCTTTGTAAAGGAAAAAATGTTTATCTTTATTTTCGCCCTTTAGTGGGCGGCATTTATGGAAACATTTTAAATACCGGGTGATCCAAAAGTCAGGACAAATTTTAAAAATGAATAATTCGAAAACGAATCAAGATATAAAGATACGGTTTTCACCAAACGGATGAAAAAGAAACCGGGTTTTGTGTAGCAACGAAAAAAAAATTAGTTCTGTTGGCGACCAACAGATGGCGCTATAGTGTTTTATTTCACCAAAAGATGATTTACAAATGAAAAAAGGGTTGATAACTTACAAGTCAGCTTAAATACAATTAATTAGTACTACTACCATAACTGCTCAGTGTGGTGTCCATCATTCAGAAGTACAGCTCTGAGACGATTCACCACACCGTTCACAGGATTTAGTAGCATTTCTTGCGTTATGGCAGACACATTTTGGCGGATGTCATCTTTCAGTGCTGCTAGTGATTCCGGTTGGTCGCGGTACATTTTTGCCTTCAAGAATCCCCACAGCCAAAAGTCACAGGGTGTCAGATCGGGAGATCTTGGAGGCCATGCGTGATTAAAGTAGCGACTGAGAATGCGATATTTCGATGCATGTAAGCTTCGACAACCATTACCTGCCGCAGTTGCTCCTTTTTATATCGTTTGTTGCTTTGCATAATCCTACATCAGAAATCCGACAGCGCCATCTGTTGGTCGCCAACAGAACTATTTTTTTTTTCGTTGCAACACAAAACCCGGCTTCTTTTCCATTCGTTTGGTGCAAACCGTATCTTTGTATCTTGATTCGTTTTCGAATTATTCATTTTTAAAGTTTGTCCTGACTTTTGGATCACCCGGTATTTTATCATTATATTTTAAGAGTTATTTCGCCCAGTATATATGGCGTTTAAGAGTTGAATGAAACTGTGTTTTAATGAATTTAAGTTTTATGATATATCTTAACGGAAATATGTGTTATCTATGTAAAGTGCGTCACGAATTGTGTCAAGTATTATTGTTGTGTTACGTTAAATAAAAGAAATGAAAAAAAACTCAAGTGTGATATATCATTTTTTCAAGAAAACGTATTTTTACAAGAGCCACTGTTTTACTTTTTGCAGAAATTTTGCAGAAAACGTGTTAATTGATAAAAGAAAATCTTTCAGTCTCTTCTCAGTATCTTAAACTGTATGAATGACGAGAAAGTGACAAAAAAACAAAATTAAACATACAGGTGTGTCGATCGATATGTAGACAATCGGTTGTTCACAGAGCTTTGAAATTTTGTATGGAGTTCCTTTTTAACATTCTCCTGATGCACCTCGAAGCCTGATTTTCAAATTTTGATTACATTTTTTAATTAACTAAAATTTTTACATCTGTTGAATTTGTCTAATGCTGCCACCTGTTGTCATAGAGTGCAGATAATAATCTGTCCGAGAAATATTTGTCCGAAAAATGCAGTTCTTGAATGATAGCAGCGTCATTTATTGTCCAGTTATCTCTTAAATTGAAATGTCCGGTTAAGGTGCAAATGCAAGCAGTGGAGACCCGAAACAGATATAGTGTAGGTGGGGACCCAAAGCGAGATTTTAAGAGATATCAGTGGATTTTTTTTTTTTTTTTTGGCTTTGCCAGTTCAGGCAGTTCAGGCAAAGCGTGCTAGTAATAGTACGTGTATAAAATTGTTTTTAGAAGTAAGACACATATTCTTAAAATTCCGTAATCTGTTTTTCTTATTCATAATTTTTTTTTTTTTTTTTTTTTTTTTAATTTTTGGAAGTGACATTTCTGAAAAATATTGGTAATAGTGATGAAACCAAGTAATTTGATAACACAGATAAACTGATTTCTGTTTCTCTGAAGAAATATATATATATATATACATGAGCATGCAAACTCATTGTTATAAAGCTAATTAAATATAAATTAAAAATATAGGCAAAGTAGTTTACATTTTAGTTTTATTATCACAGTTATTAATATTTTGATATATTTTTGATTAAATAAACACGTAATTGGAAATTGCAGTAACTCTAAACGTTAAAAATTATAAAATAAACGACAAAAAAAATTCTGAATGGTATAAATTTTTATTTTTTAATTTTTTACATAAATAATTAATTAAATATTTTTATTGAATTTTTATTGCACAATAGAAAAGCCTGTCAAATATTCTTTCCAGTTTTGTCCTAAAAACCTATAGGAATGTCTTCATTATTTAATAACATTTTATTGTTCGTATATCATAAATTTATTATTCACTATAAAGTTTATTTTTAAAGAAAAGTGTTTAAATTACATAATTGATTGTTTTATTAACGAAGTGTCCAGTCATTGTTGCAACATGATATTTCAAAGATAACACCAATTTCGTTCTGGAAAATATTTGCAGTATCCCTGACACTTTGTAATGTGCTTCTAATAACGTGGAAGAGAGATATATTTACTTAGTCAAAGAGTTACACATGCTGTTTTCTCATGATGATCTTCTTTCTTTATGCAAGGTTTTATGAATAAAAAGGGGCATATTTGAGAAATGCTATCTAATTTTTTTTTTTTTTTGAGGGGAGGGGGGGGCTAAATAAATGTTTATATTATAATAAATAAAAACTGAAGCGTGATATTATTATTATTTTTTTCAAATTATATTTCGTAAAACACGCATATGTAATTATTATTTCATTTAAATAGAAGAGTATAGGCTTTTTAGTATGACATGATCTATAACGAAATTTGTCTTACAAAGAAATGTATATATATCAGTGTGTCGACAATCGAAATTTCTTCCCTGATTTTCCCACCACTATTTTTCTTTCGGAATTTTTAGTAGTAAGTTTGCTCGATTAATTAATTAAAAATTTATTTTATAAATACATTGGCGGAAGAATCAGGGAAAACATATACACTGTCGATGCCCTGCATATTTTTTCTGTCTGCGTTATAGCATTATTCTACATTTAGAGTTATAGCCTTATGTCTACATTTGGTGTTCCAACATTTATTTACGCTTTTATGTTCATATACATTTTTTTTTTTTTTTTTTAATAAGTAAATGAATAAATTTATTAAAACAATACTCAATATTAAAATATACACATGTACAGTTTGGTTAAACATTCACTTCTTTATCAAACGTTTGCAGCATGTTTCATTGTATGTTTTTATGGGGCTACGCTTTTCTGCTGTGTGATTTAAAAAAAATGTTTCTGCGATTTTTACTTCTTTATACGAAGTATAAGGAAATATAGTAATCCCGATTGGCGAAATAGATTTTGTATTTCAGATTGCTCGAAAACAAATGATCGCTGAATGTTGCCAATTTATACACGTGACTGTCATGATGTCTAGTTCTACACCTGTAAGTGTCGTCTTAAGATGAGCTCTCGTTTTCAAGATATAAGCGACTTTACACGATTTTTCGTGACGTCTGTATGTATGTGTGTCTCTCTCTCTGTGTGTGTGTGTGTGTGTCGCATAACTCAAAAACGGTTGGACGTAGAAAGTTGCGAATTGGTACATAGGTTGTTATAACATATAATTGTGCACCTCCCTTTTTAGACTTTGTATGATTTTCCGTTTTGGAGATATTTAGGAAAATTAGGTTCATAATGACCAAAAATACATAGGTTTTGGCCATAATGTATCAAAATAATCTGGTGTGTCACTCACACGACTTTCTCTTACCCTGAAATTTAATACTATAAATACAGGTTGGAGATTAAGAGGTAAGATAACGATGTTATGTAAACCTATGTTAAGCAATTCAAATTAGGCTTCGGAAGAGTTTTATATGATAATTAATTCTGTGTGAGGGGGGCTACCGCCCCCCTCAAACCCCCGTTTCATTAACGCACCTACATTTATATAGAATTTAATTCGGCTATTAAAAAATAACGTATTAAAATTATTATTTAAAAAAATTATCTTTTATGATAATGCAGACGATTTCCATATTAGAGAAGTAGTATAACACTAAATATCCCCCCCAATAAAAGTCCATTTTATTCTCAAAAAAAAAAAAAAAAAAAAAAATTCTAAGGTTTTTTTTTTGTTTTTTTTTTAAATAAAAAAAATCGATAACTTTGTTTTAAATTATCGCAGATCGATGGTTCAACAATTCGTTTTAAAGGTATTGGCGAGCTCTTTTGAAAGATATCCATCATGAAAATTTATTCCCCTCAAGGGGGGGGGGGTCTTCCCCCTTAGGGGGAGGCGAGGCTCCTACATACACAAAAAAAAATTTCCCAGTTGACTATCTCTATTACAAAAAATATATATTCGTTTCATTTGGTTTAGTGCAGTCTATAGACGTTAAACTCTACTTACCTGCAATTTCCCCCATAGACGTAATGTATGATTGTCCCTGTACACGAACCATTTGCTTGATCTTAACGAAACGCTGATTGTAGCATCCCTATGTGATACACATTTAGAATACCAAGTTTGAACTTTCTGCCTAATTTGTTTTTGAGATATGCTGATAACAGACAGACAGACACACACGCAGACACATACACAGACCATTTGCTAAAAACATGATTTTCGTATTCAGAGGACCTCAAAACGTGTAAATATAACAAAATATCGCGTTCGAAAATTTGACCCAAAAAATAATACTTTCTCTACCTTATGGGTAAGCGAAAGTAAAAAGGTAATAACTCAAAAACGGTTTGGACAAATCTTGCAATTTAACTGACTTCCCAACTAGCTAGTCATTTGAAACTTTCAGAAAAGCTCAGAACACGTTGACAATGCATTTGTTTAATATTTTTAGCTAACTGTTTCCGGTACCTGCTGCCTTCAGCAGCGTTCATGTGATTCAACAGAAAATTTATTTAACTAACTTCCCGATTAGCTAGACATTTGAAACTTTCAGAATAGATCAGAACAAGGTGAAAATGCATTTTTTTAATACTTTTAACCAACTGTTTATGGTCCCTGCTGCCTTCGGCAGCGTTACCAGTACAAATCTAGCAATCGATTTTTAACTAACTTCCCGACTAGCTAGACATTTAAAACTTCCGGAAACGCTCAGAACACGGTGACAATGCATTTTTTAAATATTTTTAGTCAATTGTTTCAGGTCACTGCTGCCCTCGGCAGCGTTTATATGGTTCAACAAAATGATTAAACATCTATTGGACCTAATGTCTTAGGTGTAATTCTAATATACGACCATTAGAATATCCCTTAAGCGGAGGTTTGAGTAAGTTTTATGTCCCACTAGTTCTATACTAAAGTCGGCAGCAAAAGTATCCGAGTACTAGCCAGTAATTCTGATATTAAAAAGTTACACTTCTGTTTTGCTAAATAAATCCTTGTCGAATCATGTTCTTAGACTGACTAAGAACATGACTCGACAAGGGTATTTTTAACAAAACAGTATTAAGTGTACTTTTTTAGACAGGGATTATTACTAGTGGTCAAATATTTTTGCTGCCGACCTGTATAGGTAATCGGTTACGGTCTCGGTCTCAACCCTAAAAGTGGTCCAGACACATGCCATTGCAATTTTGATCCTCCACGGAAGGTTTGGTTGGTTGGTTGGGTTTTACGCCGTACTAGTGCTGCGCAATGGGCAATCCTCCACGAAAGGGAATATTTGTGAGGCGATATCTAGAGAAATATACAGGATCTAAATAAGCTATAACTGCCGCTTTTAGAATGCATCAACAGATGTGTGCAAACGGAATGCAAATAATTAATCAGTTCACTTTTCAAAAAATTGAAATATTTGTATCATTACATGAAGTAAATTATTTTCTAAACAAAATATTATAGTGTCAGAATCATTTTTATTCATATTCAAAATATATTCCAACAGCATTTTAATACCTGTGTGTACCAGGTATGCATAAAATATTTCTTTTTTAATTGTTAAATACCATTTATAGAGTAATGTTTATTAAGTGAATATAAAATTTGGATGTTAAGCATTTATTTTAATACACACACACACACACATATACAGGGTAAGTGCACCAGTGATTGACACTTTTAGAGCAATCTCTCATGTTTTTAATATTCTAGTCATCAGAAAATATTTTTAGAAATCTTAAGTTAGTACATATGGCATGAAAGACATTTAGAACCACATATATGTTAAGATATATACATTTGATAACAATTATTATTTCTTTTTTTTATGAATTTTTATTTCACCATTCAATGTTCCAGTACATTGCCAGTTTTTTATTTTACCAGAAATTAGCATCCTATGCTCCAGTGTTTGACACTGCTAGTTTTTTATTTTACATGTTATTAGCACCCAATGCTTCAGTGTTTGACACACAATATTAAAATTCTTATATGTAAAACATGTGCTTTTATTTTATTTTATTTTTCTTATTTATTAATTATTTCGGGAAAGATGTCATTTACTGGAGCATGCCAATCACTGGAGCACCTACCCTATAAAATGAAATTATCTGTGTTATTCAATGGTTTATTTCCAACAAAATTGTTTTAATCCAATTATCTTAGTTCTAAAAAAGAATATCTGAAATATTGTTAGCACTTTTTACTAACATTTTTTTTATTTTTATCTTCTTAAATCTTCACTTAGTATTATCACATACCACATTAAATTAAATAGGTTAACATGAATAAACAAACTTTGCATCTACTTTTAATTTCAGATAATTATCCAATAGCAGTCAACTACGGAGAAAACTTGCCTTGAGCACAAAATCCATAATTAAAATTCTTTCAATTCCAAATATTCATTCGGTTTCTATAATAGTTACGGTAAGTATTAGGTTAGCAGAAAAATTCTGAAGTTATTTAACTACTTTCAGGTAATTTTACCTGTCAGGTCAAGACGATTAAGTTAGAATATGAGTCTTGTGGTGCCTTGGTTCCTTTAAGATGTTGCATTTGGTATGAATTACATAAAGGAGGCAAGGCATCCGTTGCTGTAAAAACTTATGCGAAACATTAGAAAGTGAAGTCGTAAATGTTCGGTCTGCCAAATTTCGTTCATGCGATTTCAGTTTTAAAAGAGATCGTCGATCCGGCCGACCATCCTGATAATGACATTTTGCGGTACATGTTGGAGAGTAACCCATAAATAACCACTAGAGCAATTGCAAAGAAACTCCTCGGCATCAACCATTTGACTGCTGAGTAACTCAAACGTATTGGATTTGTCTAGAAGCAGAATATTTGTATTCCGCAAAATTTGACTGAAAAAAATTATCGAATCGTGTGAGAATCTGTTCATCTCTCCTTGTTAAAGAAAACGTCGAGTCGTTTTTTGACAAGCTTTTATTAAGGTAGGCGAAAAGTGGATCCCTTAGGAGAATATAAAGAGAAAAAAATTCTACAAACCTGGAACATTCGGCAAAAAAATTGCAGAACCAGATCTTCATGAACGAAAAATGGTGCTCTGTTTTTGGTAGGATAGACGAGGTTCTGTGTACTACAAGCTTCTTAAACTGGGACAAAGCATCAATGTGAATACCTATTGTAATCGACTTGATAAATTGACTGCATCTATCAAGGAAAGGTCAGTATTAGCGAAAGAAAAGAAATTTTGTTCTATCAAGATAATGCAAAACCACATACTCCAGTGGTGACGCAACAAAAGTTGAATGTTCTTGGATGGGAAGTCCTGTCACCCACCATATTCCCATAACATAGCTCTATTGGATCACTACCTATTCTGATTGCTTTAGAAGTATCTGACAGGAAAAAACTTATTTCTTTTAAAGCTCTTTCCATGGTAGTAGCGGAATACTTTAGGTCTAAAATTGAGAACTTCTACGCTAGGGGGATCGACTAGCTGCCTGGAAGACAGCAACCAGTGGTTGTAAATAATGCATATTATATTATTGATTAAAATATAAATAAACGTTATTGAAATTGATTCAAATGTTTTATTTAAAATACGACAGAACTTTACCGCCAGCCTATAGAAATGCTTAGTTTATCGTACAAATTTACTGAAACACATACTGTAAAATATCGTTTCGCCACATTAGTCTTCAAGGAAAATCAGTATATGCTTCGGGTAGAGGCAGGAAAACGGTAAAAATGTGCAAAAAATATAGAATTTGACATGTATTTTTCTGCAAAAATTAAAAGGTATAAAAATTATTTTAAACCAAAATATATATACATAAATATACGTATATCTACATATGCATAGATAGATAGATAGAAAGTAGCAATGACAAAAAAAAAGAAAAAGAAAAGAAACTAATTAAATACAGTTTGATTAAACGATATTCAACTAACCGAAAAACTTTGGAAAAAAAAAAATTTCCCCCTTTCCAATAAATTGTTTTAAAATATTTGCCGCTATTTTAGGAAGCTTATCCTTTCCATTTTCAAATAATCAGTGTTCTATTTAATATAATGCAAATCAATGTTTATATTTACAAAATGTTTATATTTACAATGTTATAAAAGAAATAACGTAAAAAACTGTCACCTGTTTCAAGGAGCGGTATTTTAAGAACAAACTAAATTCACGTGAAAAGCAGAAGGGGTCTTTAATCAAGGAAGGTCACTTTTGAGTTACTTAACGGTTTTTTTGATGGAAATTAGTTCTCGAATTCATATTATATATTTTCATTTATTACCCATACAGAACTCTGTAATTTGTGCAATGTCAGAAATATTTCATTCTTTGCTGAAATTTTCAGCTTCTAATAAAATTTTGCAGTCGTGGCTTGAATTACTATCCCTTGTTAGCCAGGAAGAAGGCTGGAATGCAAACAGGGGAAATGTTCATAGCTAACTAAACGAGCCGGAACTACTACAACTAAAATAGGTTTATCTGCTGTAGATTTTTCTAATGTTGTATCTTTTTTCTATTGTCCATGTATTCTCTTTATTCGTATGTCAACGATGACTTCTGTGACAGAAATCTACCATGTAATCCTGTTACTGTGACAGAATTGAACCATACAAACCCGCCTATTAAGTGTAAACGGACTATACTCCATCTATCCTTACCCTTCCTTAAATTGTGCCGTCAACTGCAAAAAAAGAGTTCGGAAAATGGTCATGTCATTTCCCCAACCTTATTGCAAAACTACAATTGATTTTGAATGACATGGAATTTGCGCCTTATGTAGTTTTTTTTATTCCTCGGAATAAAAATCGTCCTGACGACAACCAGTCGCAGCTCATCCATCATGTTAAGAAATCTTCCACGCGCAATAAAATAAGAGCGAAGGTCAAATGAATTATTCCTCATTCATAAAGAAACGCCCAAGGTCTTGATGCCACATATTTATTTTTGCCCCTTAGGATTTTTTGAGTGAAGATTTTTGAAAATTCAATTTTTTTTTTTTTTTCAGAAATTGGGCACTTTTAATAAAATTGATTTTCCTAAGTTTTTTTTTTTTTTTTTTTTTAAATTCCCCTGAAATTTCGCATAGAATATATTCTGACAAGAAATGATTGTGAAGTGATAACTGACAAATACTCTCATTATTTTATGATATTTAGAAGTATTTTTAGGCTTCTTTCCCAAGATGTTATTATTATTATTATTGTTAGTAATAATAGTATCGAAGAAGTCTTCCACGCGCAATAAAGTAAGAGAGAAGGTCACTCCTCATTCACAAAGAAACGCCCAAGGTTTTGATAACGCATATTTATTTATTTATTTATTTTTTGCCTCTTAGATTTTTTGTGAGGAATGATTTAAAAAAATTCAAAATTTACTTTTCGGAAATTGGGCCCTCTTAGCAAGATTGATTTTGTTAAAAAAAAAAAAAAAGTAATATCCCATGCGATTTCGTATTGAGAATCCTACTTTAATAATAACATATATTTTATTTTCAATAATAATAATAATAACTCGCAGTTAAATTTGTATTATTAATTAAATTATTCGTGCAAACGAGTAGAACCATTACTATTTTCAGATTTATACATTTATCGCACAAATACGACTAAGGGAAATACATTTTGTTAAAAAATATGATATAGAAATAAATAACTCACTAATGAATTTTTCATATAATATGACATTACAATAACGCAAATTACACACCAAGAGATATTGTTAACATTAAAAACAAACAAACAAACAAACAAAAAGCTTCATACATATTCTTTCAACTTCCGTGATATGAGTTATTTTGCAAGTAAGCTCAATGTAACGTGATTCTCGAGGAGCTACAAAACTTACTGTACTATTTTCTAACCGTATTATAAATATATAATAATAGCCATTAATATATCTATGCTTTCCTATGTGAGGCATTAGTTACTATCGCTATATACTCATGATATATAAAATCAACTTATACTGAAAATCATAGTACAATATATTTAAACTTTTGATGAAAGAAAACAATGTTATATCAAACTTCTAATACAATTTTAAGATACTCAAACATACAGCGTTTTCTTTCCCCCTTTGTCGACATAGTTATTATCCTGTTACACCGAAATGCTTTATATCAAACCAAAATGCATTATACCATGAGCCTACTATAAATGTAATACCTTCATTCTTAACCTATTTATTCAACAAAAATTATGTACTTAATTTAATTATTAAGATGTGATAGTGTCATCATTTTTGCATGTCTTTTAAGTCTGATATAACTTTAGAATCTTTAGTACCTAAGCTGTGTTAATCTAGAAATTAATAACAAAAAATATATATATATTATTATTATTATTAAGTATTTATACTCGGCAAAAACGAAAATTTGTTTTTTTCTATTCTGTATGTCTGACCTTTTTATTATTATTATTATTATATATATATATGTATATATATATATATATATATAATATACAGTAGAACTTGTATAATTGGAAGTTGAAGGGACCAGAGAAAAATTCGAAATATTCAAAAATTCGAATTACTTATACTATTTTGTCAAAAAGAAGAGATAAATTAAAAAAATAAAACTCTACGATCAAAGATTTAACATGTAAACTCTATATATAAAAATACTACTACATCCACCCCCCACCCCAAATTAAATCAATATTTTTCTACGAGCTTAATTATTGAACACTTTTTAAAAAATATTCAGATATTTTTGATTGCTTCTTTATCTTTGTGTCATAGCATATGACTTTAACCTATCAATTGATACAAAAATATAATCTTGAACATTAGACATGACTTTCAATGAAAAAACCCTCGGATTTCATGCATATGGACCATATCTTCTGATGCACTAGGTAGGAAATACTCTTGAATTTCGTAATCCTTTTTTTTTTTTTTTTTTTTTTTTTGAAAGACTGTTAAAGAAAATAATGCAACTTTAGCTGAGAAAAATCTCGGGAAAAAAAATTGTCTGTAATATTTTAAAGGTAATCGCGTGAAAAATTCCAATTATCCAAAATAGAATTCGAATTATCCATGATTTTTTAGCATTATTTTAGTACACAATTCAAGGGACCGACTAAAAAATTCGAATTATCCAGAATTTCGAATTAAACAGTTTCGAATTATTCAAGTTTCACTGTATATGTATATGTATATATATATATATATATATATATATATATATATATATAAGAAGAAAGTATTGGACTCTTTTGAATTTTGGACTTCCAGCTTTTGATAAATTTACACATTTTGAGATATACTGAACATGATTCAACAAATTAAAAAATGCCTTTTTGTCTGTCTGTGTGCCTCTGTATATGTTTTTGAAAAATTTCGTTGACACTGTATCTCTCGAACCAATGGACGGAATTTATCCAACTTTAAAATTTGGTGGCATATTCAGCATTCAGTTAAACGGGGGAAAACCGTAACATAGGAATGTTTCCTGTTGGGCAATATATTCTAAAAACTAATCAGTTTCAATTTAAAAAAAAAAAAATAATTTTCTGAAAATGAGTAGTAATTTTGCGGTTTTCAGTATCTGAAAACGAAATTCCAAAAAATATAAGTAATAAATAATTCTGGCAACAAATTGTCCTATAGAATAATCATGTGATTTGGATGTCTGTGAAGATATGCATTGTAGGTTCTTAAGGTTGCCTGCCTATTGTCGGAGGGGATTTCTTTTAAATAACTGATAAATTACCTATTTATGTGCATTATATAGTAGAATATAGTTAAAAACAATAAATAAAGCATGATATGAACAAATAATATGAAAATTTAAAAATATTTTGATATTTAAGCTCAAAATGTACATAAAATTTGCGAAAAAAAGAGCACTTTTTAAAACATCATAAGTCAATTTTAAATAAAGATATTTTTATTTTGTAAATTTTATTTTCATTATTGAAAGGTCCTTAAAGGCGTGAACTGTTCTCAAAACTATAACCATGTTATTTAATATTTTAGAGAAGTTAACATTTTACACGCTGAAAAAATCATGAATATACATTAAAGTTCATAACTTTTAACGACGAAAAAAAAAAAAAAAAAAAATAATAATAATAATAAATTATAACAATAATAACAATAATAATAATAATTTAACAACTCCTCTAGAGTATTTTGTCAAAGTTCATAACGTTTCAATTATAACTTTTGGAGTTATGACATTTTGCGATAAAACAAAATGCTAAGAATCTCATTTTGAGAAAAAGCAGAAAACATACTTAAAAACCAGATTATACCTATTAGATAAAAAATAATTTTAAAAAGTTCCTAATTTATTTCCAAGTTCTTTTTTTTTTTTTTTTTTAATTCTTTTTTATGCAGTAACAAATTTTGATGTTTATATTGAGTAAAACATTTATGTAAATAAACATTTACGGTCACTTCCTGTTTTAAAAACTTGCGAGTTACTAATATTAAAACGCCTGTAACTCAAGTTCTAAGCAAGATAAAAACAAAATTCAAACTTTTTAAGAAAGCTAAAATGTCAGACTTTAATATTAAACCAAAAATAGGAAATCGGATTTCGGACCGAAAAATGCATTTTAAAGGTAGGCAGGCACCTTAAGTAAGGAACATTTCTATTTTTATACATTTTTTTTTTTTTTTTTTATATAGTAAAATAATTATGAAATGGAAAAAATAACAGCATAAACACTACTTTTATTTAAAATTTCACCTTTAATTTCCTAATTTTCTTAAAATTTATGTTCTTTTCATCAATTTATCGAATGTGTCTAACCAAAAACATTATTGCTTCTAACAGTTTCTTCCACTAATTTTTTCTAACTTTCACTAACTTACCATACAACACTAGACTATAGCTTTTTTTTTTTTTTTTTAGTAAATATTTGACCAGACAAGAAACCATAAAGTGTCCTGAATTCTGACATTTTGTAGAAATTAAAGAAAAAAAAATCTTTGCGTAGGTACTAGATGTTTGTATGTTACTTTTCATAATGCTATTAGAATCTGATTGACAAATCCCATTTAGTTATCGTATAAAATCTCCGATCCAGCCAAATATGGACATCAAGGGGCGTTTCTATTCCGGAAATGTTTATGCGAATTCTGGAAATATATTGGTTTGTGTTATTAAGGTTTAGTTCTTTTTTATGGTTTCTGAAGATAACGAAGAATAAAAAATAATAGGAATAAATCTAAAGTTCAGTTACATTAAATTTTTGTAAACTCAAATAACAATTATTCAATTCCTCTTTTTTTTTTTTTTTTCCTGAAATCACTGAAAATATTGATTTTATATTGCAACGAATTCTGTTGTTCACAATATAACATAAATAACATCTTTTAATAAAACTGCCTACCAAGAAAAAAAAAAAAAAAAAAAAACTCAGTGCCGCATAATGATAATCCCATATAGATGTGATCGGGTCCTGAAAAAAATTCTAGCAGTTGATACAGTAAAATTGCTTTAATTACATTCTCAAAATGGTTAAATAATCAACAAAGGGTTATCTTAAACACATCTTTTAAATATCAGAAAATATAGTAATAATAATAATAATAATAATAATAATAGGACATTTAAAATACTTTTCTCTAGCAAATTTCTTTCGTTATTTATTTTCTCACAATATAAGCTTGAATCAATTTTATTCACTGCTAAAAATTTTTGAGCTAAAAGTTTGGAAATAAGGAAAAATTTTGTATAATTGTCGTTATTATATTTTCTTTTCTGTAATTAAATTAATTAGCATATCCTCATAGCTTATTTTATTTATGTATTTATTAATTTTGTAGATTTTATAAATTCGAAAGCGTATTTGTTTAGCACATACATATTCATATATTTATCGTATAAAACAGTTTTTGTCAAAATATTTAAATTTCCTGTATTCGACAAATGAGACTTCATTAACAAGAGAGAAAAAAAAAAAAAAAAAAAAAAAAAAGAAGAAGAAGAAGAAGACGAATAATACCTGGTGTGGCACTTACACGACTTTCTCTTACCCTAAATTTTAATATAATTACAAGATAAAAAGAACTTTTTATATACCGCGTTTTTAAATTTTCTGTTGAATCATATAGACTTGACAATTCTATGTATTAATAATAATAATAATAATAATAAAAAGAGTTATCCCATCATCTTGAAAGAAAATGATCAAATACGTAATAAAGAGAGCAATTATAAGAAGTTTTCAAACATTTATTAATTGAATAAGAATATTAAAAGAATGCATTGTCATCGTGTTCTGAGTTATTCTAAAAGTTTCAAATGTCTAGCTAGTCGAGAAATTAGTTAAAAATCGATTGCAAGATTTGTACTGGACAAACAAACAAGAAAGCGAGTTAATAAAAAACATAGTAAAATACAGATTGGACATTAATGGGTAAGATAACGAGTAAGATAATTATGTAAACTTACGTTAAAAATACTTCGAATTAAGTTTCAGAACAATTTTATTTGACAAATAATTCTGTGTGAGAGGGGCTGCCGCCCTTCTTAACTCCCTGTTTGATTATTGTACCTAAATTTATATAGAATTCAAATCTATTATTGAATTTAAAAGTTGATTTAAAATTATTCAGACAACTTTTATACACACAATTCCAGGAAACCTTTGTCAATCTTGATCAAATTCTTCAAGTAACAAACTTATATTACCTTCAAAATACAACACTTGAATTGCCTGTTACTCAGATAAGAGTCAGAGACAAAGATAAAAAATGTTAAAAACTTGACTTCGGTACTCAGAAAACCTCAAAAACTGTAAATATACAAAAAATAAGCGATGAATATTTTGCTTTAAAAAATACATTATTTACTATATGGTTATGAGGAATTAATTTCAATTCCTCAGCAGTTTTCCTGGACATGGTAAACTATTACAGTAAAGCACTTCCACTAACAATAAAAAAGAATGTAATAGCTTAAATATTGGCTGTCCTGTATATCTTCTGAAGGTTATGTACACACCACATGGTGTAAATAAATATAGTCTTATATTAATAATACACAGCACAATCAAAAATACACTTTCATCAATTTTCAAGTATTGTCCCACTATAATCTAATTCTTTTGTGTAGCCCTGTAAACGAACAATGAATGATTTTGATACCATATTCTACATGAAACCTGCTTTTACGCATATAAAAAATATATATTCGTTTAATTTTGTTTAGTGCAGTCTATAGACGTTAAACTCTACTTACCTGTAATTTCCCCCATAGACGTAATATATCTGAATTCTCTTGAGTGCCCCTGTACACGTGCCATTTGCTTGATCTCAACGAAAAGTTCAGTGTAGTATCCCTATATGATGCAGGTTTATGATACCGAATTTGAACATGCTGTAATTTATTTTTGAGATAATCTGATAACAGACATACAGACCAACCGTTAAAAACATGTTTTTCGAATTCAGGGGATATTAAAACGTGTAAATATAACAAAGCTCAATTTCGAAAATTTGACCCCAAAACAATACTTTCTCTACCATATGTATTTCTAACACGCTAACAGAAAGTAAAAAATAATATTGAGAATGAATAAGTAAATAAATAAATGAATGAATTGATTAAAATTATTTTAACTATTTTTATTTCACTCTTTTTGCATTATTATTATTATTTTCAAATAGTTTATTCGTTTTTACATTTATAATTAAATTGTAACTAATGGAAACAAAAAATCGAGTATAAAACGATTCAAAATGTATAAAACTGAGTTTTGATTATATTTTAATTGCTTGGATCAAAATATTTAATCACAACAAAATATTTAAACATACTTGCCAACATACAAATTAATTTTCGATATTATTGTAAGAACCCGCTTTTTTTTTCATACAAGTATTTTTAGAAAGTATTTTTCTTGTTATTTCATCGGAATTACATTTGGAAAAAGTTACTCTAAAAATAAAGTGAAGTGAAAAAAAGGGGCAGGAACTAAAAATGCTCCGGAATATGAATTAATATGTTGGAAGGTATGATTAAAATCATTCCAGATTTTTATTTTCATTAAAACAGTATTTAATATATATATATATATATATATATATTTTTTTTTTTTTTTGTATAAAATTTTTTTTTTTTTTTTTTTTTTTTTTTTTTTGCTTTAATGAAATATTCCGTATAAAGTAAATGCTGTTACTTTACCTAGAAATTTTGCTCATATATTTATAACAATAGCATCGTGATACCAAATAAAATTTCGTAACCACAACAGCAACAAAAACAACAATAATAACAATAATAATAATAATAAAACTTTAATAACTAAGGACAATGGATTGAAGCACTAGAATTCTAGAACGATGTCAGTTACCACTTAAATTAAGCACACAAAATTGTCATTAAAATATAAAATTTTAAATCATTAAAATTTAATTAAAATTAAACTACATGTAATAATTCTAAATAGATTTATAGTATACTAAGAGTGTTCCGTATTTTAGATGCCGGTATTTTTTTATGGAATATTTTTTATATATTTTGTAGCAGTTAAAAAAAAAAAAAAAAAAAAAAAAAAAAAAAAAAAAAAACAGTCATCAAAATGTGAAACACTTAGCAGCTATGTATTTATTTTATTACTATTATTATTGTTATTTTGATAACTGAATAAAATTTAAAAAATTAAAAAGCTACAATAAGAAAAGAAAAAGTGGATAGTAAGGAGAAAATTAATTTCTCTAAGATAGTCTTATAAATTGTATTAAACTGGTCTTTTATGTATTATCTGCACTTCTTCCAAAAGAAAATTTTTTGCAATAAAATGAAAGATACGTAAAAAGAAAAAAGCATATAATTTTGTTTTATGTAAAATCTTTTTGTTTAAGATTTATACATTTTATTAACACTTTCGCAACTATTGACATAAATTTACGTCATTTTCCAATCTGTAACTTTGACAATGAACGCTTCTTTTACAATTTGTATGTTACGTTCTTTAAAATATACCCTAATACTCTAAGAATTTTCTGTAAAATTTGGAGAGTTGACCGTAAAATTGTACGGCCAGCTCTTTCCTTCGAGAAAACAATCAGCACCGTATTTATAACAAATTATTGTAAAAATTCGTGTTGAATGTTTATTAAAAATCGGTTCCTTTCGTCATGAAATAAATCATGATAGATTTACGGGCAAGTCATTATTTATACGGCCCGTGAATGGAACATATTTACGGTCACAGACCGTAATCTTGTGTGCAAAAGTTTTACAATGAATATTCATAATTTTAGAAACATTGTTTTATGGGTACATATACTTTGATTAGAAAAAATATATAATTATAGTATTTATCCAAAGGCCAAAGTATCCTAAATTTTGAATACCACTATTTTCTAACAATATATTTTTTTTAATCTAATCTACGAGTTTCTGTAATTTAATAAAGAGAAAAAGCTCTTACAAAATAGCGCTATTGAAAATACAGGAGACTTTTAAACCTGATTTGTCCATTTGTAATATAAAAAGAAATATATAGAAGATCTTATTTTAAAATAATTTAACTTGCAAGAACATTAAGCGTATCTTAATATAAGGAAAAAAATAAAATAATAATAATAATAATAAATAAAAGAAAATAAATAAATAAATAAATAAAAGAAAACCGAAAACATGCGGATGCTTATCTATTAATTAAAAACACTTCCTAATTCAGATTTTATTTTTCGAAATAATCAAATTTTTTTTATCTATTTCTTTAATAAACGATTTTCATCTAAAGTTTAATAAAATTATCCTAATTTTGGAACCTTTATTGTATTTATTATTACCATGTCAAATACCACGTGTCAAATGGATTTCAGTAGTAACAGATGTAACCTATTAACAATAGCCGACGACTACGCTTGTCAATCACATACCAAACAACAGAATTCCAGAAAATCACCAGCGTTTATATTTAGAGTTGATGAAATGTTCATTTATGAATCCAGTTATTAACTTCTATTGAAACACTAATTTAAAATACTTGACATCCGGCATTTTAGGCCATCAAAACCTGACCCACCAAACAGATTAATGAAATCTCTAAGTCAAACGAAAAAAGATCTAAAGTAATATACTACAATAATTTTATCAAATTGGACGAATATGATTTTCCACTAAGGGGCATTGCACATCAACGTTCTACATATACAGTTATTTTAGAACACAATTGTCCATCACAGTCTGATGGTAATAAATAGAACACAAAAAAGTAACGCAGCTCTAAAAAATAAAAATAAAAATAAAAAACACATTAGCTGTTCTGCAAACAAGGTGCATTTAATTAGAAATAATGATGTGTTTCTGCACGGCTGTTAGAATATATTTAGATAATTCCAATCACATTTTACTTTGAACTTTTTTTTTTTTTTTTTTTTTTTTACAGATTGCTAAGTTTGACATGGACAATAGTATTAGATGAGAATTTAACCCCGTTCGACCAATAGCATTGAAATTGCCTCTAGTAAAATATAAAGTAATTGACATATGAAGTTGGAATGAAAGGTGTAACCGTGGTAAATCGAATACACCCGAGTTCAAAATTATAGGGTGGTTGTTGAAATCAAATTTTAATTTTATTAAGTAAAAAGAACATACAAAATCTTTTATATTAATACAGACTTTTTATAATGCTGTATTGCTTCATGCTAATTTGAGGTGCGTATTGTATTAGTGCTACCAAAATAGAAAAGTCATAAAATAAGAAAAGATAATACATCTCTGGTTATTTAAGATATATTTGATAAGGTAACAGGGTAATGTCCTGCAAGGTATTTGGTCTAAATAAACGGTTCAGATTATTTTTCAATAAAAATATTATCTTTCAGCCGTCATCAAAGAGTTATTCCAGGTACGCAGGAATATACATATATATATTTTCTTTTACTACATGCTTCAAAAATATTAATTACAATAATATATATATGTATAATACAGATGTATATTTAAAAACAAATTGAATACTCCGATGTTGCAACAAATTTTCTTGTCATAAAGCTGAAGTGCTGAGAAAAATAAGTAGAATCTACTACATAATAAATTAACTATATACTACCAAATTTACATTAAGGAAAATTATGTGTAGTTAAAATGTATACTTAAAAGTTTACAATGTATATTTAACATTTTGAAAAAAAAAAAAAAGAAAAAAAAAAAAACACCGATGTTTGCAACGAAGTTTCTAGATATAAAATTCAAATACTAAGAAAAAACGAAATAATAATGTATTAAATATCATATTAAGGGTACAGCATACTTTTGAAAATAATAATCTGCAATAAAATAATATTTAAAACATTTCTATTTTAAGGTAAACCAAAATAAAATTTATAATGAATAAAGTAATGTCATACAATGTACATGCATTTCTTCTTCTTCTTTTTTTTTTTTTTTTAAGTTCTGAATTTTGATCTAAAATTTCTTTATTTTCCTATTTTTAAAAGTAAGCTGTCCCTTTAATTATGTATTATTAAATTCAGATTATTAGGCAAAATAATGCAAAGTACCGTATTTTCCTGCGTACGATCTTTGGTCAAATAAATCCATTTTACACCAGAAATTTTAATTAACAGAGAAATATACACATTAAAAATAAGCAATGCATAATGTTAATTTTTGTCAATTAATTTAAACTTCCGGTGTAAAGCTAATTTGTCTGAACTGTGAATTATACACGGGAAAATATAATATACTCCAAGGCTATTTCTGTAATTCAAATTTTCGTCAAAATAAATAGCAAAATTCATAACGGTAATACTTTCTAAGAATACGACACACTTTAAATCATACTAGTATCGCCCAGTGGTCGAAACTCGACCACTTTCAAAATGAGATTAAATTTCAACTTAACAGTGCCACTTGTTGGCCGATTTTAATACGAACTGAATTAAGAGAGTTTTACTTAATATATATCTTTAAGTTAGTACACTATAGATGCTGAGCTTTTCCTGAAATGAGAGGAAATCACAACAGGGAAGTGCCCCCTGTTGAGTGATACAGCTCAAAAGCTAATTGACATAAATTCAAACTGAGGTCCAACCAAATATCAAGTTCGGTTAAATTAAATTCATTGGTTCATGAAGTACAGTGTTCGAACTCAAAAAGACAGACATTTTCTAAAAGTCGTCGAATTCAATTCAGGAAACCTCAAAACATGTAACTTCATCGAAAACTGGAAATTAAAAAATTTTCTGAATCTTATACTTTTTTTATAGTTATGTGCAGAAGACAGAATAATAAATCCACAATTTTAAAACTAAGTAGTAAATGGCAGTTAACTGAAATACAAGGAAACCTCAAAGCGTATAAATTCATAGAAAACCGTAAATCGAAATTTTTTCCGTGTCTTCTACTTTCTTCTTATATATACAGAAGCTAGTAATAAATACCCTTTTTTTTAAATAAGTGTTCGATTTTAATTGATTGAAATGTATGGAAATCTCAAAACGTGTAAATTCAGCGAAAACCGTAAATCAAAAAATTTTCCGAATCTCCTACTTTCTTCTTATATATGCCGAAGATATAGTAATAAATCAATTTTTTTTAAATAAGTAGTCAATTTCAGTTAATTGAAATGCATTGTGTTTTAGTTTAAAAATATGTCTTCGAATTACAGCTGACGTAAAACACACACACTCGAAAGAAAAGAAAGAAAGAAAGAAATTAGATCTCAAATAAATTAGAAAAAAAGTTAGAACTTTCATTAATCAAATCTTTTTTTAATTTGCTTTAATAAATTCATTAATTTAATAATACAAACTTTCGATCTACCACTCATTCACTTAAATTTCTACCACTCTAATGGCTGTTCTGTTAGAATGAAAAATCTGCAGTCGAGAGTATAGTAATGCTATCTATACAAATTACTGTGTCTATGGTTTTATTTGAGTTCTATGAAATTGACAGATCTAAAAACTTTCTTCTTTATGAATTTACTAATACAAAAGAATACGTGTAAAAAAAAAAAAAAAAAAAAAAAAAAAAAAGAAAGTATTTTGAAATATCTTCTTGACATCGTAAGAAAATAATTTTTGTATTCTGCAAGTCTGGCTAATCATACCCTTCGAATGATATCACTTTCCATTCTCTACTCCCATAATTAATATGTTAAAAGTGTATCCCAAATTTCGTGTTTGCCTATTAATATACAGGGGGGGGGGGGAAGCAAAAAAAAAAAAAGAAGAAGAAGAAGAATTTCATTTTGATTTTCACACACACACACACACACACAAAATAAAATAAATAAATAAATAAAAATGTGTTTTTACATCACACAAAAAAAAAAAAAAAAAAATACATACTACATAAACTTATCTGTATATGCAAAAATATAAATATTATTCGTTACTCTTACCTTGCTTATATCCAAAAACAATTTTTCCTGTATGTTTTTATTACCTTTTATATAAATAATCGTAATTTGTATCACCGCCGAAATGAAATTGTAGTCAGATAGCGTGCTAACAAGTGAAAATTGCTATAGATAAAAAAATAAATTATCAAAGGTTCTAGTTGCGTTTGGAAACGATAAAATAGTTTTGGTAAAATTAAAATAATAATAATAATAAAACTATGCAAAGGTTGCTACATAAAGAGATATGATGTTTAAACATACGATGCAGATCTACATCGCTTTGCATTTAAGTGTTAAATTAAACAAACGACAAACGAAAAAGAAGTCTTTATAAGGTATTAACGATAAGTAATATATATCACCCAAGTAAATCTATGCAACTGATTCAATGGGATACGAAATTCCATACGACCTGTTGCAAAAACGATAGCAATATTTGCGATAGAATCGCTTAGAAGGCTGATGGCGTGTGCGTGAAGTATACGTGTATTGTATCTTCAGATACGGAGACAGATATTTACTTGTTAAATCTGAAGATCTTGATTTCTAGACACGAGGGATTTAATCTTGTTCTACTTATCTGTGGATTATCTGCTAAAGATATTGGAATCTTGTTACTTTAGAAATGTAAGTTTTTGTTTTGTTTTCTTTGTTTGTAGAAATGCTCTATGTAATTGAATGTACTATAAACAGTTGCATGTATGTTAAGCATTGCATATGAAAGAAAAAAGACGGAGTTACATAGTAAATGAAAAGTGATAGCAATATTTTAAGAGTAATTTAAAGTAGTAGTGTTTTGTGTTTGAAGTGTAAATTAAAAAATCATATACTGTATGTCGTGATATTTACAAATCCAAATTTTCAAATAAACCAAGTTTGTCAGGTTCCATTCTTGTATTGGAAAATTTTCTCTCGGAATAAAAATCACCAATATTTTTATTAGATGCTTTGTAGCAGATTTTAACTAAATGGTTAAATGAATATTTCTTGTTTCATTTATTTATGGATTGTATAAATTTTCCCACTAAATATTATTTAAGTTATTATACTTATTTCTTAAATTTATATAGCATTAAAAAATAAATAAATAAATAAATAAATAAATAAATAAATAAAAATAAATAAATAAAACATATAAAAAATAAATAAATATAAAATAAAATAAAATAAAACAAATAAATAAATAAAATAAAATAAAATACATATGTACATTGTAATGTTTCAAAGAATCAGTGAAATATTAATGTTTAATTAAAAGAAAATTCTCATTACAGAGTTCAAATTTTAAAATAATTTAAAAAAAAAATGCATGTAATCACATAAGTACTATTTTTGAGCTCAAATAATATCCTAGAATACCGTCTTATATTAGAGAGACCTATACAGATAATCAATACATGCTTAATTAAAAGTTCTACCTCACAAAACATAGTGAAATACAGTAATTCATACCACAAAGTCTAACTTTTTGCTATTTTTGATTTGATGAAAAGTTTATGAGGGGAAAAAAAAATCTGCTTACATTTTCCGAAAACAAAATTTCTAATTTATTACGAGAGGACTTATTTTAATATATTCTTCCATATAAAGGCATGCAGTAATTGTATTTCATTTCCTAGCATCGGTTACTATATTCATTTCTTAAAATTACTTTGGTATAGCTTTAGCGTAGGAGCTCCTTGGTGGTTTCTATATTTTTGTTGCCATTTTGGCGATGAATGAAAATGAGTATCACAATTGCGTAAGTAAACTTCTTGGCGAAAAATGTCCGAGCTACTTCGATGTCACATTTCTAATTTCGCCAAGAGGTCCAAGGTATTCTATTGCTTTAACATGATTTTCTCAAGTTTATTTCACCAGGTAAAGTATTATTGTTTTCTGTTCAGTTTATTAGTAGAAAGAAAAATGGCAAAAGCAGTTTTTCCTGTATCATCGACATCTATATAAATTAAATGTATTTTCAATTTATCCAGTATCATTATATTATATTTCATTCTCCACGCACACTTTATATTTCTAGATTAAATATTATCTAAATCTAATATATATATATATACAATACAAAAATATATATACAAATATATAAAATATATACAAGGTATAGTACAATAAATGGCTACAAAGTAAAATCGCTGTCTGAAATAAATAGTCCTGTCTACTAACAAAATTGCACTTTGACGCTGGTAATAATAAAATACAAAATCACCAAAATGTCTCTTTAATTTTTACACTTACATCCGTAAACAATGCAAATTTTTCATTCATTCTCTAACAACGTATTTTAATTACAACTCCTATCAAATTGGAAACCTGAATAAACAAAGTACAATTTCTGATTCTAAGGCGTCCCTTACGGCACCTTAAAGCACAAACAAATATCATTTTGTTACCTTCGTCAAGTAAGACGACGACATATGAGATTAGAAAAGCATCAAAGATAATAAAGTTGTCTAAATAAATCATGGCCAAAATGGGGCAATCAACAGTGATGAAGCTTTAAATAAGTATGCAAGAAGCTTGAGTTTTGATACATACATAATAAGACGTGAGGGAATTAAATTAATATTTTTCAAAAAGAAACAAATGCTTGTACATTTTTATAATTAGATTGTCTTACAGCAATTTGGAAAGATCTAAAGATAAAGGAAGTCTGATAGCTTTATTACATTGAAAGTTCAGGGGCCGTTCCTTATCTTAGATTTTTCTTTTTGATGTCTTATATTTTCAATATTAATCTGGGGCATTCAAGAGGTTTTTTTTTTTTTAATATCTTTATATGATAATTAAAGGTATGTTGCTTTAATTATTGTTGTCAGCATCTGTCTTTTTAATAAAGAGATCCACATACAAGAAACATTTTTAAGGAATAAAATTGTTCTTTTTCAGAAGGCAAAAATAGAAAAGAAATCCTCAAAGTTTTATTAGAGATTTTAATAAGAAGGATTTTATAGCACTTCTTGCCCTTATTTACTGTTATCAGCAATAAATTCTTAGATTCACATACTTATTACTTATTATTATTAATATTATTATTAATAATACACTTCAATAAATAACTTTGTATAAATTTGTTTTTAAATAAGGTTACATAAATAATGCTGATTAAATAATAATAATAATAATAATAATAATAATAATAATAATTTGTATTCCTTTTTCTTATTTTATTCATTTATTTATTTATTTTAAAGCATCTTAGTTCCGAACAAGAAAGTCACTATATAGGAAATAGATGTAATTTTTCTTTTATTTATGTGCAAATCATAAAAATTCGTTATTTTTTAGTAGCGCCAGAAAACTTTTTACTAGCATAAGAGTCATATGTAATAACATGAATCATATTTCAGTGTAAACTTTAGTTTGCTCTAAACTATTTATGCAAAATAAAAAACATAATGATTCTTGTTTTCATACTTGAAATTTTGTTGAACTTATAAATGTGAAAGCTCTTAACGACATAAAAATTTGTTTTAATGTTCCTTCTGGCATATATGAGGAGCAAACATTCAAACCACGTTTCCTCCAAAAATAAAAAAAATGAGTTAGTGATTTTTCTAAGTAGTATGTCGACATTTCTTCCTAGATATGTCTGCATATTGTCCTAGTATCTAGTAATACATGTAAACAAATGATAATTAGGTTTTAAGTCTAGATATTTTTTTAATTTATCAGTTTTTTTTCGTTGTCTGAAAAATTGTATTCTAAGGAGAAAACACGGTTTGAGTGTTTGCTCCTCATATGTCAGCTATAGTAATTCCATGTCTTTATAAGCGATTTCATATTTATAAGTTTTCGCTATGTAAGTTTAAATATGAAATTAAAAGTAATAATAATTATTATTTTAATCATTCTATATTTAAAAGGAGTGATTTCATATAATTTGAGTTCAGTTAATTTTAAATCAGGAATGCCATCTTTAATTTATAAAAAACTTAAACCTTTTCTCTTACTCTTTAATTTTATGTGAAAGACTAAAAATACACCAATTCATACGTTCAAAGAAAAAAAATATTTTTTTAAAAACCACATTTATTTTGCGAGTTATACTGTAACGATTAAAAGAATTGATTTGAAATGTATTACATTTATTTAAAAAAAAAAAAAAAAAAAAAGAAATAGTAAGGAAAACTTTTGTAATATCATGTCCGGGAAAATGAATCTTCGAAATTTATGTTGCTTTCATTAATATTATTTATCTTTATTCAAGAATGACTGAATCAAGTTGCACAGGTGAAGACCTTTGACCACATTTTTTATTCAACCAAATGCTAAAGATCACGAATAGATACAGCATAGCATTTAAAGAAATTATGTGCAAAAATTTTAATATTATTTTGAATGTTGTGTTTCTAGATGAAAAAAAAAATAAATATCAAGAATCAAAAGAATATTGCCCTTGCTTTTTTTCTATTTATTATAATTAAAAAACAGACTATAACAATATTTTAAGGTGAAAAGTAAAATCTAAAGAATGAATCATTAAAAAAAATATCCCATTTGCTAACTTTTAACGACATTACTTTGGTTAAATTACCTTGAAAAATATTTTTTTTGAATCAACAAAAACCTCTGTGATAATGCGTTTCAACAGAAATTTTGTTAAATTAATAATACATATATATATATATATATATATATATATATTTGTTAATTAATCTTTTGTAGTACATATCTTCGTAAGGATAGTACAAATATTCTTCATGTAAAAAGCGGTATTCAAAATTGTAATTGCTGATAAATATAATTCTTAAGTTGTAATAACATCGCCAGAATAATAAGATTTTTTATAAATAACTTTATGACAAATACCATATCCAAGTTTCGTATTAGTTCTTCATCATACTATAGGTATGGGGAACTTAGATAATCGTGAAAATTTTCGACTTCGATTTTTTTTTTTTTTTTTTTTTTTTTTTTTTTTTTTACACGTTTTCAGGTGTGAGGAATCCTAAAATATCAAAACTGGTATGGTGTCTGTCTGTAGGGTGTCTGTTAGTTTGTTAGTCCATTGGTGTGTTAGTATGTCAGTTTGTTAGTCTGTGTATGTGATATCTCACGAACAAATGATCGCACAGAGGAAAGGCCAGTTTTAAAATATTATTTATGACACTGGCAATAATCTTATTCATTTGTAACATTCTAATTAAAAAACTTCAGAACTTATACGAAAGTTACGATTTTCTTAACGTGGGAGAATAGGGTGAAATTTCACTTCTAGGCGCTGTACAATTACTCATTTTGCGCATAAAAAAAAGAAAAGAAAAAAGTAGAAAAAGAAACAAATAGCTTGTTGATTAATTTTTGGTGACCAATCTATTTCAAATAAAAGACATCAAGTCCTTAATAACATTTAGTAGATAATTTTCTAATCAACCATGTATACGCTTTATATGTATTAATCTTCTATTTTCACTAATATCATATGGTAGGCAAATGGTTAGCTCTTTGATTTCAATTTTCAGATGTCGGGTTCAAATCTTGGTTCAAGCATACATGTTCGTAGTATTCCAAAATACACGAAGTCATAGGTCCAAATCTAATGAGCTTTAATGTTCAAAAAATGACCGTACAACGGCACGACAAATTCAATCTGTTTTTCTTAAATTACAAGATAAGGAAAAACATTTTTATATAAAAAAAATAGAATGGAATGTTCAATATTTATTTTATTTACGTAGTTTATCAATCTTGTTAGCAGATAATGGCAAGCGCTTTCTGATTACTTTCTACATTTCTTCTGTACTTAAATTTCCAAATAACACATTTTTTCTTTTTTTAAATAAAATTCACAAACTTTCTTTTTTAAAGATGTAAAAAGTATTTGGAAAAATATGAAGAAAGAATTTCTTCTAGCAAAAAGTTGCGTGAATACAAGTTAGGACTCTAAAAAAAATTCACGAAAAGTACTCAACTAAGACCTAGGACCTGCAACGGCCTTAAAAGAAACAACTTCTATAAAAAAGGAAAATATTATAATCTATCAATCACAAAATGAAATTTTATTAATTCAAAATGCATATGATAGAAACGCCACACATAATTTATCATTTGTATATAGTATGTGGTGCATACGGTGGTGCAACTTCCACTGCAAACGGCTTCCTGTAAGCAAAACGGATACGCTAATTGCTACCAAAATTAGTATCTTCACATTTCAGGAGATTTGATCTGGTATCAAGTAAATAAATAAATAATAATAATGTTTTAAAAATGTTCACAATATGGCGCTTTGCATGAAAAAATGACAAATTTAATAAAAGGAATGACCTTCACGGAATAAAACTAACCAATAAATGTCCAAATTGTTTATAAATTCCCATTGAGTCATTTTCCTTATTATAATTTCCCTCTTTACATGCAAATCTCTACCTAAAGAATATCCCCTCCGAGGAGGATCAAAATTGTGATGGCATGTCTCTGGACCATCCTTAGGAGTGCATTCCAGACTGTCGCCAATTGCCCATTGCGCAGTACTTATGCGACGTTCAACCTAACCATCCAACCTATCAAGTGAACATTTATGAACTGTTTATTTAATTCATTAAACTTACTTCATAAATCATGTCGATGCAAATTTTTATATTTGTTTTTTAGCTGGAAGAGTGGAAGTTTAACCAGCATGTATATGTTATGAATTTCAATGTACCAACATTGCCAATTAATTGGCGAGAAAAAAAAAATAAATAAATAAACTATAATGGGGAAACAATTTTCATAACAATCTATCCTTTCCCTTTTCTCCTGTTTTCTTTTACTGTTTCTTTTTCTTTTCTTTTTCCTTTCTTTCTTTTTTTTTTTTTTTTTTTTTTTTTTTTACAAATTATGCGCTAAATTTTCGAGTACATAAATTACAGTAAAATATTTTTCAAAACGATTGTTATTAAAGAAAAAATAATAAATGTGTGATAATTTCAAATATAAGCACGTAGAATTCAGTTATAAAGAAATAAAATATCAGTGAATTCTACAAATAAATGTGTGACCAAACCCGTATATCAAAAGCAGCGGGACGCCTGCAAATTGAGGACATACGTAATGCCGATGGACCTGTCTTATACCCTATCTGTCTTAACATTTCTTTTTATTATCATTATTATTGTTATTATTTTAATAGACAACCGGACCAGCTATGACGGCTAGAAAAGATCTTCGCGGCGTTTTGATAGATGTTGCCATTCTGACATTTGAAATAATCCATCTAGGTTAAGAGACAGATAGCTTGGCGAATTGTGAAATCATAGAGTCTGACTCTCTCTTCTCTATTTCACTGATTCATAAACTGGCGCGTTCATGAGTTCTTCGGGTTAAGACCCGAGAGTATTAATCAACTTCTTTCGCACACTGCTAAGGTAACAGGCTTGAAATGTACTGAGAATTTTGTTTGTAAGGACCGTTGCAAAAGCGAAAGGATTGCTGGAATCTTTATGGCTTTTGAATTCAACAGCAAACCGCTGAATTCTTTGCATGACATATTTTTTTTTTTTTTAATTCCTGTGATCTAACCTCTTCTATCATGGCTGAACCAGTTCTTTGTCCCCAAGATGCAATTCCGGGGTTACTAATTTAAGAATCCGTCGGGAAAATTTTTGAGGGCTGTTATGCTTAAAAATAGTCTTCCAACTTTATTGTTTGTGATTGATGAATTGCTTGAATGTTAAAAGTCTTTTATTGAAAATTTCATTTTTCAAGTCCGGTGACATTTAATCCATTCAATTCTTTCATCGCTTGTTTTAGTTCCATTCAGTGGCATTGTTCTCGGAAATATGCAATAAATGATGGACTATTTCCATTGAACTGGTCATTTATTTTCTGGATGAACTCTTTGCCCTGAACTTGATGTTGTTTTCCGTAGCTTAAAATAAAACAGAGTTTAAACATGAGGTCAACTTTGGTTGTAATATGAAGAAAATATTCACAGACGTTGCTTAAAGCTGGAACAAATTAATTTTTCACGTTTTGTTGTACGGTTTTTGCACTGAGTGTACCCTTGTTAAATTTAATTAAATATCGTCGTTCGTATATAAATCGTAAAATTAAACTCAGACAATTTCGCATTAATCATTTTCTTACACTTTTAAAGTAATATGAAGAAATGATAAATACTGCAACAAACCAATTTATCCAGTAAATAATTATAGAAATATTTCTTAGACATATAAAGAACAATAAATTTTAAACTGTTTTAGAGCTTAGTATAAATGTAAAATATGCATTTTTAATTTATTGTGATAGATGCATAATGTTGAAAGCAGGTATTATTACAGAAGATATCAGATAGTACAAGTAGTAGCATTAAGTACAAGTAATAATCATAAGTAAAGATTTATTTGTTTATTTATTTATTTATTTTATTTTTATTTTTACTTTGCTTTTTATTTATTTATTTATTTATTTTTACTTTTACTTTTTATTTATTTTATTTTTACTTTTTATTTTTATTTATTTATTTATTTATTTATTTTTTTTTTTTGGGCAATTTTTGTAAAAGAAAAAAATAAATAAAAATAAATAAAATCCATTTATGTGAAAATAAATTATCGTGTTATGTAAAATATATCATAAAAAAATATCATATTATTTAACCTTCTATTTTAGCAGTCATTCCATATATTGCTAGCAAATTAATAACGGTTCAATGAACCAGCAGTCATTTATAACAATTCTGAAAAAAAAACGAAAAAATTCTATAAGAATATCGTTTTTATAAATCGTAATTTTTGAAATACCGTTCTTGTGACTTTGAATTTCGTGAAGATGCCTGTTTCACAAACTTAAATTTTGAGAAAGAGTTCATTTTATTGATTTGAATTTCATGAAACAGCCCTTTTCATTTAGTAGAATTTTATGGAAGCAGCTGAGGACCCCAATTTTTGTTTGGAATACCTATGGTCAGTAAATTTAATGGTATTTAAGCTCATCGATTGGTTTTATTTGTCGATTCTATGCAATAAGCCATTGACATGGGATGTTTGGATGATGAATTACTGACATATAAAGTGAATTTTCACTTGAAAAGTAATCGCCAGTTTCTTGTATATGCGAACAAAAGTTTTAATAAAGGGGCCCTTTTCATAAGGTGGAATTTTATGCAGAAACAACTTAAGAACTTAAATTTTCCGTGGAATGACCCATTGTCAGTAAATTTAGTGGTATTTAAGTTCAGCGATTGGTTTCATTTGTTGGTTCTATGCATTAAGCCAAGATTTGGGATATTTGGATTATGAATTACCGACATGTAAAATAACTTTTCTCTTGAAAAGAAACCGACATATAAGGGGAATTTTCACTTGATAAGGAATCGTCAGTTTCTTGTATGTGCGAACAAATATTTTAATAAAGCAGCCCTTTTTATAAGGTGAAATTTTATGCAGAAACAGCTAAGGAACTCAATTTTTCTTTGGAACAACCCATTGTCAGTAAATTTAGTGGTATTTAACTTTAGCGATTGGTTTCATTTGTTGGTTCTATTCATTAAGGCGCTGACTTGGGATATTTGGATGATGAATTACCGACATGTAAAATAACTTTTCTCTTGAAAAGAAACCGTCAGTTTCTTGTAAGCGCTAACAAAAGTTTTATTAAAAGGGCCCTTTTTACAAGAAGAAATTTTATGCAGAAACAGACAAGGACCTCAATTTTTGCTTGGAACGACCCATGGTCAGTAAATTTAGTGGTATTTAAGCTCATCGATTGGTTTCATTTGTTAGTTCTATGTATTAAGCCACTGACTTTGGATATTTGGATGATGAATGACTGACATATAAAGTGAATTTACACTTGAAAAGAAATCGTCAGTTTCTTGTAAGTGCAAACAAATGTTTTACTACTTATTAATTTCGACGTATTTTAGTTGTACATTTTGTTTATTTCGGTAGTCTTGGATTGTTTAAATACGAAAAAAAAAAAAAAAAAAAGTTATATAGCTACAATATTACATTATTCTAGAATTCAAGAGAAATGTATGATCAAATGCCATATTTATTCATAAGAAGCAAAATAAATATATCCAAGAATAGTTTAAAGAACAACGAAATATGAAATAATCCACAATACAATGACCGATAAATATCCGTATTTGCTAATAAGGAAGAGATTAAAAATAACAAATTAACAATGAAAAGGAATGGCTAGCCAAGTAAACGAACACATTAACATCAAAAATTGGACAATGATAAATCTCATTAAAAGCTAAAAAATTCTCAAAAACTGAAGAAATACAGATGTATATACGCAAAAGGCACAGAAAGATTTCTGACATAATAGTCAGAATGAGATAACGGCCGAGTTTGATTTGAGAGCAAATGAAATCGTTCTGTACAATTGACATAAAAATTTCTTTATTAGAAAACATGAGAGTGTTAATATTGTATAAAATGCTATTATATTACGCTATCAAGGAAAAAACTTTTTTTTTTTTTTTTTTTGTAAGTCTGATTTGATATGATTACAGTGAAAGAGAAACATACTTTTCTTTTTTCGAGGTGCCTGAAATTTTCGAACTGATTCTGTGAATTTTGGTGCTACTGATTCCGAAAATGTCATTCATTTTGTACAGTAGTTCTTGTTTATAAGATATTATAATTATAATTAACATCGTTACTATTAGTGTTATTACTATTATTATTATTATTACTATTACTATTACTTTTACTACTACTATTACTATTATTATTATTATTAATTACAAATAAACTCAATGAATACTGAATGATGATATGGTGGTCATTCTGTATGGTAGGGAAGAACTTCCTTCGAACTATAAAGTGGGAATATTAATTACTTTTTGTGCACTTGCAGGGGTCTGTCCAAAGGCAAACCTAGGTCCGTTAAAGGACCCTTCACAAAATTTTATATCTTAAAAAAGGACACTTCATAAAATTATTTATCCTAAAAAAGGACCCTTCACAAAATTTTTTATCCTAAAACAGTACCCTCCACAAAATTTTTTATCCTAAAAAGGACCCTTCACAAAATCCCCCCTCCTTAAAAACAGATCTTTGACAAATCTGTTTCATTGTCAAAACTAATCTTCCATGGAACGGACAGGCTGCCTGAGTAATAGGATGTGTTTTACTGTATTTCAAACATATAATACAAACAAAAAATAATTTCAATTTGTCCTTTTACTTTCCTGTGTTTTTCTCGAAAAGGGGAAATATATATATATATATATAAAACACACACACACACACACACACACACACATATATATCAAATGTGCGTATGTTTTTACTTAAAAACCGAAATCATAAGACGTTATATGCAAATTGTGTTAACATTAAAGTTTATGGAATTACTGAACGGGATAAATAATTTTAATGTTAATAGTAAGTTGCTAATATAACCGAGGATACATTAATCAAGTTTAACTGGGTATATATTGATGAACTATATTGTATTGCTTTGTATTAAATATAAGACCATAAAAGAAAAAAAAATCTGGAGACAACTCGATTTTCCAAACATTAAGTAATTAACAAATGTTTAAATTAAAGTATGAAAAGTCATTAAATAAACAAAAGAGAAAATTATAATAGGGCGCTTGAGTATATTTCACAAAATAGTGTAATATTTAATTTAACTCTATTGCATTTCAAATAACTTGAGCCCATAGGTCATAACGATAGAGAATATTTGTTGAGTCCTTATAAAAATTTATAAGTACTAGATTCACCAAAATCTATACAGTTTGTGCGACATGCATATAAATTTAAAGCTAATTTGAATAAGGCATTAAGACACCATCACACTTTAAATAATTTCAGCTCATAGGCCATAATGATAAAAAATTATACTTTGAGTAAAAAAAGAAACTATGAGTGCTAGATTCACTAAAATCTATTCACTAAAAGTTCGTCCGACGGTGACCTACAACATGTATATAAATTATCATTTCATAGATACCAATATTTTAATTTATTCCGGAGTATTTTTAGTCCCGCCTTTATTTCGCACCACTTTACATATAGGAAATTTTTTTCCAATATATAACTTCGATAAAATAAGAAAAAAATATCCTTAAAAAATAAGTGGTATGGGAAAAAAAGCAGGGTTAAAATTACTTCGGAATAAATTCAAATGTTTGCATCTATGTCATTTCAATATAATAAGGTATTTAGGTGCTATCGTACTTTAAATAATTTGAAAGCATAGGCCATAGTGATAAGGCATTTTGCTTTGTGTCCACGTAAAAAAAAAAAAAAAAAAAAAAAAAAAAAACATAAATGCTAGGTTTACAAAAATCTGTACAGTCCATGCTACAGTGACCTATAACATGCGTACTAACTTTCAGCTCATTCGAACAAAACAGTTAGACACTATTGTGTTCACGTACACACATAAACATGTATACACACACACACATATACATACATCACCGATTAAATAGCAAAAATTAGCTTAGAGGACCTCAAAACGTATACATACACCAAAACCTCAAATTTAAATTTTTGCTTGATTACATTTTGCTTACCTTTGTATGTTCGGTAAGGAAAAAATAGATAAGAGGAACAAAATTCATATAAAATATGAAAGCATTACAACAATCAATAATTAATCAGGAGCATACATTGAAATACTGTATGGAAAAAAGATAAGAGATTTTTGTTTCTCTGAATGACATTTGGCAGTAACAGAAATAGATAAATAAAAAAAAAGATTATAACAAAAAAAAAAAAAAAAAAAAAAAAGAAAGAAAGAAAGAAAGAAAAAGAAAAAGAAAAAGAAAAGAAAGAAAGAAACTTACAGATTTAAAAATATGCTAACAGTGAAAGGTTACAGTAAAAGAATATAGCAGTTAGTATTAATATAATAATAATAATAATAATAATAATAATAATAATAATAAAATCCATCATGCATTACATAAAATTAATAACAACAAATATCACTATATATAAATCACATTAAACCACGACAATGTCTAGAAATCAAGATACAAATCGTGATGAAAATAATTAATAATCAAAAACTACATGTTATCCCCCCCCCCCTTTTTTTTTTAGGTTGATTTCTTTAGAAATCGACCTATTGCAATCACTTCGTTTATCTATATATATATATATATATATATATATATATATATATCTATAATGAAAATATTGTCATCACGATAACTCCCGAAATAATACTTGAAATCAAACCAAATTTGGACAGTGAACTAATCTTATAAATATCTTGGATGAGTTCGTTAACCAAGTTGCTCCGACTTTTTGTTTTCAAGTGGCAGCCACTTGAAAATTTCAAACCGACATTGTAAAAAACATATTTAAAGCAAGATTTTCTTGAATTTTGTTGTAAATACAGGTCACATGAGGGTCTCAATGATGTTTATTAATGAAGTTTATCCGCCATTTTCAATAAAGTGGCAGATATTTTAAGTTAAACGGGACCACTTGAAATCAGGCTACCACTTGAAAATTTAAAATCCCTATAACTTCCGAAATAATACTCCAAATCGAACCAAATTTGAACAGTGTCTTAACTTATCTTATAGATATCTTAGATGAGTTTGTTAACCAAGTTGCTCCGCCATTTTGTTTTCAAGTGGAGACCACTTGAAAATTTCAAATTCAAATTGTAAAAAGCGTATTCCGAATTTTTTTTTAAATTTTGATGTATACATAGATTACACAAGTGTCTCAAATAACTTTATTAATGAACTTTATCCGCCATTTTTAATAAAGTGGCGGATATCTTAAGTTAAGCGGGACCACTTAAAATTAGGCCACCACTTGAAAATTTAAAACCATGATAACTTCCGAAATAATACTCCAAATGGAACCAAATTTGAACAGTGTCTTAACTTATGTTATAAATATCTTCGATGAGTTTGTTAACCAAGTTGCTCCGCCATTTTGTTTTCAAGTGGAGACCACTTGAAAATTTCAAATTTAAATTGTAAAAAGCGTATTCCGAAATTGTTTGAATTTTGATGTAAATACAGACCACATAAGGATCTCAATGAAGTTTATTAATAAACTATATCCGCCATTTTTAATAAAGTGGCAGATATCTTAAGTTAAGCGGGACCACTTGAAATCAGGCTACCACTTGAAAATTTTAAATCCCTATAACTTCCGAAAGAATACTCCCAAATCGAACCAAATTTGAATAGTGTCTTAACTTATCTTATAAATATCTTGGATGAGTTTGTTAACCAAGTTGCTCCGCCATTTTGTTTTCAAGTGGAGACCACTTGAATATTCCAAATTCAAATTGTAAAAAGCGTATTGCGAATTTCTTTTAATTTTGATGTATACATAGATTACACAAGTGTCTCAAATAACTTTATTAATGAACTTTATCCGCCATTTTTAATAAAGTGATGGATATCTTAAGTTAAGCGGGACCACTTGAAATCAGGCCACCACTTGAAAATTTAAAATCATGATACCTTCCGAAATAATACTCCAAATAGAACCAAATTTGAACAGTGTCTTAACTTATCTTATAAATATCTTAGATGAGTTTGTTAACCAAGTTGCTCCGCCATTTTGTTTTCAAGTGGAGACAACTTGAAAATTTCAAATTTAAATTGTAAAAAGCGTATTCCGAAATTGTTTGAATTGTGATGTAAATACAGACCACATAAGGATCTCAATGAAGTTTATTAATAAACTATATCCGCCACTTTTAATAAAGTGGCAGATATCTTAAGTTAAGCGCGGTCACTTGAAATCAGACTCATACTTGAAAATTTAAAATCACGATAACTTTTGAAATAATACTTCAAATCGAACCAAATTTTGACAGTGATATTATCATATAATTATCTTGAATGTTTTCACTAGGCAACTTGTCCCGACATCTTGTGTCTACGTTCCAGCCACTTGAAATCACACTGCCACTTGAAAATATGCCATCACGATAACTTATAATACTAAACTGATTCAAATAAAAGCTGGTTAGTGAACTTTTGGTTCAAATATCTAGGATAAGTTCTCTTGATGACTTGATCCGCAATTTTATTTTCAAGTGGCGGCCACTTGAAAATTTGTCATTATAGTAACTTTAGTAAGACAGAATTAATTCGCTTCAAGTTTGGGTAGTGGATTTATCATTCAAATATCTCAGATAAGTTCGCTAGGCATCTCACTCCACTTTTTTTTACAAGTGGTGCCACCTGAAAATTTCTTATGATTATAATTTTTGAAATTCTGATTTAATTTAAACTAGAACTGGACAATGAACTTATCGTACAAATGTACTGGATGATTTCGATGGGCAAGTTGTTTTGCTATTTTGTTTTACAAGTCGCAGCCACTTAGACTGCCACTTGAAAATTTGCCATAATAATAACTTTTGAAACATGGCACTGATTTAAACCACAGTTGGACAGTAACCTATGCTTCAAATATCTTCGATGTGTTTGCTGGAACTTTAGAAATACTTAATCAATTCAAATCAAAGTTAAACTAGTATGTTGTGGCCACCACAAGACTTTCTTCTATATTTTCCTATACAAATTCACGCAGTAAGAATATATAAAAAAAAAAAAAAAAAACGATTTTTTTTTCAAAGTTTTTTTTTCGTTAAAAGTAAAAAAAATCGATAACTTTGTTTCAAATTACCACATATTTATAGTTCAACTATTCGTTTTAAAGGTATTGACGAGATCTTTCGAAAGATACCGATCTTGAAAATTTACACCCCCCCCCCCCCCACTGCCATGTTAAAAGTTTAGAAAAAATACGATCACAGCGCCACCTGTTGAGCGATTGATCCCCAAATCTAATCAGCCTCAGTTTATGTCAGGGGCCAACTAAATACCAAGTTTGGTTAAATTTCGTTAAAAAAAAAAAAAAAAAAAAAATACGATTTTTTTTTAAGTTTTTTTTTTTTTGTTAAAAGTAAAAAAAATCGATAACTTTGTTTTAAATTATCACAGATTTATAGTTCAACCATTCGTTTTAAAGGTATTGACGAGACATTTCGAAAGATACCCATCTTGAAAATTTACTCCCCTCGAGGGGGGACTTCCCCTCCAGGGGGGGGGGGGGCGAGGTTCCTACGCATACAAATTTTTTTTCCCAGTTGACTATCTCTATTATAAATAATTCTTGTAAATTTCATAATGATTACTAAAAAATAATTCTCTTTATGCACATTTATACAAAATTTTGTCCTATATCACCATGTTAAAAATTTAGAAAAAGCGGGATGGCAACGCAACCTGTAAGACAATTTTTACCAAAAGTTGATAGGCACTAATTTATGTCAAGGTGCAACTACATACCAATTTGTATGAAATTCTGTGCAGTAGTTCTTGAGATACAGTTGCCACAAAATTTTGTCACACACACACACACACACACAGAGACAGACAGACAGACAGACATTTTCTAAAAATGGTCAAATCGTGTTCTACAGCTCTCAAAACGTGTAAATTCATCAAAAACCCGAGGTCGAAAATTTTTACGAATCCAATACTTTCTCTATATTACATATAGAAGAAAGTAAAAATGGATTTATCATTCAAACAACAAAAATTTAGAAAATTCACGTAACTCATGAACCAATCACGTTATTGCGTCCATCTTTGGTATATCGATAATAAGTATTTTCTCGCCAAAAGTTGCCAAAAAAGTCGCCATGGGGGAAAAGTCGCCAAATTTGGCGCCAAATCCATTACATGCGTTACTGGATCTTTTTAATCCGTTTTTAAGGTAAAATTAGACTATTTTAATACTAAAACAAACTAGAAATGCAGGAAACTAACATTTTATCAACTTACTAAGCCTCTTTGAAAGAATTTCTACAAAAAAAAAAAAAAAAAAAATTTCAAATTTGCAACGTTATCTTAGATGTGCAACTTTCTCTGCCATTTTTATCGAAGTGGCAGCCACTTAATTTTTCAACACAATGGCTTTTGAGATTTGGAATTAATTCGAACTATGTGTGTACAGTAGACTTATCTCACAAACGCATTTCATATATTTGTCAACTTAACCCACCATTTTTTTTCCTAGCGCCGGCCACTTGAAAATTTTAAATTCACATAAAAGTGTATTTATGAACCGATTTGCTTAAAACTCCATATGTGCATAGCCTACATCAATATTTCTACCAAGTGCATTAATAATTTGTAACTTGAAACAAAAATCTTGAAACAAAATAACGGCTACTTGATAAGGAAAAAGAAATCAACCTACCCTTCCGAAAAAGCCGGAAGGTCTTGTTTTACTTTCTCTTACCCATAAGGTAGAGAAAGTATTGTTTTTGGGTCAAATTTTCGAATGCGAGTTTTTGTTATATTTACATGTTCTGTGGTCCCCTGAATACGAAAATCATGTTTTTAGCAAATGGTCTGTGTGTCTGTGTGTGTGTCTGTCTGTTTTCAGCATATCTCAAAAACAAATTATGGCAGAAAGTTCAAAATTGGTATTCTAAATGTGTATCATATAAGGATGCTACACTAAACTTTTCGTTAAGATCAAGCAAATGGTTCGTGTACAGGGACACTCAAAAGAATTCAAGTACATTACTTCTATGGGGGAAATTTCAGGTAAGTAAAGTTTAACATCTATAGACTGCACTAAACCAAATGAAACGAATATATATTTTTTGTAATAGAGATAGTCAACAGGGAAAAAAATTGTGTATGTAGAAGCCTCGCCTCTCCCCCCCCCCTGGGGGGGAAGTCCCCCCTCGAGGGGAGTAAATTTTCATGATGGGTATCTTTCAAAAGAGCTCGCCAATACCTTTAAAACGAATGGTTGAACCATCGATCTGCGATAATTTAAATCAAAGTTATCGATTTTTTTTACATTTAACGAAAAAAAGCAGGGAAAAAATCGTATTTTATTTTATTTATTTATTTATTTTTTTTTTTAATATTGAGAATAAAATGGACTTTTTTTTTTGGATATTTAGTGTTATGCTACTTCTCTAATATGAAAATCGTCTGCATTATCATAAAAGATAATTTTTTTAAATAATAATTTCAATAAATTGTTTTTTAAAAATAGAATTATTTTTTAATAGCCGAATTAAATTCTATATAAATGTAGGTGCATTAATAAAACGGGAGATTGAGGGGGGGGGGCGGTTGCCCCCCTCACACAGAACTAATTATGATATAAAACTCTCCCGAAGCCTAATTTGAATTGTTTAACACAGGTTTACATAACAGTACTCGTTATCTTACCAATTAATCTGCAACCTGTATTTATAGTATTAAATTTCAGGGTAAGAGAAAGTCGTGTGAGTGACACACCAGATTATTTTAAGTTATTATTGTTTCTTTTTGTTAAAATCTTGTATGGGTGGACACTCAAACGTATAATTTCTCATTTTATTTATTTACTTTTTTTTTTTTTTTCAATCAGTTTCTTTTTGTTAAAGTGTATTAAGAATGGACATTCATATTTGTTTTACGGGGTTTTAAGGAATAGTGTTCTAGTGATTATTGTTTTTAATTATTTATTATTATTATTACACATACATATATATATTTATTAAAATTATTATTGGTTATTTTTAGTTTATTTATTTATACTAAGCATTGTAGCATTTGCCAAATGTTTCAAGATATTCTAATATCTTTTTAATTCAAGTAAAAGTATTAAATTTGAAAAAAAATCTTTTTTTTTTCCTGCTAATAACATATATTAAAATATAATATTAATTTTGATATGTACAAAATAACAGGGAAATTTTATTTAAAAGTTTAAAAAAGAGTACTATTATTTAATTATTTATTTTCAATGACTGTTCAAATGCATACAAACAGTTTAAAAAATCTTATAAAAAAATTAGAAAAGGTTTTCTATGAAGAACTATTAAAAAGGAAAAAAAAAAAAAAAAAAAAAAAAACAGTCATTCTTCATTTACAGTATATAATAGTTCAATTTCTACCATAAAAAAAACTGACAGTCGTTTTGTTAAAGTATAATATTGATTTAAAACACTTTAAAAACACGTTTGTCTAAAATTAAACTTTATTTAAAACGCTTTAAAAAATTATCCAAAGCTTTTCGCTTTGAAATATCAAAGCATCATCAGGGACTTTATTACACGTTTCAAATGAGCAGTTTTTATATATTTTGCATTTCATGGTTAACAGTTAAGTCCTTTAATAACTTTAACAGAAGCAAAGGCAATTTCACTTCTGGTGAAGGTTGGATGAAGGAGCTAAGAAAAGTAAGGAGTGGAACTCTTGTGGTTACCAAGGAGCTACAAGTAGCTGTAACTATTGTAGAAACAAAGGTGCTGCAAGTAGAAGCTGTCACGATTGTGTTTACCAATGTGATGCAAGTAGAAGCTGGAACTATTGTAGGATCAGGAGATGCTGCAAGTAGAAGCTGGAACTATTGTAGAATCATCAAAGTTACCAATGTCCGGCAAGTAGAAGTTGGAACTACTATATGATCAGGAGGTGCTGCAATTAAAGGCTGGAACTATTGTAGAATCATCAGACAACTGTCGGTGAAAAAAGGAAGAGATTTTGCAGCATCACCAGAGAGCTGCATGCAAGAACAGAAACTATTATAGGTGTTTGTTGAAAAATCACATGAGGCTATTGTAGGAGTAAAACCTACAAACTATTAGTTATCTTATAATATTGTGCCAAATTACTGTAAAATTTCAGCATCTGGTGATATAGCAATATATCTTTCTTTTTTGACCGACAGTTCTTTGATGATTCTACAATAGTTCCAGCCTCTACTTGCAGCACCTCCTGATCCTACAATAGTTCCAACATCTACTTACAGCACCTTGCTAACTTTAATGATTCTACAATAGTTCCACATTCTACTTGCAGCACCTCCTGATCCTATAATAGTTCCAGCCGTTACTTGCAACACCCCCTGATCCTTACAATAGTTCCAACTTCTACTTGCAGCAGCTTGCTAACTTTGATGATTCTACAGTAGTTCCATCTTCTACTTGCAGCACCTCCTGACCCTACAATAGTTCCAGCTTCTACTTGCAGCACCTTGGTAACCACAATAGTGACAGCTTCTACTTGCAGCATATTTGTTTCTACAATAGTTGCAGCTACTTGCAGCTCCTTTGTAACCACAAGAGTTCCACTTCTTACTTTTCTTCGCTCCTTTATCCAACCTTCACCAGACTTCAAATTGACTTTGCTTCTGTTCAAGTTATTAAAGGACTTAACTGTTAACCATGAAATGCAAAATGTATAAAAACTGCTCATTGGAAACATGTAATAAAATCCCTGATGATGCTTTGATATTTCAAAGCGAAAAGCTTTGGATAATTTTTTTAAAATAAAGTTTAATTTTAGATAAGCGTGTTTTTAATCTAAATAGCAAATATCACGTGTTTTAACTTAACTCTCTTTTTTGGAGATAATTTATATAATATTGAGTCACCTGTGGTATGGAATAGAACGACCTAATAGTTAACCCCGCTAAAGCTTAGAGCAACGAGTGACCGAGAGATTTTGCTTTCTACATTGGTAAGGATAAACTGCCATTTTCGATTTCGAACTGATGTCGCAAACTTAAGGCTTGTCATTTCGCAATTTTCTATGATTTTCTCCAAAACTCGCACCAATCCCATTCCAAAAAAAAAAAAAAAAAAAAAAAAAAAAAAAAAAAAAAACTTACGGCACACAAAAAGTTTTCCTCACATACGGACAGCATTTTACCCAGGTTTAGTTACCTGTTGTCTTTGTTGACCTTTTATTCTTCAAAACGGATTACCAAACATTAATTTAATAAAAGACACAAACTACTGTTGTCTAAATTAGGGTCTGGAAATACCTGGCTTCCCTAATCAAGAGTTTTCCTAGTGTCTCTGCTATTTTTATGGACATGGCTGTCTTATTTATCATTTATTTAGAATATGACTTTGTGATTCTCCAAATATTTTATGTAACTCTGGACAACTCGAGAACTGGGAATATTTGGACCCACACATGGCATTCTATGGTTTTACTTCTATTGTTCAAATATGTTGGGAAGCTAAAAGGCTATTAGATCAGGTACCAAATGCCTGGCATTTATAAATAAGTAAATAGTACCACATTCGTATACTGTAAAAAAATATTCCTGTCAAAATACTCCCGTAACTTTACAGCCATTCTTTCAGTAAAAATGGATTTACAGATAATTTAAAAGGAAAATCTCAATTAAAGACGCCTATAACTTGAATTTACCGGTTTTGCCCTCTAAAAAAAAAAAAAAAAAGAATTTTTCTTGGAAAAAACTAGTAGAATTTCTACTTTTTTAACGGTTATTTTTTATAGCGTAAACAATCTTCCTTAATCTCTCTACCGACATTACAGAAACTTCAGAAATTTGAATTAACATAATGGATTTTAAGGAATAAAATAAAAAAAGTATGGATATTTAAGGATACATATTCCTCACAGACTCCTTTCTTTAGCAAATTTATTATTCATTAAACAAAACCTTGAAATACTTCAGTGGATAAAGAAACATTCATCGTGTTTTCTAAATTTGGCATACTTCATATTAATAAAGTTATCCAAAAGAAGGAACACATTAAAAATTTATATGTATTTTATAGATATATTTCTATATTAACTATCTTTGTTAAATAATGTAGGTAAATAAAACTTCAAATGTCAAAATGCGTTATAAAGCAAACAACGATGTATAAAGAGCGCAGAAAAAAAAAACCTATTGATCCCTCTTCCAAAAATACCTACCTACTTTACTTAGTTGAATATCATATATACATCTTTTGTTTTATTCTCATCTTTACACTGTTGTGTACTTAATATTTCTAAGGTTCTATTGATGTCTTATACCAACACGAATAGAAACATTTTCCCCTCCTGCTGAGTCTTTTAAGTCGCTATCTCTATCAAAACACAACGGTATCTTCCCAGAGACCACCCCGACCCCTCTCAAGGGTTGTGATTGCTTTTGTTGAAGCTGTCAGGGAAAAGAGCGATAAAGCCTAGCTATGGCAATCTGCACTCCTCATTGAAACCTTTGGACAGCCCCTGCCCGCCTGTCCAGCATGTTCCCTCTTTCGTTCAAGAAACTGTTATCGGAGAATTATAGAGGGTAAAAGTGAAGAAGATAGTATTTTTACAATCCTTATATAAGATTTATTGAAAGATAGAAAAAGAGCAGAATTTCTAACGCATTTAAAATTGTAAATTTTGTTTTCTCCATAATTATCTTTTACATGTTTATAAAAATTAAATAAATAAACTAATTAATTAAATAATTCATAAATAAATTCATAAATATTAGAATCGCCCGGTGGTTGAATCTTTATTACTTTTTTAAAGTAAGCATTGAAATAAAAAATATAAAAATTCAAAATTTAAGTATAAAAAATGTTCTTAGAAATTACACTATCCATCAAAATAAATAAAAAATGAAATGAATGAATAAACAAATAAAATTAAAATTAATAAATATAAGTAAATATCATTATCTTTTTACTTTCCGAACACTATAGTGAGGAAAGTATTGTAATCATGTCAAAAATCCGAAATTTTAAAATTGTAAATTTTGTTTTCTCCATAATTATCTTTTACAAGTTTATAAAAATTAAACAAATAAACTAATTAATTAAATAATTCATAAATAAATTCATAAATATTAGAATCGCCCGGTGGTTGAATCTTTATTACTTTTTTAAAGTAAGCATTGAAATAAAAAATATAAAAATTCAAAATTTAAGTATAAAAAATGTTCTAAGAAATTACACTATCCATCAAAATAAATAAAAAATGAAATGAATGAATAAACAAATAAAATTAAAATTAATAAATATAAGTACATATCATCATCTTTTTACTTTCCGAACACTATAGTGAGGAAAGTATTGTAATAATGTCAAAAATCCGAAATTCAGATTTTGATGTTTCTATACGTTTCGAGGTCCTCTGAGTCCGTTTTCACTATTTTTACGATGATGTATGTATGTGTGTATGTATGTGTGTATGTATGTGTGTATATATGTGTGTATGTATGTGTGTATATATATGTGTATGTATGTGTGTCTGTGAGTGAACACGCTAGCGTCTAAACACTTTGTTGCTGAAAGTTGGTACATATATTGCAAGCCACCAAAGTACGAACCCTATTGATTTTGGTGAATCTAGCACTTATAGTTTTTTTACAGGGACACTAGGAAAAATTCTTTATCATTAAGGCCTATTGGGCCAAATTTTTAAAAGTGCGATAGCCTCTAAACGTCTTATTAATCTGAGCAAAAAATTTGTACACATGTTATAGGTCATAGTTGCACGATTTGTTTAGATTTTGGTGAATTTAGCACTTACAATTTTTTTACAGGGTCACAAAGAAAAATTCTTTATCATTATGGCCTATGGGGCCAAATTTTTAAAAGTGTGATAGCGTCTAAACACCCCTAATCAAATATTTCTGCAATCTGCATAAAGAAAATCAAGATAAAATGGCAATTATTTGTAGAAAAAGAGCAGAATTTCTAACGCATTTAAAATTGTAAATATTGTTTTCTCCAGAATTAACTTTTATAAGTTTATAAAAAGTCTGATGAGAATCGGGATCCCGATGGAAAAGTTTAACGGCAAACAACGAAGTTAGTAAAGGTTTTTAATGTATTAATTTAGTAATTTCACTTCGATTTTTAATTAATATAGTTTAATGTTAGGTAAATAAGTTAATTAAGTAAATAAACTAATTAATTAAATAAATAATTAGAATATTGAATTCAAATGTGGAAAAAATGTTTATTGATTTATTATCTTTAAATATGAACAGATATTACAATTTTTTAAATAAATTTAAAAATAATACATCAGTTAATGCAACTAAATTATGTTGTTTAAGAAAATATGATAAACTGTCATTAATTCATTATAGAACTTTAAAAAGTAAAAGGATCGAAGGAAAATTTTATAGTAAAAATAGAACAAACCTCTTACCGATTTTAATGAAACTTTGTATAATCATGTACAATTTGTGAAAAAATTACAGTAAGTGTCAAACATACTTGGAGGAGGGGGGGGGGGGACAGAGGAAAATATATTAAATTTTTAAATTACCATTTTAGCAATTTTAATAATATATTACCACCTAATTTTTATGAAGATTACAATGAGTGTATTATATACCTGGAGGGGGGCAGGGGAGGGGGGGGGGTAGATGGAAATAAAATATATTTTCCTTTAAAACATCCTATTATAGATTTAAACAAAAACTTTGTATAATAACATACAATTTGTGAAAAAAATCACAATAAGTATCAGACATACTTGGGGGTGGGGGTGGGGTTAAAGAGAGGGGGGAGACAGAGGAAAATAAAATATTTTTTAATATCACCATTTTACCGATTTTACCTAATTTCTCCTTGTAAAATTGATGCTTAACATCAACGAGAGTGGAAGTGTTCTATTTCTACATAGGGCGGGGGAGGACAAAAGAGACATATTAAAAGAAGAAAATTCATTTTTGATTAACTTTTTTACAGATTTAAATCGTATATCGAATTTTTGCATAACTCACTATAATTATTCATTAATAGTAATCGATACACACAAAATATAAATAAACAATAAAACAAACGATAATAAGTGTTGTTTAAAAAGATTATTTTATTTTCCATCTGTCCCCCTCCCCCCCCCCCCCCCCCCTTATCAACTTTAGTTAACTTTCACTATAATTTTAATAAAATGAAAGTGATAGTCGTACAAAGTTTCATATAAGTAGGTAGCATGGTGATATAAAAACAAACATTTTCTTCACTCTGCCCCCCCCCCTCCTTAGCAAATCATCCAGATATGTGTACACTCACTGCGATTGCAATTTTTCATAAGCAGAAAGTTGCATAGATACAAAGTTTTTTTAATCGACAATGCGGTTGTTTAAGGAATAATATATTTTACTTCTATCTGCGTCCCCCTTGCCCCCTCCCCCCCCCCCCACAAATATATAATGCACTCATTTTGAGATCTTCATAAAAAGCAAGTGGTAGCTATAGAATATGTCTTTAAAATCGGTAAAATGGAGATATAAAAAATATTTTATTTTCCTCTGTCCTCCCCCCCCCCTTCGTCAATACTTTATTTTGTCTTCATTAGCATAAACTGGTTTTCCAGAACGTAATGCATCTTCGCCGGAACAAAATTTGGTAAACCAGTTTTGACACTGGCGTTCTTTAAATAAATTTTCTGTATACACATCGTATATTTTTTTTCCCTTTTTTGAACAGTATTTTTGCCTTTTAGATAGAATAAACAAAATATGCCAAAAATGTCACTTCCAATTTTCTTTATTTGATAGGGCATCCATCAAACCCTATTCAGCAGAATAGAACGAACTTTTTCACAAGCAAGCATTTATCAGCTGTCACAATATATAATGGTAATGCAGCTTAATTGTGAAGATGGAGTGCAAAAAATACAATTAAGTCCTCTGCTGAGAAAAACGAAATTACTTTCCGAACAACCCTATAATAAAAAAGTATTAGATTCGAGAAAATTTTCGACAGATTTACACTTTTTTGGGTTGTCCTGAACACGATTTGACCATTATTAGAAAAAATCTGCCTGTGTGTGTGTCACAAATTTTGTGGACTCTGCATTTCATGAGCAAATGAATTAAATTTAACCAAATTTAGTTTTTAGCTGGACTTTGACCTAAACTGGCACTGATTATATCTGGGGATTAATCTCTCAACAGGTGGTGCTGTTATCTTTCTTTTAACATGGCGGTATCGTCAAAATTTTGCATAAATGCACATAATGTGAGTTATTTTTAATGAATGATTGTAAAATTAATAAGAAATATTAATAATAGTAGAAGTAAACAAGGCAAATAATTAACAATAAATTATCCTAGAAAAAATAAATAAATAAATAAATTCCACAGGTTTCGGTACACAAGGCACTTTCTTTTTGGGCATTGCGTATTATAAAAATCGTCTGCATTCATCATGGAAAATAATGTTAATAAATAATAATTTCAATGAATAATTTGCACTATGTGAATTTGTATAGATTGGTTGGATTGGTTGGAAGGTTTAATGCCGATTGACTACTCTAGGATCCTAGGCCCATAGGGGGAGTGCTCTCCGTGGGGGATCTTTCTAAGGGGTCCTGGCCCGATTTACGCGAGTTTCGGAGTAAACCACGGAAAGCTTCGAATGGCTAGATCAATGGGTAATAAAGTATTGTTTTTTAAATATAGATATTTTTACTTAATTGTAACACATTTTGCCGCACCTTTCATTATAAAAAAGAAAAAACTCCAATAATTATTGCATTAAAGACACATAAAGACACATAAGACACATTTTCTAAGAAAACTAAAACTTCCAAATTTTTATTTCTAAAAGGAAGTTTCTAAGTTATTTGAAATTATTTTTAATATAAAATATAAATTATTATAACTATCATTTGTATTTAACACAAAAATTGAAAACACTTACTGAATCTTGACCTTTTTTCCCTATGCATAAATTCGAAAAAAGCTCGTTATTTCAAAATCAATTTCTAAGGAGATTATTCACTTTTACAATGAACGAACCATATAATAGTAAACTAATAATACTAATATAATAATAAAAATAAAATAGGAATATACCAACGGATAATGTGCAAAGGCAATACAAATCCATGTATATAACACAATAAAATAAGTTAATTTCCAAAATTTAGTATGAAATTGGATTATGTTATTTATAACACCCAAAAAATTAGCATTACATTCGAGGTTTCGTTAAGAAAGATTTTCGAAGTGAATATAATTCACACACAGTTACGTAGATAAAGAGTTTTCAAATTAATTGCGCAATAGCGCTATGTTTAATACGAATTCCATATACTATGATAATAATATTTCATTTGTAAATAATCAAACACAAGAAAGGAAGACTTAATTTAATAATTAAACAGCCACATATGGAAGTGAAAACTTTCACAAGGAATATTGAAAAAGTTAATGTGAGATTTTTCTGAAACATTTATAAATGAGATCATACATAGTATAGCAAATATGAATAAAGTAAAATAAAAAAAAAATAATAATTATTATTATTATAAGAGGAGGCCATCAAGGCTTAAGATGGGTGAAGTGAGTTAAATTAGTTTGCCGTACGTGCTGTACGCCCGATTTTTCCCAAGTGCTCTGTAAGATCATACGTTAGCATCGTAAAATTATAAATAAAAATAGTAATTACTGCTAAAATATATAAATAAAATAACCTGATGTGAAACAACCACACGGCTTCCATTACCCAATATTACACATATTATATGAGTGGTTTGGAGATATAGTGATAAAAAGACATAAATATGACCTAACGAAGTACAAGTTAATATAACTGTTCAAATAAATTTAAAACACCAAACTTATTTAAGTTAACTACTTATCTAATCGGCTTCTGTGTGTTTCTGTGGGGAATTATTCAACTGTTTGGTTTCCGTTCTCATTCTTTTCATTATTGTCATTAAAAATTATATATATATTTGTGTGTGTGTGGGGGGGGGAGGGGGATTTTTTTTTTTTTTTTTTTTTTTTTTTTTACCTAAATTTAAAAAAAAAAAAAATTTCTTTTACTAAACAGTTGTTTTGCGTAATACTGCTCAAATAAAGTGAGATATATGCAATATTTAATTCCGTTGTTTAAGTAATTTTAAAAGATTTTTTTCCGCGCAATTATTTACCAATTCATTCACTGTATTCAATAAAAAAAAACAGCAAATTATCAGCTTCCTTTGGAAAAAAAATCAATTAATCCTCTCTTCTCGATCTCCTTCCCCCGTTCTATTTCCCCGTTCCAATCCTTCTTTGAGGGACCATCTTTAACAAAATTACTCAAATGCAAGAAAGGTAACCCTACTCCGTACCAAGTGGAGTGATTGATGATCATTTCCTCCCACGGTGGTGCCTGGGATATAATCAAACACAACTATAAAATGAGCACAGTTGCAGGCTGCTTTTCTATCCAAACATCTGCTTAATTCTATTTTAGGATTGAAAAATGACCGGAAGTAATTATATGAACGTTCTTTTTAAGTTTTGAAGCCGGATATTATCAGGATAAGACACTTTTCGTTAAAAATATTTAAAAATAACAATGCATTTTAAAGGGGTGGTAGATGTTATGTATATATATACATATAGATATAATATACTATTAGTTATTGTCTTAGAGTATGCAAATTTGCATACACATGCACTGAAATTTGAAAAAATTAAATATTTTAACAATTAACATAAACTATTTAAAGTTAATCCAAATGAAAATTTTTTAATTGTGTGATTTTTAATTTATATTTTACACTCGATTTACATTATTGTAGTTTAAAAATATATTCTAAACGGGTACATGACACTTTGGTCCCGCCGTTTTGGTCCCGCCACTTTGGCCCCGCCGAATTGGTCCCGCCACTTTGGTCCCGTGGAAATTTTGGTCCCGCCGTTTTGGTCCTGCCGTTTTGGTCCCGCCACTTTGGTCCCGCCATTTTGGTCCCGATATCAGGAATAATCAAAGTATTACAGAAAAAAGCGAAATTCTTCTTCATATTTCGAATTTTTGTCATTTGACTTGGAAACATGGGGGTAGGAAAATTATTATTATTATTGATATTATTATTTTGCAACAGAAAGTTGTAGTAACAAATAAAACTGAAAAAAATGCCTAAAATTTTGAGATTTAGATTTTTTCTTTGTACGACAGAGGAAAAAGGACAGCAAATACTCGTACATGAGGGAACTTCGGGCAAAAGAGAACTTAGACGAATATTTTCAATTGGAGAGTTGAATATCTACAACCTTTGTTGAAAATGATGTAACTATAGGACACATGGAACAGAAAATTTATTATTTCGGATCGAATTTTTAATCATAAAGGTATTAGTTATCAGCGCAGATCTAAGCATTGTTAATTTATCTAAGTCTGCAAAATTTTAGTTTAAATAAAATACAAGGTTTTTAATATAAAACACTGTAATGCGGCTCTTAATTATCATATTCATATTTAGAGTGCTCGAATGCAAAATTTGTAGGAAATCAATGCTTTATCGAAGCATCTCCTAAATGTTATAGTTTAATAGTAAAAGAAGATGCGAGGAACCTAAATAATGATCTCAGGAATAATTTGTACAGATCTGCTAAACTTAAATCATTTTCTTCTCTGTCAATCCGGATATATTTGTCAAACACAGGAAATAGTTACATATCACATAGAATTGGAAAAGCATTTTTATTCCATTATAACCCCTTACAATATTGTTTAAGAAAATGCCCATTAAAAGCCCCTCCCATCCCCCCTTTTTTTTTCAAATGCGCTGAAACAAAACAGTGAAATGCCTTTTTATTGTCTGTGGGAAAAATAGGTGCGAAACGAATCTCAATTTGCTACAGAGATTTCAATGCGGGCATTGCTTTTAGTCATAGAGACATATCAGACAGATTTTATTTTTTTTAAACATAATATTAAACTAAAAAGATAAAAAATTGTACATCAACATTTCCTGAACATTTATGCTTGCAATGCGCACAGTTAATTAAATATTGGACTGCTTACATTTTTTCATTTTTAAAATAAAACCATTGTAATTGAAATAAAAGTAATTTACACATATATACACGCTTAACGTAATTAAGTATCACAGATAAACAAACATGCATTTTATTACTATTATTATCAATATAATACAGATTTTGAAATAAATTCCTCTTAGATTAATGATAAAAATTAACTCACAATCAAATCGAATGAAACATCTCTCTCTCTCTCTCACACACACACACATATATATATATTTATGAATAAATTCATATATAAATTCAAGAACTTCATAAATGATCCCAAGCTTATGCTTATGAAGAAGAGTCTATGATGGGAGCAGGTCAATAATTAATTCTTTGAAAGAAATAGCATTCTGTCACTAAAAGCAAATTATATTTAATATCGTAAGGTTTTCTTTCTTTCTTTTTCCCTTTTTTAAACAAAATTTTTCTGTATTTTATTATTTTTAAAATAATTCAAACTTTATCTACTGTTGTTATTGTTAACAATACTTTTAAAATCACAAAATGTTGTCACTGATAGTAAATTAAAATTCAAATTACAATTGAAGTAAGTTAAATCGAAAACAAATGAAAAAAATATCAATTTAAAAAAAAGTGCAATTGCATAAAATAAATAAATAAAATGTTCGTAAAAAAATTAGTACAAAATTCTCCGAATCTCAATAGTTAGGCAGCAATCGTAATGTCGAAAATTTATATATTTGTATGTAAGATATTCCTTAATTAAAGATATTCTAAGAGCAATCTTCAATTTTCCCGTATCAATAAATATGTTATCATATTAAAAAACTGATACATATTTAAAAAATTGCAAAAAATTGGTGGGACCAAAATGTCTCGGGACCAAAATGGCCAGGGACCAAAATTTCCTCGGGACCAAAACGGCAGGACCAAAATGGCGGGACCAAAGTGGCGGGACCAAAACGGTGGGACCAAAGTGTCCTGCTTCGATTCTAAACATATATGGGGGTTACTATTGGGATTCATTGATAAGTTTTATTATTACTATCATCCTTAATAATAATATTATTATTATTATTAATATTATTATTATTGTTGTTATCACTATTATTATTACTATTTTTAATTTGTTCGAATGCTAAAAAATTACACCAAATTTTAGCATTCAAAAAAAAAAAAAAAAAAAAAAAAAAAAAAGAAAGAAAGAAAGAAAGAATTTTAATAAATTAACTTATTAATGAATCTACAAAGAAATATTCAGACATGTTCAGAATACATTGTTACATTATAATATTATAAAAAAAAATGGAAGAAAAATTAAAAATTAATTAGGGTAGGTGCTCCAGTGATTGGCATGCTCCAGTAATTGACATCTATTCCGGAATAATTAATAAATAAGAAAAATAATAAAATAATATATTTTACATATAAGAATTTTAACATTTTATGTAAAACACTAGAACATATCATGCTAATAACTGGTAAAATGAATAACTAGCAGTGTCAAACACTGGAACATAGGGTTCCAATTACTGACAAAATGAAAAACTGGCAGTCTCAATTACTGGAACATTGAGTGATTGTCAAATAAAAATTCATAAAAAAAATAATTGTTATCAAATGTATATATTTTAACATCTATGTGGTTCTGAGTGTCTTTCATACCATATGTACTAACTTAAAATTTCTAAAAACATTTTCTCATGACTAGAAGATTAAAAACATCAGAGATTGCTCTAAAAGTGTCAATTACTGGTGCAATTACCCTATTAGAGATTTCTTTTAATATATTTAAAAAACTACAAATTAAAAAAAAAAAAAAAAAATTCTTTCAATTTTACTGTAAAGTTTTAATATACATTGTTACAATATACAGTGTTATATTTCAATGCAAGTGTATGCAAATTTTAACAACTCTTAGATAATAATTTACAAAAAGATTTATGATGTCCGCCATCTCCTTCACTTGTGAAACTTGTGACGACCAACAGAATTTTATTTTATTATTATTAAACTTATCAGTTTAACTAACATATTATTTTAAAACGAATTATATATATATATATATATATATATATATATATCATTCATGATTTAGTCTGTCTGAATATTCAAACTAGTTATTACAAATCGTAAAAATAATAATAATAATAATAATAATAATAATAATAATAATGAAGTTTTACAATGATTTATGAATACTGAGTTCAAAAAGCTGATTTATAAAACTAAATTTAATTTTATGTTCACTTTCTTTTTATAGTTTGACCTCTCTAAATAATCAATTCAATGTATGTAATCGGTTGGTTGGGTGGTTTTACGTCGCAGTAGTGCTGCGCAATGAGCAATTGGCGACGGTCTGGGACTCACCCCTAGAGGTGGTCTGGAGACATGCCATCACAATTTTGATCCTCCACTGTATGTAATCGGAAAAAAATTAAAGAAAATAAAAAATAAATAAACTGTTTTAAATGTTGCATTCACTTACATGCAGTCAAAAACCTTTGCCAGAAAAAATTTTCGAAGGGGTTCAAACTTTAATACATACTGTTGAGTGTAAAAATTGAAGCACAACTCAAAGATTTTTCATAAATTTGCAAATTTCGGGGAATGGGGAATTTGAACCCCTAACCCTCCTTCCCTTTCGCTACAGCCTTGCATGTAGTTATGCAGGACATTTGTTATTTATTAACAGCAATGAAATTTCGTTTTGGCAGATATGTATTTCAGGGCGTATTTCTAAAAATGTAATAATGCTTAAAGTGCTAAATGCTAATGCTAAAAATGCTAAATTTTAAATGCTAAATGCTAAAAATAATAAATGCGTAAATGCTAAAATATATTATAATATCCATATTACTTACTTGATTTCTTTTAAAAGACTTGGGTGTATACTTTTTTCAATATATGACTTTCTAAATACGCTATTCTTATTTATAACATATAAACACGAACTTAAGTGATTAGCTCAAGAACTAAGTTTTATTTTAATTTTATTGATATAGCTGTTCTTATCTCATAATACTTATCCAAATATTCTATATATTAATTTCCTAAAATTATTTTGAATGACCAAATCATTTGTGAAGAGAGCAAAATATTGGAAAAAGGAATGCCTATCCAATTTGATAAACAAAATTATAAAAAAAGAAAAAAAAAATTTATAAAATGCACTTTGTAAATTTGAAAATTTTTAACATTAGTTCTTACAGAAAAATACACAGAAGACTTGTGTTTAAAGATATATTTGCCAGATGAAATTATAAATGTCAATGTTTTTATTTATTTATTTATATATTTAATTTTTACAATTATAGTGTAACCACGTTTCCTACGCCTACCAGTGAGGACGAGTCGAAGATCTTGGAGGGTTTCCAAGTTGACCAACAGGTTTGAATTTTGTAAACATCCAGTCATTCGGTATTCCCTTATCGCTTATTTTCTCTCAACGAAAAGCTTGTCTCCCCTATTTTACTAGTGGACTCGTTGAATCCGCACTTGCGCAGAGGCTTCCATGGTCGCAAGAAATGTAGTTAAAGAGTATGTACTTAAAGATGAAAAGCAATTAGAATTACTTATGTTTAACAAGACGGGTAATATTAATCAGGAGGAATGGCCATGAAATAACTTTACTCAAACTTAAAGAAAAAGAAAAAAATAATAATGCAGTTCTTGCGACATGTAGATGAATAGTTTCTTCCCAATATTCTCAGTACAGATAGTAAACATTTATGCATGTAATGTACATAATGTAGTTTTTCTGTGTAGTCCTGTAAAGTAATTGTGAATGTTTTTACACTATATTTTACATTAAAAAAAAAAAAAAAAAAAAAAAAAAACATGCTTATATACTTATAAAAAACCCGTTTTCATTTCATTTTGTTTAATGTAGTCTAAGATGTTAAGTTCGACCTAATACAAATTTCTTCCGTAGACGTAATGTGTTTGAAATATTTTGGATACACTACTAATTATAATAATACTAATAATAATAATAATAATAACAAATATTACTGAATTTTATCCAAAAAATAGTCATTATTCAAAAAATATATAAGCTAAATGTATATGTAGAAAAACCAGGTATTAAAAATTCAGCCGAATAGGGATTTAAAAAAACATCAAAGCAAGCAGTTAAAATAATAATAATAAATTACCCGTAAACAACTTTAAAGTACGTATATTTCACAATAAACATTTATATGCCCTAATGTGAATACATAATGAATGCTCTTTTGCAATCAAAAATTCAAAAACTAGTGGATTTGCAGATCAGGAGCCTCAACGTCCAATTTGCATCAGACATTATTCAATAGGTCATTTTTATTTATTCCTTATTATATAATAGTATATATTGATACGATTGACTTGTTACCATAATCAGATACATTCCTGAGGGGGGCGGCAGCGGCAGCCCCCCTCAACCCCCGCTGTACCTCTCTTTGTATACCTATATGTATATCATATATATGTATTCTTAATAAACGATGGTCTTGTATCATTTCCCTGAAATTTATAAATGCCAAATTTAATAAGTACCAAATTTCATGCAAAAAAAAAAAAAATACGTAGCATATCGGAAATATTTTGCGTAACCCTGTAAACTAATTACAAATTCCTTGCCCACAATTTTCAACAGAAAAACATGCTTTTAAAATTCTAATAAAATTTCATTATATTTAATGGGGGTGTAACCATGTTAAAATACACTTTTAAGAAATACCTACAGACCGTAATAGTTCGAAATTCTTTTATGTATCCCGGAAAAGTATCCACAGTTATTATTAACGCCAATAATAAGAATACACCTAATTAATTATAACACATTAATTTTTCAAACTAATTTGACATCATTTGGATGATTACAGTACGTTCTCTGAATTATTTTGTGTGGTCCCATAAATTACTTAAGTCTATACATACCCTTCTTTAAGAGTAAACATGATTTCAAGCATCTCTATAATGTATGTTAATTCTATTAAGCTCAATGCAGCATAAATGCATTAAAGTGTGCGCTTAAATAAAAATTTGTCCATAGACTCTAATATTACAAAATTCTTTTGTGTCTCTCTGTTAACGAACCATGAACATTGTATAAACCAGTTAAAACTATTCAGCTTATTTTGCGTTTAAAATGAATAATTGTTCCAAATTTAACATCGTTTGGATGACTGCGTGACATTGTCAGAATACATTTTTAAGGCCCTGTACATTAATTAGAAAGCTTAAGAGCACATATTTTCTTTAAACTATATAAGTTTAAGCATCTTACTCACGTACACTAGTTTCATGTTCTTGATTGCAAAGTAATGATGCTAAAATGCGTTTAAACAAAATTCAGCCCATAACCCGTAATGTTAAGAATTTTGGCGTGTTCCTGTGCAGAGTTTATAAACAACATAGCAATAAAAATTGTGCAGCTACTTACATGCAAAGCTGGAACGTAGGCGCCAATTTGCAAGTCAATCGAAGGATTTTTGCGGCCGCTATTGCGGAACATACAAATTCTTCCCATAGGCCGTAATCATAAGAAACACTTTGGCGTGTCCCTGTACACGAACGACAAATGGAATACACACCTAACACTATACAGCTATTTCTGTTGAGCTCATGAACATGTGTACCAAATTTCCAGTGAATAGTGTGATTTTTGGGGCCGCTATCGAGGTACATACAAATTCTTCCCATAGGCCGTACTGATAAGAAAAACTCTGGCGTGTCCTTGTACACGAACTACAAATGGAATGTACACCCAAAACTATACAGCTAATTTCGTAGGGATCATGAACATGTGTACCAAATTTCAAGTCAATAGCGGGATTTTTGCGGCTGCTATTGCGTGATAGACAGACAGACAAACACACAGACAGAGCCCAAAACCGTTTTGATTCTCAACAGAGGGCCTCCACTAACATTTCGGCAACAAGTAATTGAATAAATCTATCGAACACGAGGATTAAATTAAAATGTTATTTAAATGCGGTTAGTGTTTTCTGCAAAAATGTATACAGTGTAGATAAGTAACTGTAATTATTTTTTACAAAAAATGTATTTTGTAGTTACTTACTTTGAAATTTTTAATGTTTTAATGTGCAACCCTATCTATGAGCAAAATAGAGAACTATTAATTTTATATTAATTTAATTTAATTTTTATTTATTAGGCAAAATATTTCATCATGAGGGTAGTTTTATCCAAAATTTACACTTATTATTCGTCAGTTGGATAATCTCATACAAAATTTTAAAAGGCGTGTATGCCTTTTGGTGCGAATTGTGCTTTTTGGTCAAGATGTAAAAAAAAAAGTTTTTAACTGTAGCAGCATTTATACATAAAATATATAGTATTTTAATGCCCAGTAGACGTTAAATTTTCGCACATAACATCGTAATGCATATGTTTACATCACGAACTTATATTAGACTTACACAAACAGCATTTAAAAAAAGAGATGTTCTAGGTGTATGGTGTACCATAAAAGCCGTTTTTGAGAGATTTGATTGGATAACAGCCTTAATAGCATCTTCTTGGTACCTGATACAGTCGATTTTCTTGAAAATGGTTTGTGACACATAAATAAATCTTGATGCCATTTTTTTTGTAAACCATGACAGATCGTAAACTTTCAGAAGAAACTGAATATGTTTTTTCAACAAAAGTGTTGGATAAAGGGATTTAATATGTATATGTATAATTCGCTTTGTCATTGTTAGCCATTTGTAGATGGGGAGATATGTCCAGGGTTTCTGCTTGCCAATTCTTGAGGCCATTATCCTATTATTAAAGTCTGGCATGTATGACAGAGATATTTCTGATCGGAAATCAAATCCTTACATTCAACATCTGGAAAAGTACTATCTTTTTTACTGTGCTAAATAACTTATAAATCTTAACAATTTGTTAAACGTTTTGTTGCTGGGCCACTAAAAGAATCAGGTCCAGAATTTGAATCATCAAGGTGAAATATAATTGCAATTTACTTAAATAAAGCGAACAAACCACTGTTTGTGCTGGGTGCTTTAAAGATTAAACAAAAAGTGAAGTTGATCCATTAAAAACTGCAGTATTTGGTGCAGCACCATCACAGCCAACAGCTTTAAAAGTTCTTCTCTTTAAGTCCATGGTTTATACATTGTAAAATTAAAATGAATTTAAAATCCTACTGATCCTGCTTTACTAATATTACTTATTACTAAATAATATCACCAACTGGCAATTAATAATAGAGAAAACACTTTTTGATCAAGGCCATCTATCAAATCAGACGACGAAAGAAAATGGCTTCTCTAAATACTATCAGATAAACAGCTTTTACCTGTCTTGATTACAACACTCACACAATATGGGTTCTATGTGTAATCGCTCCTTTCTAGGCAACCTGCTGAGGCACTAAAACCACCAAGCTTCTGACAAATGCATTTAAACCCCGGGAGGGCTGTATTACATACGTAAAACACCTTCAGATTTTCCAGCCAGAGACAAAACAAACCTGTTGAAATTCACAGACAAAATTGATTACAAATTGAGAACTGCTCTTTTCTCTGCACAAAGATTGATCATTGATGTTATGAGTAAAAGTGTTCGGCGTTTTGTTTTTTACGTAAGAAGGGTTTATTTTATTCTTTTTGTATCACAGTTGTTTATGATAGGGAAGTTATGAAAATTATGTAATTTCGAATTTAGGACAAATCCAGTAATAACCATAAAAAGTAATCATTTCTCTCTATAACTGAATCAAAAGCTTGATACTAATTTGAAAGAAAATTTATTTATTAATTTCTTTCACTTAATAATTATTTATGATACAATATAAAAACATTTCTTCTAATTTTTTTTTTTTTTTTTTTTTTAAATCCAAGGGCTGATTATAACTTCACCTTACAAGGCTTTGACCCATAACACTCTGATTTTAGGGGACTCAGATTACTAGATTAATTACACTATTTAACAAATTTTGATGTAGCTTTTGTAAACTCATTCAAATGAGTTTTTTTTTTCTCCTTTACATTTCGTTCACCATAAAAGGATAAAACATTTCTACCTCACCAACAAATTAGTTGTAGTATTAAAATAATAGATGTGGTAATGAAATTAAAAAAGTAAAATGATGTTCAGGGTTAGACAATGAAATTTACAATTATGTTCAACATTTTTATTAAGGATTTTGGTGGCAAACTATCACTACAAGGGTCAGACTGTACAAGTAGTGATTAAATAATTTAATTAATTGCGATTTTATTTAATAAGAGAGGATGAGGGGATGTCCGAATAGGTTTTATTAATTTTAAAAATTCTTTGGTGATATACAGAACAAGCAGTCTCTTAAATAATTTGCAAATTCTCTTAAAATCATGGGAACCGCAATGGGCCTATATGACCTTTATCATTAATCCAATTATACAAATTACAAGCAGAAGTGTTGCAAACAATATGAGGTGCCCGTTACTTATCTTGCCATCCAATTCGACAAACAAAGTAACGATATTATATGTAGTTTCAATTAGGGGTGTTATAGTTTGTCTCTGATTAGAGAGAATTACTTTCCTACAAACGTACCAACAGTTTTGAGGAGATCAAACAAACTTAAAGCATTCGAAAACAAGAAATAATCTAGTGTGTCACTCGCATGACTTTCTCTTATCCTGAAATGTAATACCATAAATACAGATGGAAACGAGTAAGGAATAAAATAACGAGTATTGTTACGTGAACTTATGTTAAAACAATTCAAATTGGGCTCCAGAACAGCTTTATTTGACAAATAATTCTGTGTGTGTGTGTGGGGGGGGGGGGGCTGAATTCAAATTTGTTATTAAATACAAAAATTCATTTGAAGTTTTTCAGACAATTTTCATACGCAACATTCCTTAAAACTTAACAGTTGGATCGCCTGAAATTATTTGTTTTTAATTTACTCTAAGTGACACAGACAAAGATCAAGCGTTAAAAACTTGGCTCCGGTATTCAGGAAGCTTCAAAACATGTAAATATTTAAAAAAACCAAGTGATTTAGCTTAAAAAAATTCATTAAAAGAATCAACTAATCTATTTAGCTTAAAAAATACATTATTTACCCTATGGCTATTAGGAATTAATATCAATTCCTGAGCAGCTTTCCTGGACATGGTCAAATATTATAGTAAAACACTTTTACTAACAATAAAAAGAATGTTATGACTTAAATATTGGCAGCCCTGCACATATTTTAAAGGTTATGTACACACTACATGGTGCACATAAATATAATTCCATATTAGTAACACACGGCATAACTTTCATCAATTTTCAAGCATTGTTGCACTATAATCTAGTTCTTTTGTGAAGGCCTGTAAATGAATAGTGAATGATTTACATACCATATTCTACATGTGAAACATGTTTTTACGCATATGCAAAATGTATATTCGTTTCATTTGGTTTAGTGCAGTTTATTGATATTAAACTCTACTTACCTGCAATTTCCCCATAGACGTAATGTATTTGAATTCTCTTGGGTGTCCCTGTACACGAACCATTTGCTTCATCTCAACGTAAAGTGTAGTGTAGCATCCCTATGTAATACACATTTACAATACCAACTTTGGAATTTCTGCTGCAATACGTTCTTGAGATATGCTGATAACAGACACACAGACATGTATACACACACACACAGACCAACGGCTGAAAATATCATTTTCATATTCAGGGGACCTCAAAACGTGTAAATATAACAAAAATGCACTTTCGAAAATTGGACCCAAAAACAATACTTTCTCTACATTTATTGGTAAAAGAAAGTAATAAATGATCTAAGCTATAATTGTTATTTCTTTTTTGCATTAAATTTTTGTTCTCAGCTTTTACTGATGTGAACTGAATGTCACTCCACAACATTTACTTCATTATAGTTCGTTACAATCAACGTTTGTAAAAAGAAAACTAGAGCTAATTTTTACTTTTGATTATAGTAATTTTAATTTTAAGTAGAACCGATTCCATATAAATCTGCTACTTTTATTTAATTTACAATTTTGTTGTTGGAACAGTGTTGTGGAGATTTGAATCCTCTTCCAAAATAAGTGTGAAATTTTCAATTTGCTCTTGATTCTGTACTACTTTTAATCAATATTTTGTCCCATTATTGAATAATAACATTAAAGACTTTTTGAGTTCCCCATCATACTATAGGTATGGGGAACTTAGGTAATCGTGAAAATTTTCGACCTCGGTTTTTTGACTTTTTTACACGTTTTCAGGTGTGAGGAATCCGAAAATGACAAAATTTCTATGGTGTCTGTCTGTAGGGTGTCTGTTAGTCTGTTAGTCTGTTAGTCTGTTAGTGTGTAAGTCCGTTAGTTTGTTAGTCTGTGTACACGATATCTCAAGAACAAATTGTCGCAGAGAGGTCAGATCAGTTTTAAAATATTACTTTCGACACTGGCAAGAACCCTATTTATTTGCAACATTCGAATTTAAAATCTTCGTAAGTTATTAGAAATTTACGATTTTCTTAACATGGGAGAATAGGACAAAAATTCACTTAAACGTGCATTAAATGGAAACTTTTTATTGTAAAAATGTCAGACCAGTTTTAAAATATCAGTTTTGATGCCGGAAGGAGCATCAGTAACTATAAATATGTTACTTTGAAAATTTTGCAAGTTATTGGAAATTTACGAATTCCTTAACATGGCAGTATAGGGCAAAATTTCACATAAACGTCAATTTTCAGAGATATTTCATCGTAAAGGTGTCAGACTACTTTTGAAATATTATTTAGGACACTGGTATGAATATTAATGACTATGAATTTTCCAATATAAAAATTTCGTAAGTTATTGGAAATTTACGAATTTCTTAACATGGCAACATAGAGCAAAATTTCCCATAAACGTCAATCTTGAGGGATATTTTCATCGTAAAGATGTCAAACCACTTTCGAAATATTATTTAGGATACTGGCATGAATATCATAGACTATGATTTTTCCAATTTAAAAAAATTCGTAAGTTATTTGGAATTTACGATTTACTTAACATGCCAGAATAAGGCAAAATTGAGTATAAACTTTCATTTTGAGGCTCATAAATACATTAGACAACTTCAAAATTACATTTATGATATTTGTTTGAACATGATTGAATACAAATATTCTAACAGGAAAATTTCGTAAATTATTCGTAATTTACGATTTTACCAACATAGCGAAATTGTAAATTTTTCATATAAATCTGAATTTTGAGGTTTATTGCATTGGAAATAGTAGCATGAAAACTAAACAACGGAATTGACCCTGATAAAATAAATGAATAGATTAGAATAAGATAAATATATCGAAGTGAACGGTGGATAGCCTATTAGGCGGGGTTTTCATTCTGTCACTGTATCAAGCTTTTGACAAATTCATTTCTTTTAACATGATTATATCTCTCAAACTAGAAATTTATGAGAACATAAATATGATGGGGAACTGAGCAGAGTCCACCTATGCCAACTAGTTTTATTATTATTTAAAGCCATAACAATGGTTAAATCAGGATTTTGTAAATGCATATAGAAAGAAATATTCCAAATGAGCTTCAGGTTCTGTGCTGCGCTTCAACTTGATCAGACGTAAAAATCTAAGTTGGATAAATTTTTCTTGCGAGTCTAGCTTGGTATCGGATTCGGCTGAGAGAATGTTTAAAAGATTTTATCTGAAATTAAAAATAAATAATGAATAAACAAAAAATACAGCAGCATAATTAACAAACATCACTGCAAAAAAATAACGGAAGTTTTTACAGCAAAATGAACTAACACTCATTTTGACAGCACATCCTCTTGTTAAATAAGGCAATTTACAGGAAAACACCTGTAAAGAGAGATTCTTTCACAGATTGTAAATTATTTCTTTTTAATAAAAGAATGTGCTAGCACCCGTTTTTGACAGCACATTCTGCTGTAAAATCTCCCGTTGTATTTTCCAATGTATACTAAATATATGCATAGCCAAATCTATACGCACGTCCAAAATATTATAATAAAGTATATTTCCATATCGGACACCCCCAAGAAACGGATAAGTCTATTTAATGAATACTTTTTCAAACGCAAGTAGGAATCTTTTGATTTTCAGCTCTGGAAGAGTGGGCATAGCTAGAGAGAATTAATTCCATTCTTCTGCAGGTTTATGCTGTTTAAAAATTTTATTGCATTAGAAATAGTAATAGAAATGGTATTTATGTGAAAGAAGGGGTTCACAAGTTGTTGTTTTTTTTCTTTATTTTCCTCGTTAATTTATTAATTGTAATGCAATATCTTAATATGACTCTCACACAATTTGTAAAAAAAATATTACTAATGCACCCCCAAGTATTATTATTTTAACTTAGTGATTACTCTTTTCTCTTTTTGATCTCTTCTTTTTTCTCGCGAAATCTGTTTATATTGCTATTAATTCTACTGTTAAATAAGGTGCCAATTCGGCTTGGACATAGGTAGAGTGAAATGTTTAAATAAATAAATAAATATATGTGTATGTGTTTGTGTGTGGTAACAAAGTAGTAGAATGTAGAGAAACAGATGATGAAATGCCACGAAAAGAGCCAAAACGAACCCAATCCGAATGAATCAAAATGGATTAATAAATAAATTAAATAAGTAACGGGTAACAGCTTTTAAAAAATTAAAAAAAATTAACCAGTAATAATTTTAATAAAGATATGGAAACAACCATTACATTAACCGAAACAGGATAGCCTTTATACCTTATTTTAAAATGAAAAACAAAAGGAACTTTAGTTTCATTTTTCCTTCTCACATTTTCAGTTTCTTCTATATGTAATATACAAAAAGTATTGGGTTCGCTAAAATTTTCGACCTCCATTTTTTGATGGATTTACACGTTTTGGGATGCCTTGAACACGAATTGATAGTTTTTTAAAAATGTATGTCTGTCTGTATCACGTTTTTTCTGGACGCTGTATCTCCCGAACCAATGCAGGAAATTTAACCAAACTTGGTATTTAGTTGCACAATAACATATACTGGTGCTTATTAGATTTGGGGATTAATCGCTCAACAGGTGGCACTGTGATCGCATTTTTTGTAAACTTTTAACATGGCAGTATAGGACAAAGTTTCGTATAAATGTGCATAATGAGAGTTATTTTAAACTTGTAATTGTAAAATTAATATGAATTATTGATAATAGTAGTAGTTAACTAGGAAAAAAATTTTGTGCATGTGGGGGCATCGGTTCCCCCCTGGGGGGGAAGTACCACCCCGGGAGGGGTAAATTTTCAAGATGGGTATCTTTCGAAAGGTCTCGTCAATACCTTTAAAACGAATGGTTGAACTATAAATATGTGATAATTTAAAACAAAGTTATCGATTTTTTTTACTTTTAACGAAAAAAAAACATATATATATATATATATATTAATATTGTTACTGAGTGAATTTGTATAGGAAAATATAGAAAACAGTCTTGTGGTGGCCACCACAACATACTAGTTTTTTGTCTACTTTAAAAAGACACTCCTGCAGTTTTACTTGCATTTATTGGAAATTTTGGTTTTGGGTTGTCTTTCGATAATCAAGTTTTGTATATTAAATCTCATTAAACCGAGACCTACGATTAACGTGCATTCCGAACCACTCACGTTATTTGTATACGTCAAAAGTAACCTTTATTTATTTTTAAAGAAAATACCAAGTTTTATCAAATAATAGGGGAATATGATCAGATCGGAAGTTGAACCTCCCTGCAATGTGCCTATCCTCTGACAAACGTATTCAAATAAGACATGGAAATTTCAGCTGTTCTACCAATAATGACATAGGTCTAAAGATGTTCTTTATCTTATCCATGTGCGGCAGAGAGAGTATCGTTTTGCATGAGAATTTTCGTAATTGAATTTTTGATATAATTGTATGATTTGAGCTTCTTTGAATTCGAAAATTAGGTTTTAAGCTGTTGGTCTGTGTGTCAGTCTCTTTTTGTGTCTGTGTGATTATATGTTTCTATGTGTATCCATTATAAGAATAGTAAAAAAAGATTAAAAAAAAAAAAAAAAAAAAAAACAGATTTAAATTCAGTATTTTAAATATGTATAATATGGCGGCATTACTTGAACCAATTTACTGAAATATTTTAGTGAACAGATGATCCATGTAACAGAATAATTCCTAATAAAATAATTTAAATACATAACGATCTATGGACGGAAATTTTTTCGTAATACGTTTGAAAATATTTAAACTGATTTACAAATAAAGAAATTAATACATATATTTATAGGCATAAAACCATGTTTTTTTATAAAACTTTGTACGAAAAGCTTTCATTAATCGTTTATTGAACTTTCAAGAAAATACGGATATAACACATCGATCAAAAAGTCCCAGGACTAACCTACAGATGACGTCGTAAATGAAATATTTCTTTGTAAAGTAGTGCTAACCTTAAAAAAATACACGTCAAAGTTTTATGATATTTCGACCGTTCATTATCGAGATATTAAAGTTTTAGTGACGCTACTTTTGACATTTTTAAAACGATGGGCAAAGCTGCATTTCGTGTGTAGATTAAACATTAATCTTTGGTGGGAAAATGTACCGTAATTCCATATAAAAGTTTTTCAGCCGTTGTTGAGTTTCAACAGTATTTTTGCCCACCAAAAGGAGCGTTTAATCAACACATGAAATTCAGCTTTGTTGATCGTTTTCTTGAAAATATCAAAAGTAGAGTCACTAAAATTTTAATATCTCGACAATTAACTGTCGAAATATTATGAAATTTTGACACGTATTTTTTGAAGGTAAGTACTACCTTATACACATTGATATGTTTAATTTGTGACGCCCGCTATGGGTTGGTTCAGAGACATTTTGACCGATGTGTTATGATAAGAAAAGGTTGGAAATTAGTCGGAGTGCATTTAAAATTCTTATGGCTATTTTTAATTACGATTAATTTAAGTACACTGTGTAGTGTGAATACAATTTATAGACACTGTCCATAGTTACCAAAAATTAGTCGGATGTAATATCTCTCGTTAGATGTAATCGATGAAAGTGTTTTACTAAATTATACCCATGTTAAGGAAAATTATCAATACAATTGCTTTTATTTGTAAAGCCATGTTTAATTAATAGTGCAGAACTAATAGTAAAAATTTCTTTTGTTAAAATGCAAGGTAAGGAAAACATTAATAACTAGACGTTAATACTAATTGATAGACACCAGCTGCATATTTATACGATAAATTACGGCGAAAATAGTTGGGGTGGTTTATTTTTTATTTTATTTATTTATTTATTTATTTATTTTATTACTAACTGTAGTGGCAGATAAACTAGTGGCCGATTAGAAAAAATAATCTTATAGTCCAAAATTATATGTAATATCCCGAAAGAAGGGTTTAAGCGATTTCAATGGAATTTTATTATTATTATTATTTATAAACTAATAAAAAAAATAATGATTCTTTATTTTTATATTTTTATTTGTTTATTTATTTATTTATTTTTAAAAATTTATTTAAATATAGTAACTGGGGGAAGAGTTTTAAGATTTCTAGTAATAATATAATTCTTGTAACAGATTCTAGTTTACTGGAATCTAGTGCAGCAAGTTTACTTGTTTTGCTTTCGCGTGGCCTCCAACGTATAATAGCAAACCCGTAATGCGTAAAAATTACGTACTCAATAATGTATCTGTATTATGTTGCGCCACTTGAAGAAAATAAAAGGGCGCGACTCTTTTATTAAACCACTCTAAAAATGAAACTCATTTTTAGAGTTTTCTTTTATACCGAGATGTTTGCACCCCCTTTAAGTTTCCAGCTGAGTTCCATCATAACTTGAGTAAAAGTTAGATAGATGATGGTATTTTTTCGTTATTAATGGATCATTGAAAAGGTGTTTATACATACATATATATATATATATATATATATATATATATATATATATATACATACATACACCAGCATAGCTGTTTTACTGAAAGGACTGGCAAGCAATTCTTTTGAGAACTTGGGTATTAGATAAGTAATGTTTAATATTATTTGGTGTCAAAGGTAAACGTGATTCAATGCAATAATCAATTTTACCCTTCATACATTACATGTGAAAGGTTATATCATAAATTTTTATTTAAGTAAATTAACTATTTGAAATAGTTTTTATTTTATTTTTTAATGTTTATAATTTGTATTTTAATTAATTACAATATGTATTTCTTCCAAAATTTTTATATTTTTATTTATGAAAAGTTGTGATTTTTAATGGCATCAGTGTTTACATTAAACATAAATAAACACCTCTCAGTGGCTTTGTTAGCTATATTAAATCGTACTCTGATATTTATCCTACTTAAAATATATATATATTTATATATATTACCTTTAAAATAAATTTATGACTAAATATAAGATTTATTGTTTTATGGAGGGAAAAATTTGGGAACAAAAGGGTTAATATATATATATATATATGTATATATATATATATATATATATATATATATATATATATATATATATATATATATATATATATATATATATATAATGATTTGTTAAGCGTAGTAGAAACCAAGCAACAGATACAGGATCACTGAAACCACAAAGACCTATAAGAATGAAAAATTTATTTATCTATGAGAAACTGAGAAAGGTGAATATATATATATATATATATATATATATATATATATATATATATATATATATATATATATATTCATTGATATATATACATATATCAATAAATTTCTACGGATTCTGCTTCAAAAGTTTTCATTTTGTTAGTTAAAAGATATACAATCCTTCAAAATTCTAAAAAAGTTTAGTTTTCTACCGTTCGTTGCATTTAACTGAATTTCCAAAAGAGATATATATTTGCTTGTACAAACAGTTTTGATTGAATTACAATAGAGTGTGGATATTGCAATTATTCCGATTCTGTTTCATAGTGGAATTCTTTCATTAAATCGTGTTTCCCTGTATACCAAATAGTCATAATAAAAGCAAAACGTAAGAAAAAGATATTTTAAAGGTGATTTTTTCTTTTCTTTTCCTACAAAAGCGCATATGGGTTATAATACTGTAGTCGATATAACTGCGGATGATTTCCCCATACAGTGTCAAAATATGCCCCTTATAATGTATTTTCTTATAACTCATCATATTACACTTGAACCATTCATGTATGAACCTTTCATGAAGCCATTACCATCTGTGTCTAATTAAGCGTGGGGCACACAAACAACAATACATTTCAGCGACAGTTTTTTTCTTTTTTTTTTACTTTGCTCATGATAGAAATTATCTGATTTAAGTAAATCAGATAATTTCTGTCTGATTTAATGTTTAATAATTTAAGGTCTGATTTAATATAGAGAAATTATTATATTTAGAAAATAGTGTTATTTAAAAATATAATTTACTCATAGTAAAACAAAAAACACTATTTAAAAAAATCTGGAGTGACTCCACTCGACTTTCTGAACATTAAGTAATTAACGGTTGTATAAATAAATTACAGTAAGACAAGTCGTTAAATAAACAAAAGATGTAAATTATAATAAGATGTCCATTGTTTAAATTTACGCTATTGCACTTCATAGATCCATAGATGATAATGGTAAAGAATTTTTCGTCGTGTCCCTGTAAAATTCTATAAAGGCTAGATTCACCAAAAATCTATACAATTTGAGTGACAATGTCATACAGCATGTGTATACATTTTCAGCTCAATCGAATGAGGCCTTTAGACATTATCGCACTTTAAAAATAGGCCCTTGAGCCATAACGATAAAATATATTTCTTTGAGCCCCTTTAAAAAAAAACTGTAAAAGCAATAATCATTAAAATTTATATAGTTTGTACGACGATGACGTATCATATGCGTATAAATTTACTGCTCAGATGAATAAGACGTTTAGACGCTGTCGCACTTTAAAAATTTTGAACCCATAGGGCATAATGATAGAGCATTTTTCTTTGTATAGATATAAAAAAATCTATTTGCTTAGATCCACCAAAATCAATAAGGTTCGTGCTATGGTGACCTATAACATACGCACCAAGTTTTAGTTCATTCTAATAAAGCGTTTAGGCACTATTGTGTTCATTCATGCACATACATACACACATACACACACACACATACATACTTCATCGTAAAAATAGTAGAAATGAGCTCAGAGGACCTGAAAACGTATAGAAACACCAAAATCTCAATGTCGGATTTTTGACATGATTTTATTACTTTCCTTGCATTTTTTAATATCCGTAAAAGTTATTTAAATGCATTATTAATACAAACACGTGTACTATTTCCCAATGAATGTGTTAAAAAAAAAATCAAATTTCTTAGCTTTTTTACTGGAAACTATGGCGTAATCAGTTACGTCTTCGATTGCTAATTAGTATATTGAAAGGGAGTTCACATATTCAGTATAAAATACTGTGCACACGAATAAAAAATTTGATAATTAGTTTATTTATTTCATTTATTTATTTATTTATTTATTTATTCGCTGTCATCAACAACATATAAAAAATAAATCTCTTACGGCCATAACAGAATACTTCCCCCTTGAACTACTATTTCCTGATTTTCTATTTAATTCATTTCATCATGGTTCTATAATTAATAATAATTTAGAATCAGGAGAAAAGTGCAAGAACTTGTTTCGCAAAAATAAACCATGCCATATTTTATTTCCAAAATATAAATAAACCTCCTAAACATAAAATTAATAAATAAATCCAATTAAAAATCCATCACTTCCCAACTTTTTTATTTCTATACTGCAAGAAACCAAAGTGTTTTTATTTTCCAAAACAACCTAAACAAAACCTGCAATCAAGTAATTCATTTATTTTCATCTAACACGGGAGTGGTAACAACCTGTTTGATTTATTTCTTACACACCGCAAAATGATTAGCCCCCCCAGAGCCCAGATTCGTTTTAGTATCAGTTCGGATCTCTGTGGGATATAGGCTGGGCGTTGACATTCATGCAGGTGCAAATATCAACTAAACTCGGCGTAGCCACTCTTAATATAAGTGTCACTATACCAGAATCACACCTTTATTATATTATTCATTGTTTTGTTCTTCATAAGGCGTGAGTTTAATGGATAGCCGTATGTGATGAATTAGTATTGTTTTTAACGCTAAAGCATACTGATTGTCAGATATTAGTTAAAGTAGAAGTATACAATATTTTATCGAAATAAATAAGAGGCATTGGATTTGAGGGAACATAGATAATCGTAATTTATATACGGTAGAAATTTATATATGTAATATAATCGCAAGGAAATGGTTATTTGTATGTATACAAACTAAGTTACTTATAAATTATACTTGTTTAAAACAGAAAAATTTACTCTTATAATTGTTTTATTACAATTATTATTATTACTGTTTTGATATGTATAGTTCTAGAACTGATTATTTACTCTTTATTTCACATACTAAATAAATATTGAAGTTTTTAGAAATTTGTATATAATCGAACACAAATATTTATTTCTGAAAATTAGATTACATTAAAATTATGTTTTGCAGAAAATAATCAGCCATAAAATTGTTTTTCTAAAGTTCTAGAGTTGATGATATTTACTTTCTCATATTACTAAGAAAAAAATTTTGGATAAGAGAAAATTTTTGTAAAATCACATGGAAATTTCTTTCAGTTCAAACTAGCACTTCAAAATTATTCACAGAAAAATTATAAGCCATATAATTTCTTTTCCATGGTTAATGGATTTTTTAATGTACGTATTACTATAGAAAATAAGTATGATATGACCATCACAAAATTTTCCTCCATATCATTCTATAAATCAGCGTCACCGTCACTTACTGTTTAACATGTACAAAGGTTTAATCATCGCTTCTTTCAATGAAGCGTTTACCTATGAAATTTTTATTCAAAATTAATCAACTGAAACTAAAATGTGGTCATGTGAAAAATCACAGAAGGTGAGTAATAGCTGCGCCGATGTACACACAAATTAAGTCATTATTCTAATATACACAAACATCACACAATCTCAATTATATATATAAAAAATACTGTTATGGAAACTCGGACGAGTTTCGAAACGTCTATATTTTAATTGTTTTTAAATGTATATTTTAATTGATATTTTAATAAAATGAGAATTGGTTAAAATTATATTATTGGATTGGCAATAGACAGTTCCTCCAGTTTGCGCAAATAAATTGTTCGAGAGATTGCAAAAAGGTTAAATGTATCGCACGCAGCAGCTGATAATCGAATAAAATTTCTGGAATTTTTAAGAAACTCGATGTTTGGCTTCCGCATGAATTAAAAGAAATTCACTTAACACAACAAATCTAAATTTGCGAAACGCATTTTTTTTTTTTTTTAAACGCAATTGAGCCGTTTTTGAAACGAATTATCACTGGTGATGAAAAATTTATCGTCTATATTACCTCTAACTCAAAAATATCATAGTCCATGCGTGATGAACCAGCACAAACTTTACTGAAAGCTGAATTGCGTCTGAAAAAGATCATGCTATCAGTTTAGTGGCATCACAAAGGCGTCCATGAGCTGTTTCCAAGCAAACAAACAATTATATGCCATATGTAAAAATTTTAATACTATAAATGAATTATGTATGCTTATTTTAGTCACATGAAAGTTTAATGGTTATAAGAATCAATTCGAAATAAACAGACGCAAAGCTAAGAAAATTTGGCATACCTTAATAATAATAATAAAGAAACAACGATAAAATACCAAAAAGTTTGCTCTGTTTGAGTAAAATTCCTCTCATTCTAAAACATATCTTAAAGTCTTCATAATTCAAGACATTAATGGTGGAGGTTTGTTACACTAAACTTGAAAACGAGGCGAACCCATGCTTATTTTTAAAGTTTTAATTGGGGAGTACACAATTCCTAACCTCGCATATATAGCTAAATTTCATGTTGTTTTATAGGGAAACTTGTTTTCATATTTACTCTTTGCCAAATGCGTTATTATTATTATTATTATTATTACTCCGTTTTCAAATTAAAAAAATTCAAAATCGATTCACTAGTATTTATTTTCCGAATATTGTTTTATCACATTTTTAACATCTTATTTTCTAGTTAAAAAGTGCGTTAAATTAATTTTTCGCTTTTATTAACTCAAAATAAAATATCAAAAAATAAAAAATAAATAAATAAATATATATATATATATATATATATATATATATATATATATATATATATATATATATATATAATACAAGTAGTAATTTAACAGTTAGGAATTTTCTGAATATGAAGCCGTAATTAAAAAAAAAAGCGCATTAAATAATGACTAATTGTGGAAGCAAATATTCTTATAGAATAACATTAGGGCTTTGGTTGACGGCAAGGTTAGATTTTGGAAGGTTTAAAATGTGCATACTACTGGTATAATGTCCATCACTGGTACGCTTAACTTAAGTTCAATATTTTAGTCTTTAAATAAAGCAAACATTTTTCTTTTGATATATCGATGTAAAAAGTAAAAATTTGAAGAATTGACAGATACAATAACAACAACAACAAAAATCAATTTGGAGAAAAACTAGGTTTGTAAATATTGATAATTTTCAAAATTATCAGTATGCGCCAATGTGGTGACTATTTATTTCTACATATTCATTTATTTAATTAGTCAGTTTCGTCAATAGTTTATTTGTCATTTTTCTCAGTATAAAGTGTAATTTTATGGTTTTTTCTCTCTAAGTTAAAAACGGGCATTTTTAGATTGTGTAAAGCACCATAAACTAAATTGTAAGTATAGAGGTGCCACCGGTAATTTTTTGTAAATACCACAATTTGAAAACAGCAATTAATATTTTTGTACATTTTAATTCGTTCAAATACTTTTTTGATAGACTGGAGGGGAAGGATGATTTTTTATACCAACTATGTAAAAAGTATGTATATTTTCACGGTTGATGAATAAAATTTCCAAATACCTTTTTGCCATTATTTATATTAAATCATTCCTCCAGTATCGTAGATGAATATTTCAGATTCTTACTGTTTCAAAAGCTGAACGATTTTTACCAGACATTTATAGACTTTTTTTCTAAATTAACATAGTACACTAAACATTATAAATCATATTAATATCTAATTATATCAGTTACTTTACGGCGAAGTATTAGCACTTTAGATAATAAGCAAATAAAATAACTTTTTTATGTGAATTTTATAACACGATTAATTCTTAATTCCTCAAATTTTCCTCTTAAAAAACTAATTCATGCAAAAATTTAATTTGACAAAATGTAACCTTCTTTTAAAAATGTCAATTCTTTTTAAGAAAAGCAATTATTTCCCTTGTTATTTCCCTAAAAAAATAACGCCAAATTAAAATATGTTAAAAAACATGTAACTCATAAATTGCTATACCATTAATGTAAGACATTTAGTTACTTATTTTTCGATAAAAAAAATAAAAAATAAATAAAACATCTTACAAAGCTGTCTGTCGATAAGATGCAAATCAGTTTTATTCCCTTCAATACATTATTTTGTAAACGCATTACAGAGAACATCTCTTTAGTTTGAATTCAATTACTTGAACCAGAAAACATCTTTATTATTATTTAAATCTCTCTATTCATTTTAACTCGTTCACCTATCTCTTTACCGATACTTCCTAACGTCACTTTTCCGTTTATTACACGTCAAAAATTCAGCTTTTCACCGCTCTGTAGACAGAAAAGAGCTCTGATTGTACAATCTCTTAAAGATAATTTGATCTACCCTAGCATATCAGCGGTTTAGTGGGACTATGAAGCGGATGTACATACAGCATCTCTTCGTATAGCTGGGCGCGCTCCTTTTTTGTTGTTTCTCGCCCCTTCATCCTCTTTCTCACCAAGCATTTGAACTTCTTTCGTATCTCCATGTAATTTAATAGAGTTTGCCAGAATAGCAGACCGCTGCCATGCATCACGATATTAAATCTACCTGCATTTACAGCATTTTTATTTTAATAAAAGGGGTGGTGCACTTATTGTAGTTTCGGAAAAATCTGATGTATATATTACTCGGGAAAAGTTATTTTATGAGACAATAAAAAAAAAATTCAAAGAGTCCTGATAATTTCCTTCCATAAAATGCTTTGTTTTAGAAGTTTTGAAAATTAAACTAATTGTAACTAATATAAATTGAAGCATAATGAAAGATGATGAGAGCTTCTTTTGTGCTAAGACTTCTTAAGAATTATAGGAGTATTGATAAAGTTTATTGCTTTTGTTGTCAAGCATAGTTCGATGCGATACATGTTATTATCCTAGAGTAAGTAATTATAAAGTAATTTGTTTTGAAAGCTTTTAATCAAAAACTAATTGTAACTAATATAAAGTATAATGAAGGAAGATGAGAATATTTTTTTATCGTTGTTTTGTTTGTTTTAAGACTTCTAGATATCTTGATGAGTACTCATGAAGCTTGTCGTTTTTGCTGTCAAAAATAGTTCGATGTGATACATGTTATTATCCCTACATGAAGTATTTTGTATTTAAAGTTTTGAGAGGAAAACTAATTGTAACCCTTTAAATTCAAGCATAATGAAGGAGGTACACAAACATCAAACCGTCTCAATTATATATATTAAAAGCAAACACGTTTTATTTATGAGACAAAAATTTTTTAAGTTAAAATACATTTAAAAAACAAAAATTACATATAAAAACAATTAAAATCAGACGTTTCGAAACCCGTCCGGGTTTCCTCATCAGTAATTACAACACAATATGCAAACAGGACAAGAACACTCAAGGAATTTAAAGGAGTACAGAATATTGAGGAGCCAGTGCGCATGCTTCATTGATAGTGTGGAGATGCTTGGCAGTGTGCCAACTCTCAAGGAAAATACGCGATTTATAATTATGAACATATTCCTGACTTCGATAATATAAAAATTTTAAATTCTGGTGTTCATAATTATAAATCGCGTATTTTCCTTGAGAGCTGGCACACTGCCAAGCATCTCCACACTATCAATGAAGCATGAGCACTGGCTCCTCAATATTCTGTACTCCTTTAAATTCCTTGAGTGTTCTTGTCCTGTTTGCATATTGTGTTGTAATTACTGATGAGGAAACCCGGACGGGTTTCGAAACGTCTGATTTTAATTGTTTTTATATGTAATTTTTGTTTTTTAAATGTATTTTAACTTAAAAATTTTTTGTCTCATAAATAAAACGTGTTTGCTTTTAATAATGAAGGAGGTTGAGACCTTTTTTATGTCAATACTTCATCTTGAGTACAGTTATTAAGGACTTAGTAATGTGGAAGCTTATCTTTTTTGTTATCAAAAACAGTTCAATGTGATAAATGATGATATTATCTTTGTACAAAATTTTTTTTTTTTGCTTTTAAATTTTTGAAAAGAAAACTAATTATAATTCATATATATTAAAGCATAATAAAGAAATGTAGGAACTTTTTTTGTTTTAAGAATTCTGAAGAATTGATGAGTACTGATAAAGCTTATCACTTTTCTTATCAAAAATATATCGATTGATACATGTTATTATCCTTGTATAAAATATTTAGATTTTAACGTTTTGAGAGGACAACTAGTTGTAACTGCTTAAAATTAAAGCATAATGAAAGAACTTGAGAACTTGTCTTTTGTTTTAAGAATTCTTCAAAACCGATCTTTTGGGTATTCAGGAAGCCTATCTCTTTGTTATCAAAAACAGTTCAATATGATACATGATGATTTTATCTTTTCACAAAGTATTTTGCTTTTAAAGTTTTGAGAGGAAAACTAATATAAATTGAGGCATATTAAAGAAAGATGAGATAACTTTTTTTTTAAGTCTTTTTCTTGAGAACAGTATTGAGGACTTGATAAGTACCTTAGAAGCTTATCTCGTTTGTTGTCAAAAAGCAAATACGTGACAATATTAAATTTACTTATAGTCACATACTTTGCATTTTAATCATTCGAAAGTTTCACTTCTTCTTTAAGTTAAGCCCGGTGTATGTAATATTGTAATGTTCTCAAAAGATTAATTCTAAGCTATTAAAAAATAAATAAAAAAATAAGTCGTAAGAAGTTTCAATAGTATACGCGGGGTTCTCGCGTTTATTATTTTTACCTGTCACTAATTCTGTAAAGCAATTTTTCTAATAAAAATCTTTTATAAATTCTTTTAAAACTATCTTTACGTGCTTTAAATATTGTTTTCTAACAGGTGGAAAAGTATTTTTCAAATTATAGTTTTTGAGTTAAAAATTTATCATAACTAGCCTTATCAAATTTACATGAAAGAATTTTCAAAATTTCAATTAAGTTGTATCCTAAATTTTAGATTTCTTCTTTTCAACCAGATTGTTGAAACAGTATTATATTTTGCAAAACTTTAGCCATTTTTCTCAATGGCATTCGGTGCATGGCTACGTTTGTCCTCGTTGATTTTTTCTTAACGTATTATGTTTGGAAAAGTTTTTATAATATCTAAATACATAACGCTGAAAATTTGAGATAGTATATGTAGTATTGAGATATATAGTAATTCACTTTACTGCTTACTTTTTATCCCACAATGTTTTCTCTCAATTTTAATGTTTAAATAACTTTGATACTAAAATTCAACGGTCACACATTCCTAATGCTTGGTATCTATACATAAATAAAAACTTAAATGCCTCCAAAATATATCTTTCTTATGTAAAGATTTATTGTTTATATAGAAAATCTATAGATCCGTCAAAATATTTAATCAACTTCCTGGATGGGTTTGGAATTGACTTATTCAAAACGTTCAGATACAATATCATAAAACTGGAAGATTTTTACTTTACTTTAATTTTAATTCCATCTCATACTTTCTTTACTTTGTTTTTTCTTTAAATCAAAAATTTTATAAGCACTACTTCAAACCTAGTGGCTCTAGACAGATAAATAGATACATAAATCATGTTTAAGCCACTAAAATTTTCTTTCATGTATAGTGAATCTATTTTGTTTATTTATTTATCTATCACAGAGAAGCTATTTTTGTAAGAGTTTATGATGTAATGAAGAACAAAATATCGTATTGCAAGCATTCATTAAATATTGTTATATACTCGCAGTTCGTGAATTGTCTGTGAATGAATGGCAATTTCTTGGAGAGGCTTAAGTGTTTATTTACAGAATATTCCGAAAAATTACAGGTCTGTCAAGCAAGTATCAACTTCAGTTTCATCAGAAAACACAGCTTAGATAACAGCTGACAACGTCAAAATCACATCAATAGCAGAGACCAAGTCAAGGAGCTGTTCACATCAAGCCGCTTGGCGTGGAATTAAACTGAATGGTCAGAAAGGTATCCCTTTTTATAACATGCAATAAATCCATATTTTTCCATTATCTTACAGAATAATCGACTATGAGCTTAGATAATTGAGATATCGATAATAAGGATTTTCTCGCCAAGGTCGCCAAAGAGTGATGAAGTCGTCAAATTTATCCCCAAGCGATTACCTGGTACAGTTTTTTAAGGGTTTTTAATGAAAAATGAGGTATTTTAACGCCAAAGCAAGCTAGAAATGCAGAAAATTAACATTTTATAACCTGACAAAGCCTCTTCGAATAAAATTACATAAAAAATAACTACGATTATTTGCAAATTCGCAACAGTATGACTGAAGTTGAAAAATCATCATGATACCACTATTTATTATTCTGACTACAATGCTTATAAAATGAATCACCAACATTATTAAAATGCTATCTATCAGTGCGCGCCAAGATCATCAAAATCCCTTATTCACCAACGGTAAAGTAATCTCGATTATCATTCTTTACATAATACATATTTGTAAATCTCGTTTTCATATACAGAAAATTCACGACAGTTAAATAATGTATCGTTTTTCCAAAATTGATTATTTATTTATTTTTTATTTTTATTTTAATATTTTACTTTGAATCGGTAAAATGAGAAATTTCATACAGTGAAATTTTCCATTTTATAACTTCAAAATAACTTTCAAAAATTAATTAAATTAATAATAATAATAATTATTATTATTATTATTTTGGAAAACGAGATATAATTTAACAATCATGAATTTTCTGAATGTGAAAACGGGACTTTCAAAATATGTATTATGGAGGGGAAAATAATGGGGATTATTTTCCTTTAGGTTAACATGGGATTTAAATGACCTTAACGCTTACTCATTTACTTAAATAAATAAATAAATAGATAAATAAACAAATGATTATAATAAAGATTTCCTGCTTGCATATTTTTGTTATTTGATATTTTGATGCGTGAAGAACTATTATCCAACATTAAAAGAATAAATGACGTCAATTTACTACACTATTCATTAAAAATTGCTGTCACTTAAAAAACAAAATTATAAATAAATAAATAAAAATAAAATAAAAATGCTAAAACTTACATCAAAATATGATTTTAGTACTCCATTACTTTGTTTGATTATATTTGTTGAGTTTTTTGTTGTTGTGATAATATTTGCGAGGATCAACATATTAATGATTCCAAACATAATAATGTATTATTCTCAAATCAACAAAGTAGAAAACAATCGAAATGTCAAATGTATGAAATCAAACGTTAATGTTAGCAAGTACTTCTTTAGACTGTTTAAAGCAAAAAAGAAACAATAGGCATTTAATGACATTTCAACTAAAACAATATAGTAATTGAGGATTTGTCTTCACAATAAATGTCATTATTCATGACAGAAGTCACTAACTGTATAACATGTTTAATCTAAATTCGATTTTATCTATGAATTACATTTCAAGCTTATGCTTTTTTCAAACTTATTGTGTTCATTAATTACGTCAAACTTTTCTAAAAGTTCACTATTCACGCATTCTACGCATCAAATTTAGCGATGAAATATTAAGAAATTTAACCATTTATTGTCATTAGTGAAATAAATATTTCATTTTCCATACGGATTTAACGCCTATCTTATTAATTTTTTTTTTTTTTTTAGCTAAATTTTGATAAAATTATGGAATTTTAAACAATATTTTCTATGTGTCTTACGTTTATCACAGTTTTGAAATAGAAAACTATAAAAAAAAAAAAAAAAAAAGATTAGTTACTACTACTATGAAGGGAGCGTGGGGCAGGTTCTAACAGTTTTTGGAAAATTAAGTATATTTTGAAATGTATTTACGTTTTCCTGTTTATAATTGCTGTTTTCCATAACATGCATATTCATCTATCATATTCATAAAAAAAACTTTCGTTAATTTTACTAATTTTAGCATTTTTTTTTTTTTATTATTATTTGTCTGTTACAATTTACCCCGGACTTGGAGCAAATTGTAGCACACGTGGGGCAAATTGTAACGGATACAAAGGGAACCCTAACAATAAAAACGACAATATTTCAAAATGTTTTTTGTTATCAATCATTTATAAATGTAATAAAAAAGACAATAATAACTAATATTAAATTATAACCTTCTTGGTATAGTAACAATGAATTATATAAAATGGATTATAGTAAAATAAAGATAAAATTAAAGATAAAATCAACATAGAAGTCAATCTTACTCAAAATTTAAATTAATTCAAACAAATGGTATTTTATTCCGTTTTATGCATTTAATGTGGGCACACATTTTGCAAATTAAGCATTATACCCATTCTTATACCACAGAGAGCGTTTAGCAGAGCTCGAATTCTCCGCATTTTTTCAGGACACTCTCATTGATGAGAAGTTTCTGCTTTTTTCCTACCACTATTTTTATGTAATATTCTCTAATTCAAGATTAAATTGTGATTCTAATTCGTGGTTAAATAATCACGGTACTATAATATAATAATGCAGAAAATATTTCTGTATAAATATAGTATTGGCAAAGAAGCCAAACAAATTTTCATTGCTGAAAGTTTCCTGAAAATGAGCGGAGACTTCGAGCTCTGGCTGTAGGCATCTCCACAAGCCATTCCTCTAACATGTTAAAACTTGCCTCAAAATTTTGTTTCAACTTGCCCCATCGTATCATTCTAGACATTTTGTTTATTTATAAAAATATATAACGATTTATACAAAAAATTAAATTTGCATTTTATAACTCAACACACAGACTAAATAAATAGCTATAAACATTTCGTTAAAGTATAAATTAACATACCTTTAACCAAAATTTACGAAATATTTTTTTCCTCACTAACTAGCTAAAATGAAGCACGTGTACAGAACCTCTCATTAATCATTTTTGTGGAGCACCGATTGTGCTTACATTATAAAGCGTGTCATAAGAATTATGTTGATAAAAATATTTATTCACAAATGTTACAAACTATTTCGTAAATTGCGTGTTACTTCTTACCCCTGTGACAACTTTCCCAACGCTCCCCTACTACTAATACCACTGATAATAATAGTAATACTTATAATAATAATAATAACAGCATGAATATTAATAATATTAATAAAGTAATTTATTTTTAAATTGAGATAACTCTTTGTATTTATATTTAAAATTAGCAGAGAATCTATAAAAAAGGAAATAAAAAAAAAGTATATAATTACATATTTTTGTTAAAATTTTGAAAAATCATATAAAGCCTAAAAAATTACGTTCAAAAACTTATCTAACATATTTGGAAATTCTGGACCTAATAGATAACGTTTACGAATGCTATATTTAATACTTTTCTATCAAAATTAACTACTTATCTCCTGACAGATTTTATAAACGAGCTTCAAGATATTTTCTTGTTAACAATTGATATTCAAAAATGGATTAGTTATAATCTCAAGGCCTCTTTAATATAAATAAATAAAATAAAATCCTTTATTATTATTATTATTATTATTTGGCATCATATTGTTTTTTCTTTTTTCCTTTTTAACAATTTAAAAATTAAAACAAAGTTTTTATTTAATATCTTTTGAACCAGTTATCTGATGGGCTAAAATAATACAAGTTCAGATAGAATTTATCCTGATTAATAAATGTACCAAATTTTGTAGCGATCGGTTAAACGGTGTAGCATTGTATAGCGAATTAAAATCTGTAAAGATAAAAAGTATTATATATGTACATGGGTCATTCCATATCAAATAAACACACACACACACACACACACACACAAAAAAAAAAAAAAAAAAAAAAAAAAAAAAAAACAGAATTTATCTATATAAGCTTAAGATAAATTTAACGTACATCAGAAATCATTATAACTATTTTATTTGAGTCGTTTTGTTAAATCTCGACAAAGATAATTTATTCCCCATCTTTCATAAAATATATTTTCTTTCTTTTATTTTATTAATTTTTTTCCATGAACATGAAGAGCCTTTTGCTTCATTTATTATGATAACAATAAGTAAAATATGGTTTATTTCTTCAGACATAAGCTTTTATTTGTAAATTTTCTATCTTTTAATTTTAATTTTTGTATTCACAAAATATAATATAAACAAACTTTAAATATATATTTATCATATTAGTGATTATTAAAACTATTTTTTCTTCTAAATTTGTACTTGACTGTTTCATTATATAATAAATCCTATACACACACACACACACACACACACACACACACACACACACACACACACACACACACACACACACACACACACACACACACACACACACACACACACACACACACACACACACACACACACATATATATATTTAAAAAAAAACTTTAAATTATTTATAAAATATGAGTTAAAGCTCAAATTTTCGTGCATTTTAGTTTTATTTTAATACTTAACAACTAATTTATTTACTGACAATTAAAATAGACTGCTTTAGATGATTTAATGTTTGATAATATGAAAAGAAAAGGAAAGAAAAAAAAATAGTTAACATAGGTAGACTCTGCTCAATTCCTCACCATATACATATCCTCATAATTTTCTAGTACAGGGCATTACTGTATTCATGTTTTGGACAATCGCTCGACACGTTTGACAGATTGAAATGTCCCACCTACTTGGCTACTCACCCTTCAGTTCGATACATTTACCTTATCCTAATTTGTTAATTTGCTTTATTAAGGTCAGTTTCGTAGTTTTAATTTCATGCAATTCCATACTATTTCCAATGCAATAATGTCCGTAATGCTCATTTATATAAAATATTGCTCTACTGTTCTATATTGAGAAAATATTAAATTTTGAATAACTTACGAAATTTGCAACTTAAAATATTTGTATTCAATGATGATCAAACCAGTATCATAAATGATATTTTAAAGGTTGAATGACACTTTTGCGATAATAATGTTCCTCAAAATGGACCTTTAAGCGAAATTTTGTTCTATTCTGCATGTTAAGAAATTTATAAATTTCAAATAACTTTCGAAGTTTTCAAAGTAGAGTTTCATAAATAATTGAGTTCATGCCAGCATCATCACTGATATTTTAAATCTGGTCTGACATCCTTGCAGTAAAAATATTTCGTTTAATGTACATTTAAGCGAAAATGTGCCCTATACTCTCATGTTAAGAAGGTCGTAAATTTAGAATAACTTACAAAGTTTTTAAATTAAAATGTTGTAAATCAATAGAGTTACCTCCAGTGTAATAAGTAATATTTGAAAACCGGCCCTACCTCTCTCAGATGTTTTTCAGATCATTTGTTCATGAGATATCGTGTACACAGACACACAAAATAACACACCAATCCGCTTATAAACTAACACAACCCAAAAGTCGAATACCATATCAGTTTTATTATTTTTGGATTCCTTACACCCCGAAAATACGTAAAAAAGTAAAAAAACGAGGTCGAAAATTTTTGCGATGACCTAAGTTCCCCATACCTATAGTAACATGGGAAACTAAAATTAATTACTTTTGCTATATAACTTTTTCTAGAATACCTATTAAGTCTATTGAAGGAATAATTATTGTAAAACACAGTGAAAGATCACAAAACAACAAAAAACCAGAAAGCATTTCTTTTCATTTAATTTTCAGAGCAAAGTTCTAGGGTTGTTGTTTCATCCGTTACCATTCATAATTTTTGTACATAAATTTCAAAATCTCTAAAGCTCACACTATACAATTAAAAATTAGATGCAAAAATAATACATAAAAATAATAAATAATAAATAAAATATGTGGGATGAAAAAACGTTGTGTATTTCAAATTGTCACTTGCAATGGTATAATAATTTGCATGATATTAAAGGAAAAAGTGTGTGTGTGTGGGGGGGGGGGGAGGAATCCCTGATTGGAGGTTTTTTCTGATTTATAATTCAGATTTTAATATAATATCATGTATTCTCTAAACAAAAAGTAGTAGGTACCCTTTTCCTTAAAATAACCCTAAAAATTGATATAGAAAACAATAAAAAAATGAAATCGTCTCTAGTTTATTCTCTTATTTGTTATTATTTTAAAATCTCATGATTCTAAAGTCATTTCATATCAATGTTTTCTTTTAAATCTTTTTTTTTTTTTTTTTTTTTTTTTTTTTACTTAGTCTCGTGTTGCCTGAATGTAAAAACTATTTAATTCGAGGTCTTTATATTCTGCAACACGAGTTAGAACAAATAGTATATTCGAACAGTAATGCTTAGCAATAATATTCCTTATATGTTACAATTGTTATACATACACTGCATAAAACAATAGTATTTGTTACAGATATATTACGATAAAAAATTAGTAATAAGTATGGAATGAGAAAGTTCTAACAACCTGACAATGGTGTACACCCCTTTCTACATTATATAAATAAAAGAAATGGAAAAAAGAACTTGGCAAATTTAGATAAGTTTCCTGGAGCAAAAGGCGCTTAAATAGCTTAAATACAAGTGTTGAATGAGAATGAATAAAAATTTAGCAAGCTAATACCATGTATTGTAAAGACACTCAACAATTGTTTAGGGTAAGAACAATTGAGCACAATTCTTCCTTTGGTGCCTGAAGGTAGGCACAAGTACACAGCATTAAAGCATCTCGAGCTTTTTATCGCCTGATGAAGGATCGTTCTTAATTATTTCACCTAGGAACATATCAGGTTCTCCCAAAAATTATTTGTAAATTAATCTGAAAAACACATATGCTTATTCTAAAAAATTGATGTATAGAGAAATTTAAACTTATATCGAAAAGTTAAAGACATCTAAATAAATTCGATCGGTGTAAAACAAATGTAACTCTTTGCTCGGTCCCTCATCCTCCGCATCCGTCACTCACAGAGCCCGCTCTGATCTCGGCGCCCGGCTGAAAGAGCGAATTAAAGTGATTTTTCGGACAATCTTCGACGAGGAGGGAAAAATGACAAAAATAAAACTAACAAAAAAATCGAAATGATTAGATTGCCTTCTAGAGAGATGAGAGTGTTTCGCGCACTCTCGTGGGCTAGGCAATCCGGTGATCTCTTTATTCCACGAATGTTTAGTCTCTTTTAATCTCGCATATAATAATTCGTTTACTTCGGCTTGGAAAAGGGCCATTTTAGAAAATCTGTGTGTGCCGTTTTTCGAAATAATCTGTGACATTCATTATTCTATTAGCTTTCCATTTTAATTTGCATCCAACTAAAAGGGGGGAAAGATTTAAATTTTAATATCGTTATGAATGGCTTTTCTCGTATTAGTTTAAAATAGTGCGCTTTTCGAAAACCTGTAATTACTCTTTTAAAAGGATGATGCAAAGGGGTTTTAATAATTTAGTTTGGTGAGCGACGATTGCCTTTTTCAGTACGTAAATGAGATATGTATTTGTGGTGAATTTGGAAGATTCATTATACTGGAATAGTTATGAAAATATTTAAGAACAATTTCAGAAATTTTTTTGAGATTCTTGTTTTTCTTTTAAAAAAAGAAGCAAATTTCAATTTATCAGCTTAATGTAACTTTGATATTATTTTGCTAAATCAGTCTGTGATTTCGAAGCTATGCCTCACCCCTACAAAATCTGAAGAATTTAAGAAAAAATAGTTAGCGTTTTGAAACCTAGAATCGTATCTCTTGTAATCCAGACGATTTTTACACGTTTGTGTATTGTAAATTATATACAATGCAATATAGTAGGTAAATTTGGATTTCGACCAGATAATTTATCAAACTGATTTAACTGCCAACATTTGTCAAACAACTTAGAGGAACATAAGTTGTTTACTTTTCTATAGCAAATATATAGAACATATTTTATATAATATAGAATTTATGTCAAAAATAAATTTTGAAAATTTTTTTCATGTTAAAAAAAAAAAAAAAAAAAAAAAAAAAAGGAAAAAGAAAGAAGGAAAGAAAAAGGAAAGAAGTATCTGGGGAGAGTCTTCAAAAAAAGGCAAAATTTCAATTAGTGTTACTTTAGCAACATTTGAAAGATTTTCTTAAAGTTCTTATTTCTTTAAAAATAAGTACATTTCAACTAATTAGATTAAAGTAATTTTAGTATTATTTTAAGTCAGACAGAGATTTCAAATCTGAATAATGCAAAATATAAAAGATTTGAAAAGAAACGAAAAAAAAAAAAAAAAGTCTTTAAACACAGACAATTTGACGGAATTAAATTTAATTACTATAAGTTAAGTAATTTTCTGTATAGTTGATAGACTTACATTCAGAATCCGTAAAACAACTTAAAAAATTCAATTAATGTAATTTAACCACCATTTTTAATTATTAGCTTATTTCTTTAAAAACTGTTAATCTGCTCAGGCCCAGCGCTCGTTTTTTGTACATATTATTTCCAAATCATAACTCCTTGCAAGTTTAAATTAATAACCATTGGTTTATATGATTTACAACCAATGGCATAATCTTTTACACCATACTATTTATATAGCATTTTAAAGTTCAAATGTCTACAATAAATTAAAAATGACAACATAATCCTTTAATTCAAATTTTATAACGTCGATTTTTGTTATATATATTATTAATTTCTCGTAACGTTGATAAATTCTACACATTTCATTATTTATTATTGTTCCCCGTGACGAATTAAATATCGCATAGCAACGAAAAAAGTTTATTCTAAAAGAAAAAATTGTTTTGTTGTTATTTTATATTGGAATTTATTTGTTTTCCCATGCAAGCTTGGTTACATGACATCCGAGTATTATGTTTAAAAGCTATTTCAAACAAATATTATGTTTAAAATAACTGCTATAGAATGAAATCTTGCATTTTGATGTTCATTGAAGGGATGGACCCCCCCTGATAATTTATTTCTTGAGTTTTTAATTAGTTTCAGTTTTTAAATAAAATTTATTATTCTTTTTTTGTTAATGTCTGATATGAATGGACATCCTTATTTGTTATACGAATTTTTGGAAATAATATTCCAGTGATTTTTTTTTTTTTTTTCGTATCTTTATTATAATTATTATTGCTTACTTTTTTTTTATTTGTTTATTTATTTATTTTGTTTCTTGCCGATTCTAGTGGCATTTTATCACCTGTTTTCTTGTATTTTACATCTCTGTTACAGTTACAATATATATATATATATATATATATATATATATATAACAGGCCTCGCAGCGTTCCTAAAATGTTACGCACATTTTATTATATTTTCACCAATATCGTCAATAAAAATTAAATAAATAAATAAATAAAATTCTTGAATATTTTTTAACGTTTTTATGCTAAAACTTTATGTAACAAATTACTGTTTTATGGTAGTCGTGCAAAAATATAATAAAATGAGCGTAGCACTTTAGAATCGCTGAGAGGCTTGATATATATTGTATGTGTGCGTGTGTGTGCGTGTGTGTGTAGTAACAAAGTAGTAGAAATTTAGACTATCAGATGATAAAAATGCCACCAAAATCCTCAATAACCATAATAAATTAATACTATATATCTAAATAACTTATGACATCTTTAAAAAAGATAAGGAAAGAATTAAGAGGTAAGAGTTTTAATTTAATATGAAAAATTATTCAAATTTCAAAGCAGTATTGCTAGAATATTGTCCAAAATTATTACAGGAAATAAAAACATTACATAGGAGTTAAGCCAAAGATAGATGCCAAAAGCATGATGTACAACAAGACCATTCAAACAAAAATAAACACTAAAACAGTTTAAGATTAAAAAATTGAAATTCGCTTAAACAGTGGAAATTTATCATCAGGGAGAATTCATCTTCAAAGTGATCAAGTTAAAAGGCAAGATTTTTAGATTTAGCTATTTTGCTATTAAAGTAAAATAATTAGTAAAATAGATAGCTCTCCCATCTTGAAAGTAAAACAAATGAGTGGGAAACAGTAACATATAACCTTTATTATTCCTGGTTTTGACCATCAAATGATTATTTTATTTATTGGATATTTATCTATTTTTAATATAGCATAAAATAACCCATAAAACTATGTACTACAATAGTTATTAATATAACTACTAAATATTCATCATTCGTGAATAATCATCTCTATAAGTCATTTTTGACATTACTTTTTATATATCTAATAATGAAGACATCAATTATCTGTTAACGATGTTAAAAAGAATTATCACGATGCCTTGTTGAAGTGTTTTTCAAAAAATACGATGTGTACCTTGGTTAAAAAATAAATAAAAAAAATTAAAGAAAATAGAAAAAGAAAAAAAAAAAGTAAAAAGTAAAAAAAAAGTGATTATTTAATTTCAGTTTTTGTCTTTCAAAAGTTGTTTTCAGATTTTTTTTTACTTAAATTATTTTTGTTCTCTCATGGAAATTATTGTGGTAACTTGCAGTGTATTTATTAGACGCATAAGTCCAACAATTCACCAAAAAAGTATTTGCATCTATATTTTCTCTAGAGTGGACAGCTAATCTGAAAAAATTCTAGTATCCTTTTGAGGAGATTGTTGGTTTATAAACATTCTTTTTTTTTTTTTTTTTTTTTTTTTGTACATATATTTACATTCTTTGTGGTTATATTTTTTGCTGCTTTTTCTACGTGCGATATATTTTATAATGTAGCGCAGGAAATTGTTGTGTCCATGTTTTGAACTGTTCGTTATTGAAATAAAATAATATGCATATAATGGTTCTGTATATTCATTTAACTGGATATTTTTTTCAGTTTGTTGCTATCTAATCTACGTTTCCAACTTTCAAGATAAATTACTTTTTTATATCTAACCAACTGAATTTTTTTTCCTTTTTTTTTTTTTTTTTTTTTTTTTGTATATATATATTTACATTCTTTGTGGTTATATTTTTTGCTGCTTTTTCTACGTGCGATATATTTTATAATGTAGCGCAGGAAATTGTTGTGTCCATGTTTTGAACTGTTCGTTATTGAAATAAAATAATATGCATATAATGGTTCTGTATATTCATTTAACTGGATATTTTTTTCAGTTTGTTGCTATCTAATCTACGTTTCCAACTTTCAAGATAAATTACTTTTTTATATCTAACCAACTGAATTTTTTTTCCTTTTTTTTTTTTTTTTGTATATATATATTTACATTCTTTGTGGTTATATTTTTTGCTGCTTTTTCTACGTGCGATATATTTTATAATGTAGCGCAGGAAATTGTTGTGTCCATGTTTTGAACTGTTCGTTATTGAAATAAAATAATATGCATATAATGGTTCTGTATATTCATTTAACTGGATATTTTTTTTCAGTTTGTTGCTATCTAATCTACGTTTCCAACTTTCAAGATAAATTACTTTTTTATATCTAACCAACTGAATTTTTTTTTTTTTTTTTTTTTTTTTTTTTTTAATTTCCACTTGATTTTCTGTGTATGCTATGGGATTACTGACGATACATTTAGATAATTAATCTTATATTATCTCAGAAACATTACGTTTCTTTTTCCCTGCACATGAAAGTAATCCTTTAAAACCATTCATTTTATGTTTGAGAAATAATGCAGCTTTTGTTATATTCTGAGTCAATTTTACATCTGAATATGGATTTTTTTTTTCTATTGTGATTTTTTTATTATTATTATTATTATTATTATTTATTTAACGAATCTTTCTTTCTTTCCTCTTATGTATACATAATATTCAAATGTAAAAGTATACAAGGTGTCACATAAATCTGTAGACATTTTAAAAATTCATAACTATTGAAAGAATTGATAGAATCATCCTCTTGAAGGTACCTTTTTTATTTTTTATTTTATTTTATTTTTTATAAAAAAAATACAGTTAATTTTTTTGTAGACGGTAGTTAGACAAATATTTAAATTTTTCGCACGGATGTGAAAGAAAAATATGCAAATAAAAGTCCCATAAATTGCACAATTTTTCTTTTAGAACAGTTTATTTCTTATTCTGCCTCCCACTTGTGCATACAATACATGAAGTTTTAATTGCGATGCTGACTTGGTGGATAAAGCGTTTTTGGGGAAGATGTTTTCCCTCAGGTAAGAACCGTCGATGTGGTGATGACGGACACATAGAAAAGGATTTATATGCCTTTAAATGCGAATAAGTACAGTTCATGGTCATGCACAGTACCCTCTGTCGACAAACATCTTAATTATTATTTTTTTCCCCTTTACAAAAAAAAAAAAAAAAAAAAAAAAAAAGTCCCTCAAATTGCGTTCAATTCTATCAATTCATTCAATAGTTATGAATTTTTAAAATGTCTAAAGACTACTGGGACACCCTGTACATGGTAAAAAACATGAATTATAATATACATTCATAAAAACCATTTCCTGAAATATATTTGAATAGTTTCCAGTTATTTCAACCATTCAGAAAGAAGAACAATAAAGCAATTTAAATATAATCTCCGTGAAACACACTTTTTTTTTTCTCCTTGTAGCACTGCACTCGTTCACCAGATTATCTCGAGTGCGTAATGAAGTAAATCGTCTTCACGCTTAACTTAGCAATGTTCACTCTCAAAATATGGATTAATAGGTCGCTGTCTCTTTCAAATTCTTATTGGTTAGGAATGCTTGATCTTTATTTTATCGACAAATAGAATGCATCGATAACTACATAAAACCTATAATTCTCCCAATCAAAACACTATTTGTGTTGGATTACAGGGCACAATATTAAAACGCGCGTATCCGGATTATGTTTAACTCGTTTACTAATCAACTGCATGGAACGGAAATGGAATAATTGAAATTGTTCATTTGGAACTATTCAATGTGTAGGAAAGTGATTTTTATAAGATAATTAGCTCTTTTCGTAGGTTAATATAGTTTAAACAAAGTAAAAATTTGAAAATGAGCTTAATTTGATGTTGAAAAAATAGAAAGCAGGTTTTAATCTGAAGATTCTATATAGATTATTCATTATTGTTAGGCTGAAAGAGATTTTCTGAGAGTTTATTGTTCGTTAATGTATTAAAATGATTAAGGTTCAAAGCACGCTTTTGCATGCCGTATTTAAGTATGTTGTTTGTTCATAATCTTGTAGATTATATGTGCATGAAAAGTGAGTATTTAAACATTTATTCTGTTTGATAAAAGAACTGTCAAATTCGCAATAGAGTTTATATTCCTTTAAAGTATATGGAAAAAAGAGATAATCGTATTCCGATTAAATGAATAAATTATTCAAAAATGTTTTTGAAACCCAATAAATAAATATTAAATAAATAATAATTAAATAAATACCCAAATACAAATAAATATACAAATACAACAACAAATAAATATACAAATACAAATAAATACCCAATAAATAACAACCTTTGAAACCCAATAAATAAATAAAAACTAGTATACTATGAGCATCACAAAGTTTTGCATTGAAGTAAAGAATATTAAGAAAATGGAATCTGACTTATATTCATATTACAATTAGAAGAAAACAATAAAAGCCTCTGAAATTCAGATCTAGTTACCATAAAGTAAATTAACTTTGATGGCACTCTGTACAGATCAATACTCGGACTCAGCTGCTGATAAATTATAAATATATTTAAAAAGAAGTTTTTTCTAATTGTACTGTCTATCGCCCTTCCCAAACAAGTAAGTACAACAATCAAATTTATTACTTTCTTTTATATTTATAGAAAAATGCAGTGCATTCATAAAATTTTTGACTGCTGGTTTTCCATAGATTTGCATGCTTTAAGATGTCCTGAAGACAATTTGACCTCTTTTAGGAAACTTCCGTATGTCGGTCACAAAAAATTTGTGGAAGCTGTGGTCAAAAACTAATGTACAGGTTTGCATAAAAATGTATAATTAGTTACACCATGATATAAAAGGGTGTCTATTTATTTTTAATGCATATTGTTTAAAAAGTAGCAGTGTTACGCTGAATTACCCTCATTTATATCTTAGCTTTTCTACAGTATAATTGCACAAAACTTGCTATATGAGAAGACCACTCTCTAAAATATTAAGAGTGAGATCTGACTCTAAAAGAATGGCATATCGCTTTTTGAACCTGCCAAAATCGAGCCAACCTCTAAAGAGTGAAAATTCTCTTTTCGAAAGAGTGAGATATTTTGCTCTCCGATAAGAATGAGATTATTTCGAGTTATTCAAATAGTTTCACTGTTTATTTCTTTTAAAAAATCGGATACACTAGACAATATCTTTTTTTTTTTTTTTTTTCGCAATAACTCTAGTTTAATTGTAGAAAGAATGTAGTTTAGATCTATTGGAAATCGAACCGAGGCCGTCCCCACGGCAGGCGAGTGTCTTACCATTGAACCACTGGGCATGTACACACGTTGCTTAATTTACAGTATTAAATCATTCACATAAAGGATTAATCATATTTATAAGTTTTTACAACATCTATATCAAAAACATAAAATTACAGACTATTAATGAACATTTTAAAATTAAAATTATTCTAAATTACTAAAATTAGAATTATTTTAAAATCAAAATGCATAACTTGAAAAGAAATTCCCTAAGAGAAATAGTTATTTTTAATGTAGCTTAGGGAAAAACAAAAGTTACTTTAATGTTCATGTTTAAAAAAATTGTTAAATATTTGCGCACAAATCTACAGAGTTTCTTGAAAATCTCGTCTGTTCAGGAGTATAAATCTTGCTGATGATTATTAGTAAAATATAATAGCCTACTTTTTGAAAATTTGCATGTGTTAAATACCAATGAACATAATAAAAATATAAATTCTTATAGATTTTAAGACAATATGCATTAAATATTTGTATTGATATTTTCTTTTATACTTTATATATTTCTGAATAAAACTACTTGCTTTCTATTACGAATTTATATATCTTTCTTATGGTTTTCAATTTATATATATATATATATATATATATATATATATATATATATGTGTGTGTGTGTGTGTGTGTGTGTGTGTGTACCAAAATATCTTTTAACACAGTTATTTTCCTTTTTTATTCTCAAATATTTTTATTAAGTTTCTATTAAACAAATCACATGCATAAGATCGTCCAGAAATTGTTTTTCATATTTCATTCGAAATATGGTTAATAGCTGGTGCCAGAATTTCACTCTTCAGAAGGTTGATCTTGCAATAGGTGACGATTTCACTCTTTGTGACAGAGTGACTACATGTCACTCTTTCGAGAAAAGTTAGAAATGTCACATTTTCTAGAGCGATGATAGTATTTTCTCACTTTAATTGGTGCAAAAATAGTGGTCACTTTTTTAAGGAATGAGATTTTCACTCCAAACATTTTAGAGATTATTATGAAAAGCTCATGTTTATTCAGTTTGGATGCATATTGGCACTGCAGTTTTCTCATATTTCGTATAATGTATAACTCAGCTTCTATAGAGTCTAAATACAACAAACTTAAAATGTGAGACGGCCATTAAAAAAAAAAAAAAAGTTGCTGATTTGTTTTGGAAATATATTGGCCAAAAAGGGGCACTGCTATTGCTCATATTTTGTAATTTTTCATATGGTTTCATCTCAGTACCTACTGGTTAAAATTGCACGAAACTGCATGCATTAAATCCGTTGTTGTGAGAAGCTATAATTACATTTTTGTGTATGTAACCTGGTAGGTGGCGCAAATGTATAGAATGATAAATAAGAAAGTTTTGTGAACCACAACCTATTCGTTTTTAGCTATTATAACAATGACTTTTTTATACTACGAAAAAAAAAATGTATATATGGACTAATATGAAAAAACAACTTATTAAAAAAATAATGATTGGTATCTAAAAGCAGAATTTTAATTGCAAACGTTATGGCGAAATACATTTCTGCTTCACAAAAATGAGCACAAGAGAATAATTTTCGCTTGGTGCTTTTAGTAATTCAATTATTACAGTCCTAAGTTTTTGACATTTTTATTCGTCCTTTCTCTAGAAATAATCTTCTTAACTCACCATTCTTTTCATTTTAATGTCTGGCCTTCGAAAATTTCAATTCACCGAAGATTCATTGTATTTCACTTATCTCTTTTACAAACAAAACAGATGACTGCACATCATCTTTCAAAGTATCCGTCCAACAAAAATCGTCTAAATGAAGCAAATAAAAGATGAAAAAAGAAGATGAACATCCGGGATCTGTCCTCAGATCCGCTTACATATCTAACTCCCGAGATCGAGTATCCAATCAGAGTCAAGAACTCCCCCGGAAAGTGAATTTTGAAAACAAACAGAGATATAACTAATGTCATGCGCAAACACAGTATTAAAGAAATAAGAAAACTATGAGACAGGAAGACTGAAGAATAATAAGGGAAAGTATAGACGGAAAAGTGGAAAAGGGGAGGGAGAGAAAAATTTTCTGAAATGCATTAATGCTTGCTGAGAAGAAGTAGGGATCTTAAAAGTAGCGTTCCCGACATCGGGAATAATAAGTGAAACACTCGGCAATGTTTGAGCATGGAAACTACGAGACGATTAAGGGGTTTGTTATATATTGAGTAGTTTTCAGTTTTTAGATCAAATTTTAATGGACGAAGTTCAAGGTAGAGGTCTGCTCGGGCCGCGGAAATTTTGAAGCCTGGGGCAAAACTGGCTCGTTCATTTTTATCAGTGTGTGGCATGGCCTGGCCCGGACAAAAAAAGATAAAATCAGGACCGACTCGGTCTCGTCCGACTCAAAAAAATGAAAGATAATAATGAAAAAAATTCATGTTCATCCATAAAAATATTTTTTTAGTATTTGTTTTGCAGAGGTTGTAGACAACCAAGCGATATAATGTCTTTTAAAAGACTACTGATCTTTTACAAGACAATTACATATAAGCAGAAATTGACTATTACAGACGTACATGAGGCACAAAGACAGACAGAAAGTTAAATCGAAAATATTAGTATTCATCAAACAATATAGGAAGGTACTAAAATTGGTTAATATTACTAAAAATACATGATCATCCATTTCTATTTATATATCGTAATGTATTTGAATCATTTTACGTAATCCGGTAAATAATAAATTAATGCTAATCTAACCATTTTCAATAGAAAAGATGCTTTTGCACACCCCAAAATCGATGCTAATTCCATCCAGTTCATTTGAAACTAGCGGAAAAGTTAAAGCGGAAGAATTTTTATATCCTTCATATCACCTAGACTCTACAGACCACAGAACATAATGCCTCATAAACAGTAAAGCATCTAATTTCTTCTGTTTGTACATGTGCGCAAACTAGTTCTGCAATGCATACTATTTTGAATAGGAAACCTGCTAATATTACTTTAAATAAAATATATCAATTTCAAGACATATTAAAAATATTTGCGGAAAATTCGATAGCGAACAGACAGACTGACAGACAAGTAAGTTGAAGTTTTCAACATTTTTGAACGAAAAAAAATTTTATGTGAAATACTAGCCAATAAAATTATATAAAATAAATGGCTGAAGAAATATTTTATCATTTACCTTCTTCGTTAATTAACGAAGAAATTAAAAAATATATCTGGGACGACACAGCCCGAAAAATGTTTAGTCCAAGCTGGGCCTGGGTATACACAAAATAATTGAGCCCAAGCCCGTCCCGTCCCGAGATTGCAAAAAAATTTTAAGCCCGAGGCTGGCACGACCCAATAGAAAATTTTGAATTTCGGCCTGAACCCGGCCTGAGGACCAGGATGAGTTCGGGCCTCAAGCCAAGACCCGTGCAGACCTCTAGTTCAAGGATCTCTAAATCATCGTTTCTCAAGCTTAATTATAAAAAAAAATAATAATAACAGTGTATATACTTACATTTGTGGCAAAAGGCAAAATCGAAGAATTCATTTATTTCAATCTTTTTCCTGGTTTGGTATGGTTGTAAAATATACAGTTCTTTACTTATATGGCGAAATCATGATTTTATCACATAAAAAAATGATTTAATTTTGGACGTCCAAACGGTACGATCCGCTGTCGTAAAAAACACGTAACATATACCATATTTTTTACCAGAAAACAGATATTTTAAAATATATATGCCGTTTATATCTCATATTACATATATATCGTATTTTTATTTTTAACGTACTATAGAAATAGTGTATTTATACCGTTAACAATAAAAATGATACAAACACCGTGTAATTTACTGTACTTGTACAGTAAATTACACAGTTTTACGAACAGTTTTACGAATTTTTACAGTGTATTTTTATATATTTATAACTACTTACAACATAACTAAATAGTATTTATATATATTTAAAATATACGATATTAATATATAACGATTTTATGTAAGTCAACGGGCACCGTCAAAGGGACATTATAATGAAACCGCCAAGTGACTGTCATCTAATAATCACAATGAAAAGAAATTAAAGTACTCACGTTTTATAGTCACATTAGTGACTACATCTAGGAGTCACAATGTGACATATTAAAGAAGCATTATTTTGTTCACCGAAGTGACGGTTTTCTAAGAGTCACAATGCGACTCATTAAAGGAGTCACATCTTAGTCACCGTAGTGAGTTGTTATCTAAGATTCAATATGTGACGCATTAAATAGTCACATTTTGGTCACTGAAGTGATTGTCATCTAAGAGTCACAATGTGACGTATTAAAGGAATCATATTTGTCCACTGTAATGACTTTCATGTAAGAGTCACAATGTGATGCATTAAAGAAGTCAAATTTTGATCACCGTGGTGACTGTCATCAAAGAGTCATAATGTGACGAATTAAAGGCGTCGTCTTTTTGTCACAACAGTAACTTATTTAAGAGTCACAATGTGACACATTAAAGGAGTCACATTTTGGTCACTGGGGTGACTGTCAAGTAAAAGTTACAATATGACTAATTAATGGAGTCTCATTTTGGTCACTGTTGTGACTGTGACACTTGTGACGTCATAGTGATGTTACATCGACTGGATGTGCTATTAGGGCAATGACAAGAAATTAAAGAACAATCGTTTTAGTCACATTAATGAGTGTGTCACAATGTGACCCATTTAAGGAGTCACATTGCAGTCACCTTGGTGACTGTCATTTAAGGGTCACAATAAGTTTGTGTCACAATAAGTTTAAATGTCACAATACATTTAAGGGTCATTTAAGGGTCACAATGGGACGCATTAAAGGAGTCACATTTTTGTCACCGTGGTGACTGTCATCAAAGAGTCACTATGTGACGCATTAAAGGAGTCACATTTTAGTCACCGTGTGGACATATCTAATAGTCACAATGTGACCCATTTAAGGAGTCACATAGCAGTCACCTAGGTGACTGTCATTTAAGGGTCACAAGGTGACGCATTAAAGGAGTCACATTTTTGTCACTGTGGTGACTGTTATCAAAGAGTCACTATGTGACGCATTAAAGGAGTCACATTTTAGTCACCGTGTGACATATCTAAGAGTCAAAATGTGACCCATTTGAGGAGTCACATAGCAGTCACCTTGGTGACTGTCATTTAAGTGTCACAACGTGACGCATTAAAGGAGTCACATTTTTGTCACGTGGTGAATGTCATCAAAGAGTCACTATGTGACGCATTAAATGAGTCACATTTTAGTCACCGTGGGGACATATCTAAGAGTCACAATGTGACCCATTTAAGGAGTCACATTGCAGTCACCTTGGTAACTATCATTTAAGAGTCACTATATTACTAATTAATGGAGTCCCTTTTCGGTCACCGTTGTGACTGTGACACTTGTGACCATCTGTGACGTCAGGGTGACGTCACATCGACTGACTGTGCTATTAGGGTAGTCTTTAAAGTATGGTTTCGCATTCAGTTTCTCAAGCAGGATTACACAATATAGCCTGAAAAATTCCTGGGAATGTTTTGTTCGTTTTTTTTTTTTTTTTTTTTTTTTTTTTTTTAAATAATTAAAAATACCAATACCAATAAAACATAAAAAAATATTACTTTGTGATTTCACTCATGTTTTCTGTAATTAAAAAGCCGTTAGGATTAATTTGAGTTATATGTACAAATTGGGCTATTAAATAGGTTTTATAAAATCAATTACAATAATGCCTATTAATCATAAATGCACACACGCACACACACACATTTTTTAATTTATAAGATATTTTGTGGTAAAGACTTTACTAAACAAACAGAGGAAACAACCTTCTAAAATGATACAGGAACTCAAAGGTCGAAGCCCCACATATGGCAGGAGCTATTAGAGTGAATATAAATATTTCCAAACAGTAAACTTCTGACCGAAGAAAATATTAATATATTAATAAGGATTCTATTTGGAAATTGCAGATTTTGGAATAGTCCGTTTAACATAAACAAACTGCTTAACATTTCATAGAATTGAATAGGTCTACCTTTAAAATTTTGATTTAATAATTTTAATTGACCTTTATATTTTTTCGTGTGCTGAATAAGCCCAGATTCTCTCTTTCACATATAGATACAAGGTGTCTACGACATAATTCTTCCATGATTCTTCTACCGATATATTTATATGATAACTTTTATGTTATTATGGAAACATTAAAAACTACCGAAAATGGAGAAATTGTGTCGATAGACACCCTGTATTGACAAAAGTCTATACGTGACAAAGAAAAACTGGCTTCATTTTCGGTTTTAGCACACTAACAGACATACGTATCAGCTAAAATTATCAAATCAAATTTTGCCAACATTATTTTTGTAGACCTGTGTTACATACGTACAATATATCTGGTTTAAGCAACGAACTTGGCAAGATTGTTGGTTATTCATAAATTTTATAAATGGGTGAAGTAAACCAGTTTTAAAAATCGGCTTCTAAACTGACACATTTTTAAAATCGCTCGAAAATTAGTCTTCTTGGAAGAGGTATTCGATGAAATTTGTTTTCTCGTTTAACTTTGGAATTTAAGGAGGTGGGAGAACAAACCTTTTAGCTAAAGATGCCACCTGTCTGCTTTCTATATTGATATTAAAATGTCTTTTCCATATTGAAAAATTCTGTACTCTAATAAATTCATTGAATGCTAAAACTCTGAATATTTAGCTCCTAAAAAGGCAAAAAATTGCTTCGGAAAAAGCAACATTACCAATTTTTTGGATATAACTTTTCTTAAATCTAATTCTACTTCATTTATTTATTTATTTTGTGTGTGTATGTGTGTGTGACACAGTTTTTTTTTTTTTTTTTTTTTTTTTTTTTTATTGCACAAGGAAATTAAGAAATAAGCGTATATTTAAGATGAGCGTATTCTGTAAGATTCTAAATAAGCATATTTTTTTAAGATAAAGTTAGTGCAATTTTGGCAAGAATCGACAAAATCTTAAATTTTTTCCTCCATAAATTTAAATTCTCCTCATTTTGCAGTTAAAGAGATTTTCCCATTAAACAGATTCCATACTTATTTTTAGTGATTTGCTAAAATGTACTGAGAATTTTTAAGTTTAAAAACAATATCTATAATATTTGACCTTAGATTTCACTATTTTTTTTTTCTCACTTGTATGCATGTGCTTTATTTTTTACATACGTTTTTCTTTTTTATTATATGTAAATAATGCTTGAATATTTTGGCCTAATGGGATATTTAGTAAATAGAGAATTGTTTCTCGTGTCTTGGGTAATAAATAAATAAATAATATAAAAATTTAGTATGTTAGGGTCATTCCAAAACTTTCTTCAATATTTTTCTATGCGATTTCACTCAGTGCAAATAATTTATTAAAATGGTTATTTATTATGCAGGTTCATCCCAGAGAAGTATAACGCTAAATGTACAAAGTAAGTCTATTTTATGCTCCATAAGATGACGTCCTATATATATATATATATATATATATATATATATTGTTAAAAATGAAAAAAAATAAATTAAATAAATAAATAAATAAATCGATAATTTTATTTTAAATTATCAATGATCAATGTTTCAACTATTAGTTTTAAAGGTATCGGTGAGCTCTTTAGAAAGATACCTATATTGAAATTTATCCCTTCAGGAAGGGATGGGGGAGCGATACTCGTACATATACAATTTTTTTTTTTAACTTGACTATCACTATAATAAATTATTCTTTTTAATCTCATAATGATTCGTTCAAAATAATTCTCATTGTACACATTTATGCGAAATTTTGTACTATACCGCCATATTAATAACTTAGAAAATAAATAAATAAATATAATAAAATAAATAAAGATAGCAGCGCTGCCTGCTAAGCATTTTATTTAAAAAAGCTTGATAGAAACTATGATGAAACTTGATGAAACTAAAAAGCTTGATGTCAACAGGTGCAATTACATATCAATTTGTACGAAATTATGTGCTGTAGTTCCTAAGACACAGTTGCCACACAATTTTGTCACATACGCATAGACATACAGACATTTTCTAAAAATTGTCAAATCGTGTTGTAGACCTCATAAAATGTGCGAATCTCTCGAAAACCCGCAGTCAATTTTTTTTTCGAAACCAATACATTTTTCTGCTGAATATAGATGAAAGTAATAATAATAAAAGAAAAAATAATATTGTCTTCTACTTATAATATTGCAAGTTATTTAGAAAAACGTTATAAACGCAAAAATATTTGTATAGTGTACAGGGCAGAATTGTGTTTAGCAGAATATGTGACGAGAATAACTTGTTTTAATGTATATATAAACATGAAGCACATTTCCATAAATTATTTGTATACATTGTTTGTTTTCAGAAAGTACTTCTTATTTATTTTTAGCAATTTTCTGTAATTATGAATGATGAATTCTAACAATGAATCACTGTCAAAAAAAGCCTTTAAAAACAAGCTCTAAGTACAATAATGTTTCTAACTGATAAAAATTTTTGTAAAATGATTTTATTAATTCTAAAGGAATTGTTTTAAGAACAATTGCGGTTTTTTTTTTTTTTTTTTTTTTAATAAATTACAACAGGAAGAAAAAAAAAAAAAGTAAAATCTTAAAGCCTGTGTTGTATTTTAAATTAATTTATATTTACAGGTAAGAAATAGAAAAATTAATAAATAAAATGTCACGTATGTTACTACTGAATACAGTGGAATACTGAATAAAAATTTATAAAGAACAAAATAAGAAATTTATTTAAAAAATTTTAATTTTTTGAAATTAGCAAATCTTTTCTCAAATTCTTCAGGTATGTTTATTTGATTGCTTCAGGATCTCTTCGCATCTTTTCTTTAATGTAGTCTTCTGTAAGGAAAAAAAAATATTAACATGAATTATTTTTATTTAATTATAAATAAGAATGACACGTATGCCATAAAATTATTAATAGATAATTAGTGCGTTAGCTTATTTAATTATTTAAATGTTGTTATTATTATTACTATTATTTCTTTTAAATTATTATGATAATTGTGTAACATTTAATTTTTATGTTTTATATTTCTCTATTTTTATATGAGATACTTTTCTTGAATTCAAAATATTGTACACTTGAAAATTTTCAACTTTTTTTTTTATTATTGAAAAATAGAAATATTTAACTTACAGTTTTTTTTTTTTTTTTTAAGGAAAAATATTGCACTTCTAAAAAAATGAAAGGAAAAATACCAGTCCAACTTTGAATAATCAATTTATTACTATTTCATACATAAATATTAAATCGAAGTTCCTAGAAATGTATACTGTTTTGTACTGTGGGGTGCTTAAATGTATGGTGAGTAATATACGTCGTCAAATAAGTTTTTTCAGTTAAAAAAGATAAAATACACTGTTGAAAAGTAATAAATAAAAAAAAACTTTGTATGTAAACACCATAAATTTAAAGAAAAATAAAAACCGCAACAATTGTTTCCAGCTGAAATAATAGAACGAAATACTTTGTTGGTTACACTCGTGCCTACTTTGTTTAACTGACGAAGAATCGTATTATTATTTCGATCCCAAACAATTGTTACGTAATTTTTCCAATTTATTATATTTATATACAAAGTTTTTTTTTCTTTAGTACGACAGGACTATTTATTTCAGACATCGATTCTTAAACTATCATTGATAAACTCATCAGCCGTGACAATTCATTTTAAGTAATTTGGAGTATAAGGTTGATATATATATATATTTTTTTACACCAAATACGTGAAATACGCCAGAGCCGGAAATTGAACCCAGGCCCTCCGCGTAACGCGCGGATGCTCTTCCACTAAGCTACCTTGATGGCTGATAACCAGCTCAACATTTCTCACATAATGAGCGTTACATTTGTGTTAGCAGATGCTATGACCTGGTTTATTATGTGAGAAATGCCATGCTGGTTGTCAGCCAGGGTAGCTGATCTGGTCTTCTGAATAGTTGGTAAAGGTTTCTATGCATATATATATATATATATATATATATATTCTATTTTAGTTACAAGATTGTAATTTATAAATTACTCCTGTCATATTAAATTAAATTATGTCAGGGACAATTTTTTTTTTTTTCATTTTTTATTGAATTTCCCCCTTGTTTCATTGTACTTTTTAGCTCTTTCAGGGGTAATTATACACTCATTTACTATCTAAAAACACCATAATTTACAAGCAAAACTAGAAGAAAAGATTTAAATCAATATTTTCCAGTAAGTTATAAAAGTAAAATTCCATTAAAAAATTCCGGTATGAATTCATGTAGTTGGGAATTAAAATAAGGTGGTTGGTATAAATAAACACTGTCCTTCTAAGTGTTAAAATAGTTTTATTAGTAATAAACACTTATTGTATAGATAATACATAGTACAATGTTTTAGAAAAATTTACATTTTTACCTAAACTTTCTTTAAATTTCATTTATCATAGCGACAGGTACCCTCCTGAAAACAATCGTTACACCTAATTTATATAACATCCTATGCACTAAAAATATATTTATTTATTTAAATATTCTATTTAAAACAATGCACATAACCATTATAATATATACCTTTCACTTCATATATCGTCCCTGTATCTCTTGCTTTAGTGAAATCCTACAAAGTAGGGAACCACGTAGCAAAATACCTCACCTACCTTTTCGCAACGTCTCCGCTAATAGCGCTATACGCGCAACTCCATTAACGACCTTCTGACCTACCCGCCTGCCTAAGTCAGATGCTTCTGCTCTCTTCACTTCTATCCCCCCCCCCCTTCATAGCTCTAAATCTGCTGTACCCCAACCCCCTTATAATCCAAATGGATTGCTAAAGCGCGCAGATCCTACAGTAGGCGTGGTATTATGATGACGATGGGAAGCATTAACATTTAAAACGTAAGAATAAACAAAGGAAAAACTTTAATCTATACGAAAAATCTTTTTTTTTTTTTTTTTTTTCTAAAGTAAATAATCTTCAGAATTTCCTTTTTCTGTTTTGAATTTAGTCTCGAATCTACGCAATTGTAAGAGGATTAGACGAATTAAACAGCTTGTATTTATAAAATCTTCAACAATTTTTATTACCTTTTCTTCTTCTTTTTTTTTTTTTTTTTTTTTTTTTTTTTAATGGCAATGTTTTAATCTTTTCCTTCGAGATTTTAAAGTTATTGAGTGGCAATGTTAGTTTTTAAGAGGCATGTCGTTTACTGAGAACTTGATGATCAAGTACTGTTGAAGAAATTGAAAGCCGAAGACTTTAAAAAAAGAAAAAAGAAAAAGAAAAGGCTCAGTAACTTGTAAACAATATCATAAGTCCTTTAGAAACGATTTCATCTTTCCTTTTATTTATTTATTTCCTTTAATCCAACTGTTTGGGGAAAAAAAAGATGAACCAGATTAAAATAGCAGAGATTTTTATATTTGATATTATTCTTCTTAAATGTAAATCTGTTTAATATTTAGGATGTTTTGGGATTGTAAAAACGAAGATCTTAAAATAAATTACGTAGATTTCTTTTCTGCTTTTATAAGTAGTAAAAATGGAATCAAAATGTTGTTTTTAATACTTTAAACATATTGATAAGGAGCAAGCAACTATAATTCCTTTATAAAATAAGATTGAATTAAACTGCTTATATATTTCCTTTTATGATTGTGAAAAGAATTATAGCTTTTATATTGAAGCTTTTCATAAAATTTGTAACAACCAGTAGACATATGTAAAGTTAATAATCAAATAAATCGCACAATTTTTAATAATAATTACTGTTGTATATGATCGCATATATGGAAGAGAAATATAAATTAATAATGAAGAATTATTATCCATTAAAAATTTATTAATAGTACAGTAAAGCACTATTCATACTTCTTTCAGTGACATAAAATGCCCTATAAATAAGAAGAAGCATAATCATATTTTTAAAAAACAAACTTGAAGCTTTATATAAATGCAACTTTATGTAAAAGTAATAGTTTTAAAGATTTTAAGATAATATTAGTTTATTATTTCATAGTAATATTTTCATTAAAAATAACAAATGATTTTTCAATTAAAATACTTATCATAAAATTGAGAAAAATCACTTGTATACCTAAAATATTAATAATGAATGCTGAAATTAATTACTAATACATGTATGCCATTGAGTTCTTGAGTAATAATATAATGTACAATGCATATATTAAGTATTGATTGTGAAACGACTTATAGATAATTATAGCTAATTTCATTAAAAATTTCTTTAATAATCGTCAGAAGTGATGATGTTTCTTTATAATAACTGTCAGAAACCTATAATCTGCAAGTATCAAATACAGAATTATGACCAGAATCAAGTTCATTGGATATTGTCTTCATTAGCGTGACTAAAAAATACATATAGATAAATAAATAAATAAATAAGTTCTTAACGAAATTTAAGATATTGATAACGAAAGAACACTATGTAAGAGCTAATATAAAAAGTCTACGAATTTTAGAAAGGTGCAAAATGACGTATAACTGATATACATTATTTCTAAAAAAAAAAAAAAAAAAGAATTTGAAATATTAATCAAAGCACTTTGTAAATTTTCAAATACAATCTTATCTTTTACATTAAACTTCACCTTAATATGTCTATAGTAATGTAATGTAAAAGAATGTAGTGTGAGTGCGACCCCAGATAATTTGAATAATGTTCAATTAATAATTATTGCAACTATAAAAGATCAACCTGTTATTATTTTTTTTTAATGAAAGAATGAAATGAAAAATTAAATGAAGTTATGTTACAGAGATATGTGTATCAAAATAAATAGGATTTAAATAAATATAAAATAAAATAAAATGTAACCATGGGATTTATGAATCCAGGATATCAATAAAGCAAACCTCAAGTCTTATATCACTGTCACTACTTTCTTTTTATAAGGATTTCTTAACGACATGAATTGAGCGAAACAAAATGATGCTTAACTGATTCCCAGTCTAATTCATTAATATTAGTCATAAAGATTCAAAATTCGAAATTTTATGTAACTAGCAACACAGATTTTTCATCATAATCTGGAAGAAGGGAGGGGAGGGGGGGGGGGGATCGCGCAGAGTCATATATTTTTTTTTTTTACTAATCTCATTGCCTAGGCTTTCATTTGATATCATGATGACTCTGACTTTCAACGAAGGAAACTTTGCCTGTAAATGTTTTTTCGCAGCATTAAGACTATTAGTGCGCGGAAAATAAGTATTTCTCTGTGATGCCTTTCAACGAATATTAGGGGGACCGGAAAATAATGTCGTTTTGAATTAATAAAATGAAACCGGAAATTTTTGTTCAACAGTGTTTACGTGGTACTTTACAAATAACCATCTTATAAGTTACCTAAGAATATCTTAAATTTTATCCAGGATAAATTTCCGATGTCAGTATTTTAATTCAAACCGACATTATTTTCCGGTCCCCCTAATATTTTACAAATTTGTAACCATACAAGCAACGAGCGTGGTTTAAATCATTTTCTGTTGCGAATTTTATTTATTCAAAGTCCAATTTTATTAAGCCAATTTTATTTCCCAAAGTCCATTTACAGTAGAGAGATTTGGAGTTAATTGATTAATGAATGAAAAAAGTAGAGTATTTCAGTATCGCAAGGATACACTTCATAATGAGTTTCGTATTATAAGTTAATTTGCCAATAAATATATTAAGAAATAAATAAACATTATAATTGGCAGTAATAAATGTCATAACTAAGAATAATGCAAGGGTTTTTGAAGATTATTTTGTTAGAGGCCCATTTTTTGTCTCTATTCTGAAATACCTTAACATTTTTCAGAAAAATCAAAATTTTTCATGAAGAAAATCATAGTCAAAGTATAGAAAAAAAAAAAAAAAAAAAAGCTTTTTTTCTTTTTTTTTTTTTTTTTTTTGTAATGATTATATACTTTTTAATTCGGTATAGTAATATTTTATCTTCTAAAAAAAAAAAAAAAAAAGTCAGAAAATTATCTGATATCATTCGGAGAATATTACCTCTATATATGATTTAATGAACATTAATAATTAAATCTAAATAAAGTAAAGTGTTTCTACATTCCATTTCTAATATTACATAACAAACAACAGACATTACTTTCAAGTATATGGACTAAAATTTAAGCAAAATTTCATTTAAAATAAAATAAATAGAAAATAAAATAAAATACTCAGGAATCGAGAGTGTACAGTCTGTTAATTTCTGTAAATATTTCTGTAAATATTTCAGTAGTTGTAAACAATATTCTTTAAAGCACAGTCTATTATTTCTGTATATTACAGATGAAAATGCAGAAATGTAAAGTAATATTTAATTCAAAAGGAATTACAAAATTTTATAACTCGTAGGGAAATAAAAATATTTATTTTAGTGTAAAAAAATGACAGTGTAAACATTATATATATATATATATATATATATTTGCGCTTTCATTTGTAGATTTCAGCAGGATGCATTTCGTAATATCAAAATCACAATGTCGCCAATTTTATCACATGCAAATTAAACTTTGATAAAGTTTTATTTCAATGTTCATGTGTAAAAAATATAGATTTATTTTTATGTAAAAAAATAAATAAATAAAATAAAAACGTGTTAATGTTTTCTTTCTACTGGTTTCAATATCATATAATAAAATCAAAGCTTTTATGAGTGTTTAATTAATATCTTTATATTCGAACATTTTGAAACTTTGAACACCTGTACAGATCACAATGTAGGTTTTACTGAGCCAAAAAGTGATACATTTCTATTTTATTATTATTATTATTATTATTACTCAGATGACGCTTTTCAAGTCAATACCTATTTTTGGAATTTCCTTAATGGAAATATATATATTTTTTAATTTTTGGTAGGTTTTCATCGGCGACATTAAAAAATCTTATGTGCCAATTTTCATGAAAATACGTTGAGCGGTTTTGTAAATCGACGAGGTATTCTTAAAAAAATATGTTTTGTCATTTCAAGGAAAATCAGAGACTTTGAAACATGGGGAGTTTTTTTCTTAAAAACTTTGTACAAATTTCTTTTTAAAGCGCTTAAAAAATCACGAAGAAAAGTATTTTACGATATTTTGATAGAACGCCTATTTTTTATTAGAAAATGCGTCGGCTGCATGTTCAACATAAAAGAGAAGTTTAGAACAGAATATATAGCCACTTTGTGGTTAGATGGTTGACAGTACATTTTCGGAAAAGGCGGCCCAGAGACCGCTGTGCTACATTAGATCTAAATTAATCCCGATAATGTCACTAACATATTATAGTGATAAAAAAAATAAATAAATAAAAGAAAATAGTTTCACTTTTTGAGATAATAGTATTAAGTTATGAATTGTAATATCGTAATGAATCTGTTTTATGAAATGAAATTTTGTGAAGGAACCCATTTTATGACACGAAATTATTGGAAGGTGTCTGAAAACGGCCCCAACTTTGATTTGTAACGACTCCTGTAATGACTTTTTCAAAATTTTAAATAGATCGTAGATTTTTAAAAAACAAATAAAAATTACGTGACATATTTTGAAAATTTAATCTATATTAGTTGCGAAGAGAAATCCAGAAAATTGAGATCTATTTCAACTTTTGTGAGGTTTTTTTTTTTTTATACATATCGCTTGGCGATGTGATTACAGGAAATCTGCGAACTTCAAGATTTCCATGAAACTCCTTAAATATTCGTCGTAGAGTCTCAGAAGTATAGTTTTCTAAAAAAAAAATTCATTTTTTTTTTTTTTTTTTTTTTTTGCGAAAGATCCTCAAAGCAATTACTAAGTCACCATTAATTTTGCCAAATTTGGCGCTTCAAGACTTTCACATAGTGTAAATTCCATGGTTTTCAGGAACGAACTTTGCCTGTAAATGTTGTTTCTCTATTATAGAACTATCATTGCGGGAAAACTTAAGTATTTCGTCTACGCTAAAAACAAAAAAAAAGCTATTTGCAAATCCGTTACTGTCTCCGGAGTAAAATTCATCATTAGAATCATATTAAGGAAAATAATAATAATAATAATAAATATATTAATTTATTCTATACTTTTATTATCAATATTTGCTATTATTCCTTCCCGAAACAAATTAAGTTTTAAGAGGAGAAGGCTATTGTTAAAAAGTATGTAATGAATGCATTGCAACAAATATACAATATCTTTGTCCATTTATTTAGTTATTTATTTTATTATTATTTTATCCCGTGATATATTTAAATTCTGCATATGCTTTTTGTTATTACTATTTTATTATTATTTTTATTCGTGATGTACTGAAATTCTATAATTGATTTATTATTATTATTTTCTCCCATGATATATTAAAATCGGTATATATATACATATTCTAGTAGTACATATTCTATTTAAATTCTGCATATTTTTTATTAATATATATATTCTCTCATGATGCATATTTTCCTTTTTTTTTTCCTTCTTCTTCTACCTTTTTTTTTTTTTTTTTTTTTTTTTCCCGTGATGATCTACTGCAAAATGATGACAGCACAGCGTTCTTGTTGTCTGAAAGAAATATTCCATTCGTCCTTAAAAAAAAAAAAAAAAAAAAAAAAAAAATTAATGCTTTTAAATTTAATAAATGATTTCATCATTTCTCTAAATTAAATTTTAATAATTTCAAATAAATGTTTATCGGGTAACGATATTTCAGTTGAATGAAGAACAATGATTCAATGTTTATTCGTTTTAAAAGACCTTTATTTTTATTTTTTATTTATTTTTATTTTATTTTTTATCAACTTTAAACAATCAGTTAAGTAATATTAGAACTTCTTTTAGATTCCAATAACTTATTAATAAATTTTCAAAAGACAATTCAATTAAATAATATATATATATATATATATTAAAACTAAGTATTTAAAACTCCTAAAAAAAAAAAAAAAATCAACTTAAACAAATTCAGCACTTACGCTAATTCTTTGTATATGAATATATATATATGATTTAATAAGAAATATTAAATTTTTTTCGCCTAAGAATAATGTCCGAAGAAGCTCTCAAAACACTTTCAATATTTTAAATTGAAGAAGATCAGGGAACAGAAATTTTATGAGATCAGGATTAAATTAACAAATTATTCAATTTTTTAAATCTTATTCGTTCAACTTAAATTAAAATCATTTAATAAGTAACATTAAAATTTCTTTAGATCTTAACTTTCAGATAAACTGACAAAAGACAATTTAACTGACTATACATAATAATGTTTCTCAAAAAACGTACATTAAAATAAAATAAACAAATTTCAGATTTTTAATTTGATCAACCAATTTTGGAAAAAATAAAAAAAAAAAAAAAAAATGTTAACAGGAACTATCAACGGACAAGCATATGTCAACTGAATAAAAAACGGGAGATACAATTTTTAAGAGTCCCTGACAATCACAGAAAAATCGATCCTTTAATTTTATTCGCAAGTTCTCAGTTTTAGATAATTTGTGGAATTTCAAACAAAACACATGACAAATTCCGCTTTAAAATAATGGTAACCATAAGAAAGAGCTTCATCTATAACCATTAAAAGCATTGGGAATGTACAGATATAAAACAATTTATGCAAAAAAAAAAAAAAGAAGAAGAAGAAGAAGAAGCTATTTTCTAATAATAATAATAATAACGACAATACAAAATTTATTATTTAATAATTAACATGATTTCTCAAAAAGTAACCAAACAGAGTTTTTTCGAAAACTAAACATCATTCAATTAAAAAGTAAACAGTACAAATTTAATTCTTACAATAAGCCATTTTAATTTAGACTCTATGAAACGGCAGTATATGAATGTACATATATTAATATGGATCAGACTAATATTAAATATTCAGGTCCAGACAGAAGAGTTGTATGAGTATGATATCTGCTCCCAATGAAAGAAATTAAGCAATTCTTTATTGTTTGAAATTAATAAAATCTATGTTACAGGTGGTTCCAAAAGTACTACTCCCTCCTCCTAACTCGAAAATGAGTCGGAATTGTGAAAAAGGGCGAAACATGTGTTCAATGACTTCGATAGGGACCTCTTTTGGTGAAAAAAGTTTGGGCCTGAGGAGAGGGGGGGGGGGGGTAGGGGGCCGCTACGGAGGGCAACTTTAAAATTTAAAATAGGAAGGTATGTCTTGTAATACATCCCTGGAAATGTCCCTTCAAAACAATGAATTTAATGTAAATACTTTTGCCCTAAGATGTTTATTTAGGGAGATAAATGAGTTTTAAACTTTTGAAATGTGAATTATATACTTATGTATCCCCTTTAATAATCATTGCAGGACAAAACTGTTTATATCAAATTCATTGTCTAGAAAAGGCGTTTCCAGGGATTTATCACAAGGCATACTTTGTCCAAAAATGTTTGGGTCCGCGTAAGGGAGTAGTAGTAGTAGTATTGCTGCTAGGGAGGGCAACATTAAAATTTCAAACAGGAAAGTATGTCTTGTGATGCATCCCAGGAAACGTCTCTTAAAGACAATGGATTTGATATAAATAGTTCTGTACTGCAATGAATATTAAAGGGCATACATAAGTATAAAATACACATTTCAAAAGTCTAAAAACTCAAGTATCCCCTTTAATAATCATCGTAGGGAGAAACTATTTATATCAAATTCATTGTTTTGAAGAGACGTTTCTAGGTATGTATCACAAGATACACCTTCCTATTTAAATTTTTAAAATAGCCCTCCCTAGCAGCCCCCTAGCCCCCCCCCCCCCCGGGCCCAAACTTTTTACACCAAAAGAGGTTCCTCACGAATTCATTGAACAAGTGTTTCGCCATTCTTCATAATTCTCATTTTCGAATTAGGAGGGGGGGGGGGGAGAATTTTGGAACACCCTGCACAGTTAATTTTAAAAATTAAATTCAAACGCTTAAAATTGTTTAGATAATCCTGCAAAGTTTTGTACAAATAGGGTTAAAAAAAAAAAAAAAAAAAAAAAAAAAAATCCATACATAACAGTACTTAAGGTACCTATATCAAATACAAAATATAAAGTAAAACATGTCATTTAAATATTTTTTACACTGCAACGCTATAAAGTTTAATACATTTCAACTAAAGATTACATAATCAACACCATCATGGAAATTTTACAAAAATTACCACAAACACAAATGGAGAGAAATACGTATAAGAAAATACTCACCTTAACATACTAGTTCACGATTAGAGAATAAACCTATATCACCTTAAGATTTAAACATCTATAAATTGTTTTCATCGAAGCTGAAATCCTAAAATATACAAAATAAATAAACCAAAATATAAGCAAAAATGCGAGGAAAAGAAAAATATGAAAATCTAAGAAAAACTGAGAAAAACTGAAAAGAACTAAAAGATAAATATGGACTATAACCTACGTTTGTTGAATGAAAATTGTACTGCTTTACACTTTCTGCTAATTAGCTCGATAGTTCATTTCCTGATTTTATTACATACGACTGTTCCAGATGGAAAATTGTAAGTGGATGTCGTGGATGTCGTGGATGTCTAATCCTCACGATCGTACAGTTTGGGTCGGAAAGGGTTATCGGTTGTAAATTTTCTAAATATGGAAACTGAATTTGAAATAATACATTAGGTAATGAGTAATTTATAAAAGAAAATTCTCTATAGAATAACACGGTGTTAGATTTTCGAGCCTAATTACAATAGGTGAAGTATCCCCTAACTCCTACACCCCCAACAATAACACAGAAGCATAAAATTGACGATTACGTCCTTATAAATTTTTATTTCTTTATTCGGCAGAAAACGCTACCTAAACGATAACTTAATTACTCGAAGCCTCTAACGAAAACGCTAAATCTTTCACACTTTTCCAGTTTATTTCTTGAAACTGTATTTTATTTTATATTACACAGCTTTATTAACCGAAGAATTTGGATTAACATTCAATATCTAGCATCCGACATTCCATCGCTGATATAATGAAGAAGCAAAATTTGATTTGTCTTGATTATTTCCTGATGGAATCTCAAGATCTTTGGAAAAATTTCATTAAGATTCCGGATTCTACGCCGTTATTTGATTTCTTGGTTGATTAATAATTTGAAATGCAATTTTAAAGAATATGAAATCATCAAATAGTTTTCAGCAGTTTGATCGTAAATTATATCTAAGGTTTATAATTGTTTTGTTCAAATAATATTTTAGATTACTGTTTAAAATGTAAATGTACGAGTGAAAATTTCATCTGTACATAAATTAATTTTAATGGCGTGCAATAAATGCTGTTTTTAAACTTAAATAATTAGAATGAAAATTATTTCATGATCAGTTTTTTTCTTCATATCTTATTAATTAAAAATTAAATTCAAGTACTATTTATTATTCATTTTTAGTGTTTGTCGGAATTTGCAAGTGTATTACCACAAATAAGCTTTTATTTAGAAAAAAATTAAAAATAGTTTATTTTTTTAAGCGCTTTTTTAAAATTTTAAGTTTTCATAAACATTTTATAAAAGTTTTAATCAGCATAAAACGGATAAATTTATTGGTAGTGTTTAAATTAATGTTAACGAATAATGGATATTCTGACTGTATTGCAAAAAAAATAAAAATAATCTTTTTAAAAAATTAAAGTTCTTAAAGTATTTGGAAGCAAAGGAGTAATTAATTTCATTTGATACCATACATTTCAAAACTACACTTGATTTTCAAAACTTCAAGAAAAATATAATATATATAAAGTTTTTAATATGTTTATAATACTTCATTTTGAATATATTTTACATATAAAAAGGAAAAGTATACATCTTTCATAGATGCCAACATTTTAATTTATTCCGGAGTATTTTTAACCCCCTTTATTTCGCACCACTTTATTTATATAAAAATTTTCTCCAATATATAACTTCGATAAAATAAGAAAAAAATTACCCTTAAAAATAAATAAATAAATAAATAAATAAAATAAGTGGTATGAAATAAAGGCGGAGCTAAAAATACTTCGGAATAAATTAAAATGTTGGAATCTATAGTCTTTTATAGTAACAGGATATTCCATACTGTACAAGAAAAAAATTTGTTTAATAATAAGTGGACTTTCTACCTATCGTCTCCGAAAGCCGAAGCCAATGTTATTCTATGGGAAATTTTGCCCTGTTATAATTCATTAACCAATACATATTTTTAAATTCCGTTTTCACTTTCCGAAAATTCACAACTATTAAACAATTTATCGCTTTCTAAAAATAGGTTTTTTTTTTTTTTTTTTTTTTTTTTTTTAGATTTCATTTTTAAGCTCAAAAAGGAAAAATTTCACATTGGGAAAATTCATATTTTACAACCTCAAAATAAAATATTAAAAATTTTAAAAAATAATTTTTAGAAAGCGATAAATTGTTTAACAGTTGTGAAGTTTCTTAATGAGAAAAAATAATTAAAAAATATATATTAGTTAATAAATTATAATGGGGCGAAATTCGCCATAGATATAACATTGGTTCTGGCTTCTGGAGACGATAATTGGAGACCTCGGTAAGTGGGAAAAAATACATAAATGAATAAAAAAAAAGAAGAAGAATATTACTACTTTTTTTTTTTTACAAAAATACGCAGTATAAAACTAAAAATGCACTCTAAAAGGGTTTTTAAAAGCAAATGCATATTTAACAATTTAAAAGGAGAACAACTCTTTTACTGGCACGTTCTATTCAAACAGCTTTTTTGTGACTTTTGGCGATAAATGAAAATCGGAGAGTGTATCACGTCTCTGAGCGGCATCGGCATATATGTTAGATTCTCCTGCTATACAATACAATAAAAAAGAGAAATGTTCATTCATGATGTTCTCGGTAATTTGCCCATCAAATCTCTCCCTTCTTTACTATTGGTTACCTCGAAGAAATCGCCTAACAAATGGCGACAGAGCGTAAAATATATAAGATGCAATAAAAAGCAAAAATTGAAAGCTTCCAGAAGCCACTGTCTGTATCCGTACCGGATTGACCACTGAGCAAAGGGTACGCAGTTCTGAGCTTCAAGACCTATAATTTGGCATCGTTTTGCTATTCTGTTGCTCGAAGATCTCAGTGTAAACCTGTCAAACTCTAGTAAGTCTGTCAATTTGAAGATCAAAATCTGCGTTACGCCTTCTGCAGTCTCCGGTTTTATCATTGCTTTCTGAATGTGTAAAAGGTTGAGAAGAAGAATATAAGTGGGGAGTGATGGTTGGCGACCCCCCTCATTTTCCGCAACATCGCACCTCCGGCATTGTTCCCTTTGACAATGTTAATGGCTCTCTGGGGGGACATACAGACTTCATAATAGTGGCACGGTGTGTCAGTTTTGAATTCTGAAGGAGAGTCTGTGTCTGTATAATCACCATTTCTTGTCTGATTGTATTCGTGTTTTCTGCCCACTAATGTACTCTCAAGTGCATTGTGGTGACCAATGATATTATTTGTTGCATTTTGAATTTGTTCGTCACCTGGAGCAAAAAAAGTTTACATGTCTTGGTTAGAAAATAGAGACAAGTTTGTTGTCATTCGTCTTCTTCTTCGTCTTCTTTTTTTTTTTCTTCTTTTAATGCATTTATTTCTGTCTCTATTTTCTTGGTTAAATACATAAACTAATTTGAGAAAGTAGAAGAGTGGGATAATACTTGCATTTTTCAATGTTTAAAAAAAAAGAAAAGAAAATTGTTAACCTGATTGCTCTAGTGCGAACTCTGTGTCAAACAGTTATTTATGTTGTTTGCCACATTAGGAATTTATTCGTAATGTAGAGAGAGAAAAATCAAAAATCCCTTGTTTTAGTTAAGGAATTGAGATCTGTTCGGCGTTGTTTTATGTTTTAAGCTTTTTATTTACTATATATATATATTTCTAAATCCTTTTATATTTAGAAATCCTTTTATATTTAAGCTTTTTATTTACTATATATATATTTCTAAACCCTTTTACCTTTTACTATTATTATTATTGTTGTTTTATTATTTTTTGTCAATGTTTTGTTTACTTCGATAAACTTATAAACAAATTTACAAAGAATAAAATGAGAGATAAAACTTGCATCTCTTAATTTTTAATAAAGCTAACGTTTATAAACAAGTACATTATTTTCTGTATTGGGAATTTATTCAGAGCAAAAATTTATTTCATAAGAGAACTCAGACATGCACTTAATTTCTTGATGTTTCTCAATTTTTAATTTTTTCCAAGAAAGTTAAAAAGGGTTTCTGACTTTTGTTAAAAGGGTTTTGTCAGTCTGTCTTTGCATTTGTCAGTCAGTCTGTTCATACGCGCTCTAATGCCTGTAAATATTTTCAGAATTTATTCAAACTGGATATATGCAATTTAAGTTTACTTTGGTGTTTCCTATATTGAACATGGTATGTACACTCCGACTAGCTTGTGTACAGGTACATCTTAAAGAATGCCAATGCATTGTGTTCTATAAGAGTCAGTTTTATAAATCATATTTAAATAACTTTATATAGCATAAATCATAATGGTATTGACATTTTTTATTCAATGCGTAAACAAATGTTTTCTATACAGAATATGGCATGGTTATCATTAAGGCATAGAATACAGGAACACGCTAAAATCTTCAGATATGTTGACGTTGGGCTGTTGCTACAAATGAAATTACGAGGAACGAGGAATTGCATTTTCGTTTGTGTTAAGCATTTGTAACACTTTTTAACAATGATTCAGAGTCATTATGACTTTTTAGCCTTTCTGTCCGTATGTCTACCTTTCCGTCCGTTTCGATGTCAACGCTTTATGAAATTACGAGGAATTGCATTTTCGTTTGTGTTAAGCATTTGTAACACATTTTAACAATGATTCAGAGTGATTATGACTTTAATTAGCCTTTCTGTCCGTATGTCTACCTTTCCGTCCGTTTCGATGTCAACGCTTTAACGTCTGTAAATACTTTCAGAAATTTTTCATATTCATACATGTTTTTGAAATTTAGAATGGTGTTATATTCTCTTTTGAAAGTAGTACATAAATCACAACTGGTTTATGTACAAGGAACTTAAAATAATGCCAGTATATTGTGATATATGAGAGGCAATTTGGAACACTTACCTACCAGTAAGTATTTGGACACTTTCGAATTAAAACATTTTGTCAAATGTCTAAAAAAGTTGTCTTGTAAACATCTTGAAACTTTTCTAGCGAGAAGAACCCGTTATACCTCCTATATTTCAGCAAAAGTTGTATAATGGAAAGAAAAAGGGGACCAGTAAAAAATGAAAGAAAAATCAAAATGTTTTGGATCACCCTGTAAAAGATAATGCTTGAAATGCATTTTGGCTGTAGCACATGATTAAGAGGAATTTTCTCATTACCTGTATAAATTTTTAAGAGGTGACCACATATATTCATGGAGATATGACGGGTTTTTTTAAAACATTGCAAAAAAATTTCCACTTTTTAATTTTAACACGATGGGTATTAGACTTTAGAAAATACATTTTCAGAAAATTTTTGCATTTTGATTGCAGTATGCTGCGTGTAATGAAGTACGCCAAATTTTCTGAAAATGTCTTTGCTGTAGGTCTGAACCTACGTGTTAAAATTTAAAAAGTGATTTTTTTTTTTTTTTTTTTTTTTTTTGGGGGGGGGGGGGGGGGCAATGTTTCAAAAAAAAAAAAAAAAGTTATATCTCCACTAATATATTTGGTTGTCTTTTAAAAATTTATACAAATAGCAAGAAAATTCCTCTTAATCACTTGCTACAGCCAAACTGTATTTCAAGCATAACTTTTTACAGGGTGATCCAAAACATTTTGATTTTTCTTTAATTTTTTTACTGGTCTCCTTCTCCTTTTCAGGACACAACTTTTGCTGAAATATATGAGGCATAACGTGTTCTTTACGCTACCAAAGTTTCAAGATGATTCCAAACGAACTTTTCTATATATACTTGAAAAAATATCTGAATTCGAACGTGTCCAAACACTTATTCGTAGGCAGTGTATAAGTAAATTTGTACTGCACAAATCACAAAGAACTTGGCATTTATTCGTCTTAAACAATTAAAATATAAATATAAAAAGTTTCCTACAGAAAAAGGTACGATTATCATTATGGTATACAGAGCCACATAAAATATTTAAATACATTAAAAGCTAAAACTGAAAATTGCTGAAATTGCATTTTCGCTTGTATTAAACGTTCTTAACGCTTTCGATTTAATCTGTTAAATTAATACAGAATATGAAGAAAATCATTTTTGAATCTTAATCCACAATGATTTTATGTTTATAAGCATACTATAGTTAACGAAATAAACATCCTATGTCAATTATATATCTAAAATATTTATTTGCTGATTAATTCCGCTTCTATTTTCAATTCCATCATCTATAACTAATTTATCTCCTAAACCAATACATTGCAGCTTTCTGAGAAACCTTGAAGTGTCTACATAGCGTCTGAAGAAATCTTAACAGGGATCAACAATTGAACACAATATTATGAAACCCCCAACTTTCAGTTGAGAAGAGGGGATGGATAGCAAATAGCAATCGGATATTAAAACGATCAGCAAATATGGATCTCAATTCACTTATCAGCCTTGAAGGTGTCAAACTTGGCGCCAGTAATACGTGGAAATCCTCAACAAACATTAAATCCTAACGGAGCGTCAGATATGAAAAAAAAGTTAAGTGTGGCGGAGGGGCAGGGGGTTGACAATAAGTGGAGAGTTCAGCAATTGTTGGCACTTAGACTGCCACTGCAGGTGTCATAAGAAAAGTAGAAAAAATATAGCTTTTATATATTTCTGTTAACCCGCAAGATTCTACAACAGTGATTTCTTGCGGTTCTTTCTTTCTTTTTTCTTTTTGAACTGTAATTAAAATTGAAATGCCCGATTAATTAAATTGCTATCTAACATCTGGATAGGCTAGGTTCGATTCTTCATAAGTTAGAAGCAATTCTTTTTGATCGAAAACATATACGATACTTGTCAAAAAAATAATGATTTTTTAGTTTCTTTTCGACTTACAAGGAAACATTCAAAAGGTGTCATCTTCAAAAAGTACTGAAAAAAATATATGTGATTCTACTCTTCATGAAACACCAGAAAATGAAAAAATTATCGGCTGAAATTAATTACAGTGACCACAAAAAATTATCAAAATTAAGCATATTTGGCGACTTAGCGCTGTTAGGCGATACGTTTGCTACCACCGAGATTGCCGAGTACGAACAGAACCGTGTTTTGCTTTTCCGCCAAGTACTCAAAATTAATCGCCTAGCAGTGTGAGATAGCCAAATATGATTAATTTTGATAATTTTTTGTGGTCGCTGTAATCAATTTCAGCAGATAATTTTTTCATTTTCTGGTGTTTTATGAAGAGTAGATTCACATATATTTTTTTCAATACTTTTTGAAGATAACACCTTTTGAATGTTTCTTTATTAGGAAAGGAATATAAATATCAAGTAACTTTTGAACTGGAACTATAAGCAACTGATAAATAACTTGTTATGTTTTATACTGATTTACATAGCTTTCAAAAAATGAAACCTCTTCCCTCAACTCTATTTGTTTCCCCATGCATTGAAATGCCAAACTTCAAGCTCTATTCGAGTTGAGGACCGATACCAGCACAGAATAGGGTTACAACACGAAGCATTGGAAATAACAACCAGAGAACCGCCTGGAATCAAACCATTTACTCCGGTACCCACACATTATGCATAGAGGCATACTTACTCTCGTATTCTCGACAACCGACGCCCCACATTAAAACCTACTAATGGAATTGAATATTCTAAACATTTTAAACGGAACTGAACATATTGTTTATACGGTTGTTTATCAAAAATAAGCTTTGAACTGAGTTGTAAACTTTTAATATCGTTATATTAGCGTTTGAGTAGTTCATTAAATATTACGTTATATTATAAGTATGTAAAAGATGTAAAACAATGAAATACATCTTGACAAGATGTATTTCATTGTCTTGACTAGCTGTATTTCATTTCAACTGTCTACAAAAAATAAATAACTAAGCCTACCCTCAAAGGAATTAGTCAGGGCGCTTTTATTTAGAAAATAAATTTTCTAGTAACTTTTAACAAACGAAAGCAATTAAATGCTGCACTTATTGGTATATTAAGGGTATAAATTCAAATGTTAAAAATAAGAAAAATATAAATGTTGAAATCGAAAAAAATCATATATACATTTGTATATTTTTAACAGCTGTAGAAACTTTTTTTTTCAGTAATCATTGTGTAAAGTTGTAAGATATAATTTTTAAAAGATTTTCATTGTTTATAACTGTTATCATTTTATTACCAATATTGTTGAAAATTCTTTAAATAAAATATTGTTGCTCGCATTTAAGAAGTTAAAAAAAATACCATACAAGCGTTCAATAGCAAGTCGTAAATACTTTTGACTCTACTGAGACCAACATAAAACAAACCTGGTATGGTCTCTTTCTCTTTGAAATTGACTATGGACTGAGGTAGATTTATGAACAGTGATAACGCTCGCAATGCTGTTTATTAGTTATTTTTTTAAACACTCAATATCAGAAGATTTCTATATTCTTGCAACTGGAACAATCAACATTAAATTATACTTTGGCACAGTCTTTGTTGTTGACAAATTCAATATACTCATAAACAGGATCTGTAAAACCTCAGAATAAAATCAAGTGTCTGAAATACATTGACTGAATCTATCCCATGCACATTGACGAAATTTGCTATCAGAGAACCTGTTATGGTATCATTATGGTATAATTATCTATATGGGTTTCATTTATGGAAGATGGTAGACGAAATGACTAAATTTGCTCTTGCAGGGTGCTCGCTAAATTTGCTCCTGCTATGGTATAATTGTGGTACAATTATCGATATGGGTTCATTTATAGAATAATGTAGATGAAATAATCTTCATGTAAATCATTAAACTGCAAAGTTGTTTTAGATCTTCGCGCAACGGCATTAAGTGGTTTAGTTTGTTCAAGGGGAATGAAAGACTGCATATAATTCAGAAACTGTAGTGCCAGGATTTCTATTTACATCATTTAAAATGATTGAACTTGTCAAATATCCTTATTTCTGATTAATTATAATTTACAAAACTAAATTCCCTGTAACAGGTGGTGAATCTGAATTTCTCTTATCGGAACAGCGAGCTCTCATTCTAGTTGTATAGACATTTTGTATGGGTGGATCATGGTTACCAAGTCTCCCGATGTAGACGGAAGACTTTATATCAGAAATTTTCTATAACAATTTTAACTTGTAGTACCTTTGAAATAGTCAACCCTGATTAAATTAAAATTTAGGTATCTACTGCGCATCGACCTTCATAGTCATGTTAAAATGTTATAGTTACAAAAATTCAATCTCCTGTGGTATCCGAGGAAAGTTTTAAGTGCTGTTCCCGCCCCGGGAACAGAGGGGGAGAATGTAGCGCTAAATTCAAACTCTTACGAATATATTAAATAGCCTATCGATATTGAGCCATCTTCCTAATCTTTTAAAATAATATAGACGGCGCTGTCGCCATTCTTGGCAAAATATCTAATGATATTTTGCCGATCCATAAAGTGAAGCGAAAACATTTTAATTTCAGAAGTCAGTCAGAAGTTAATCGGTTCTTGCTGAAAGATGTAGACGTTTTTCGTGTAAGACGCCTGTGTGGCCATGGGCCACAGGCAGTGGCCTGTAAGAAGCTATATTCGTCTTATGTATCTTACATTCAACTATTGTTCTGTTTACTGCGCGCGATGTATATAGTTATTGTAATTGTGTTTCATTTTAATTAAAGTATTAAGTAATAGGATTCTAGATATCATTCTTAAATGTTCTATCGTGGAATATCTATTATAAACTTTATTTAATATGGAAAATTGTTATGAAACATTTCTATAAAAATTACTGGTAATAAATTTGATTTAAAAATTGGAAATGTTGGCAAGTATGGGTTGGACGTTTGAATCACGATGTTTTTTGCGACGAAATACGCTTTTTTTTTTAATGCACTGAACGTTTTTTACCAACCGTTTTAAAAGAAGAAATCTACAAAACTTAGAATTTTCGGTGAATATATATGACTGGGATTTTATAATCCCCTATAATCACCATTCTGTAATCATCTACACAATCCGCTTAATATCACATATGAAGAATGGTGACAAAAAATTGATTTGTCGAAATTTTCTATATATATATACAAACTTTTTATTTGTATTAAGTAAATAAATAAAAAATAAGAGTGCGAATAAGAAGTATTTGCTGTACAATATATATATAACGCAGCTACAATAGCATCATGTGTACATTTTAAATGAAGGTAAATGACCTGTTATCTCATTTTCCATCTAATTGTATTGTAAAGAACAGTGGGAATTAAGTGATTAGAAATACAATTAGTTTGAAACAATTGTTTCATAAAACTTATTCTTTTGTGAAATGACATCTGTAAATTGATGTAGAAAAACTTTGTACAATGAAGAAAAGGAATTAATGAAAATGCGTAAATACTCTCGAATGTTAAAAATTGTCACTATTGTTTTTTTGCTTTTGAAAGTTTAAAAAGGAGTAATACTGGGAGTAATAATAATTTTAATGATTTCAAAACATACAATTTTTTTAAATAATAAATTAAATATTAAAAAAAAAAAAAAATGATAAAAAAAAATAAGCAATTGGTTTATACTAATTCTAAATTTGGTGATTCAAAATGCACCTGATACCCATAAGTCTGTAAGTATTTTTAAAAAATGATAAAAATTGAAGAAAAAAAATTACTCTCTTAAAGTTTTTTTTTTTTTTTTTTTTTTTTAAGAAGACGAAAAATAAATTAAAATGTCCTTGTAGGGTGCTGTATAGGAGCAAATCATGTATTTCCATGGAAAATTATACTTATTTGGAGGGAAGCAAATGTTAACAAATATATCACTCTAATTCTATGTCCCCGCCATCACCACACATTATAGTTTATAAAAGAGTTACTACACCCCTAACTGCAGCATTTAGCATATCCGATTGGATGTAAGAGATTTTGCCATGGCAAATGGCATCCTTTGACTACATCAAAGAAGATGTGTTAAATTAAAATTCTTTGTACGAAATAGAAGGAGGAAAAATCCTAAAGGAGATGCTATTCGTAAATACTGAACTTATAAGACTCTCATTTACAAATTTCTTGTTACTGCGTCTGTACAGTGCTTCCTATTGACGAAAATTTTACCTATTTTTCTGCTTTACACTATATATGTGTAAATTTACGAACCCGACGGATGTCCTTTAAATGAGGAGGAATTTTTATTTATTTATTTATTTTATTTTATTTTATTTATTTATTTACTAAATTCGATACGCATACACTCTAATTTTTATGTGTTTGACCCTAAACACTTTTTAGAAAAATATCATCTCTCTGGGAATATTAGGATTTTCCCGTAAATTCGGCATATGTTAACATTATCTCAGAGAGTTGATATTTCGCTAAAAACTGTTTAGGGTCAAATAGAAAAAAACATTGGAGTGATTGCACTGTTAAAAATTTAAACAGGAAACTCTGTGCAATCTATTATCTTAAGTCTTACGTACAATTACAGAGAAAAATAAACGAAGATGTTAAAAAACTTATTTCATACATTCATTTTAATAACTAATATTAATTTAATTAATTACTGGTGAGAATATATTTCGGACTTGGAATGATTTTTCTAAAGTAGAAACAGTCATTTTTAATTTTAATTAAAACATTAAATAATAAAATTAGGTAAAAATACGGAATAAAGATTGAGAATCTCGGTTATTCACTTTTAACTAAGAATTACTGTAAATTTACAGAGACTCTGGATAAATATTTACATTAAATTTACAGACAGTTTTAACAGTGTGCGTATCGAATTTCAAAAAAGAAAAGAAAAAGGAAAAACAAAAGTTTCCCACCTTTAATGAAGAGCTGGGATGGAGATATCTAAAGTAGGAAGCGGCCATGACGTACAGGGAACCCGGTTCAATAAGCTCCGTAAAACAAAACATAGCATCGAGTCATTTTCCATTTAGTAAATGAGATGTTTAATTACTCTTATAAGACATATATTAATGATATTCTTGGACAAAATGGAATAAGTATATTCGAAAACATTCACGATGGAGAATTCCTGTTTATTATTTCAAGACAGACATCCAAAAGAAGAATGGAAGCCATTACGATATCTTTTTCTAAACAGAACACATTTCGACATTTCCAGTCAATGATAAAAATATAACATCTTTTCAGAATGACAGACAGCAAGCTAATTAATTTATTTCGCCAAATGTCCTTGGCATCAAAAATCAAGTTGGCTGAACACATTTTAAATTTTATATCTGGTAAACCTAAATAATAGTTAAAAGATTGGCTAAAAATTAAATTACGTCATAGGATGTGATTAAATTTTGTCAGGCATCCAGAAATAAACTAAAAGCGCGAAAACAATTGATAAAAATATTACAGATGGTTTTCAGCTATTATGATTCAACGGAATCTATAAACGTTTGATTGGAGACAGGAAGCTACAATAAAAAAAAAAATCGTCTGCGGTTTTAAAGCATAAAATGAATGGGTTTCTCTTTCTTTGATATTTTATTTAATTATTACTTGATGAGATTTAGAGCAGGAAAAAGAACAATAAATTATATGAAATTACAGATTAATGAAATAGAAATAAAAATAAAATAGCATAAGCGAAATAAACAAAATTGTATTAAATTCTTTTAGGATAAGAAATATAATGTTTGCTTGTATTATAAATAAATAAATAAAATGTAATTTATATTATTATTATTATTTTATTTTAAAAAGGGATATGTGATGTTTTTCAACATCACATATTTCTCCCCGTCGACCGAAAAAAAAATGGGTTCAGCCATTACATCGTCTATATGACAGCTCAGCAAAAATTAATATTAAATCAAATTATTTCCAATCTTGTAAAATAGATTGATTATAAAACAAAAACAAAAAACGAATGGCTTCCAATACAAATAAAATACGTACATTGTCATATTATCAATAGAAAATCTAGTATGCATACTTAAAAAATAATATTCTTATACAATATTAAAATACAAATACAAATACAGAAAATAAGGATATTATATGGTGATGAGATATAATGTGGTATGGCCATAAATCTGTGTACACAAGTCGTTAGAATATATATCCATAAACAAAATGAGCTCTAGTCCTTTGATTTAAAATCATAATATTTCAGTCATCATATATTTTATCAGTTCGTGGTAAGATGCTGAAAGTAAATTTTTATGTTACCATGCATGGCGAGAAACTTTGACGAGTCCATTTCAGTTCATGTAGGACAAGGATTTGTTGTAATAAATACATAGTTCAAATGTATAAGCAATTTTAATATGAAACTTTGACAAAATCAAAAAACAAGTATATTTATATGTTATCAAATATATATAGTGAGCCTTTTATATTCATTAAAAGGTTTAAACAAATAATACATGTTGAAAGAAAGCAATAATAACACATGTTTTTATTTATTCATTTTTTTTATAGGTAATTGTAATTGGAATATATGAGACATATGCATATGTGTATGACAAAAATATTACCTGCACCAAAAGTCTATGTAAACATTTTTTTTTTTTTTTTTTTTTAATAATTCCATTAACACTTTTTTTTGAAATAAACAATATTATTCTAGTATGTTAACTTTTAATGAAATGCAATTATAAATAACAAGTAAGTTAAAGAAATAGTGATAAAAGTGATATACACTGCTGTTGTAAGACAATGCAGCTTAGAATATAATTTCCTGGACCAGCCATTGATTATTCAAGCTGCGAAATTTCACAACAAATAAAGATCACAACAGGTTGATCAGGTCTGTTGCGATGAAAGTATACATCAAATTTATTTAATTTATCTTTAATCATTATAAATATTTAAAAATTTACACTGTGTAACTTTTAACCTAAGGAAAAAAAAATGATGAAAAATTACTTTCTGTTTCGTAAATTATATTGATGTGTATCATTGGAAATAATGAGATTCTTATTAAAATTAGAATTATTATAAATGTCAAATAAGTTATTATTACGTGGAGGTGCCAATAAAATTCTATCTATATGCACACGAAATGCCTTATCATCACTAGCATGTAACCGTTTAATTGAAAATGAAACAGGGGAATGTTTAACTGTGACAATGAAAGGACCTGTATATTTAGATTTAAATTTATCCATAGACTTCAGATACACAATATCTTTTGTGCAGATGCTTCTTAGTTTAGCTTTTCTTTGAAAATATTTATTTCTTTTTGATTGGGAATCTTGAATGTTATTGTACGCTTTTTTATAAATTTCCTGAAGGTCTTGCATTAATTTATAGATGTTTACATTAGAGTCCAGGTAAGTATAATTATAATTTGAATTATAAGTGTCAAAAATTAGTGCCAGTTCTCTACCAAAATGTAGAAGATTGGGCGAGAATTGAGTGGAAGAATGCGTAGATCCATTGTAGAGAGATTTGTGTATATATAGTGCATTTTGAAATGAATGACCTTCTTCTAATAATATATTAATTGAATATTTAATTGATGTGTTTACACGTTCGCTAATAGAGTTCGATTGAGGATGAAAAGCAGACGAATGTATTATTTTTATGCCTAGAGTGTCATTAAATGTATTGTAAACTTGAGATGTATATTGTCGACCTAAATCTGATAGAATACATGCAGGGCGACCAAAGGTTGTAATGTATGAAAACAAACATTGAACTATTTTTGGAGAAGTAATATTAGATAACGGGTAAAGTTCTAAGTGTCTACTGAAATGATCAATTATTGTCAAGACGTATTGACCATTACTAAAAGGACCCACTAAGTCTGTGGAGATTGTATGATTTGGATGAGTGGGTGTATATGTTTTTTGTAATGGAGCAGGAGGTGTTTTGTGATGTTTCGCTTGTAAGCATTTAGTGCATGAAGAGACAAAATTAAGGGTATCAGTATAAATGCCCCTCCAAAAGTATCTTCTAGAAAGAAATTCATAGGTTTTAGCCAAACCGAAGTGAGATAAATGCGCGATGGACAATGCTTTCGCTTTTAAAGAATTTGGGACAATAATTAAATAACTGAGTGAATTGTTATGAATATTCTCTTTCTTGAGCATTAATACTTTAGAATCAGGATTTATAAAGTAATTGGGAAATTTTTCTAACTTTCCGTTTTTTAAGATTTCTTCGTAAATTGCTTTTAATTCAGAATCCTTAATTTGTTCGGACACAAATGTTTGGTCTGAAATTTCTAGCAAGGGGTCTTTAGAGTTCGAATTTCCAGAAATCATATAATTAACATATTCTGAGCATTTGTTTTGATTATCATTACTAATTTTATCATTACTGTTAATTTTGAGTCTGTTTTCATTTTCATCAACATCAACAATTGGTAGTGGTTGTATGTCATGAATTAAGTTTGGATTATCTTTGAGATCCTCTTGATTATTTTCAAAATTGCAACGTGATAAATAATCCGCTAAGATGTTCAAATTTCCAGGAATGTGTTTGAAAACGTATGTATATTCAGATAAGTCCATTAACCATCGGGTGGTAACGTCAGCGGGATTGGTAGTTTTCTTATATTTTTCAAGGGGAGCACTATCTGACAAAATTACGAACTCACGATTATATAAATAGTATTTGAAGGCGGTGACAGTTTTATGAATTGCCATAAGTTCCAATTTTAACGCAGGATATTTCTTTTCAGAAGGTTTTAAAGATTTGGAAAAGTATGCTATAGGAAGTAATTTACCATTAAATTTTTGCATAAGTGCTCCTGAAATGGCTGTTTTTGATGCATCCGTGTTGACATAGAATGTTTTCTCCCAATCTGGAAGTCGAACCATTGGGGGAAGAAAGAATAATTTTTGAATGCTTTGAAAAATACTCTGATGTTTTTCTGTCCATTTGAATGTTGTTTTGGGTTTTGTGAGTTCCACAAGGGGTTGCGCAAGTTCTGAGAAAGATGGTAAAATCCATTTGTAAAAATTAGCAAGTCCAAGAATTTTTTTTAATTGTCGTTTTGTCGTTGGTGGTGGAAAAGAATTGATCTTTACGATGTTAGCGGTGATGGGTGAAATAGTATGGTTTTCAATATGGAAACCTAAATAATTAACTGCTGATTTATGGAATTCACACTTGGATGGGGATAATGTTAAATTATATTTGATAAGAATTTCTAACACTTTATTTACTTTTTCACAAGTCTCTTCAAATGAATTTGATCCAATAATCAGATCATCCTGATAAGCATATATGCCATTAATGTTTATCTCGTCGAGTATTGTGTCCATTAGAGACTGAAATATAGAACTGGCGTTCTTTAAACCAAAACAAACACGTTTGTATCGATAACTGCCAAAAATAGATGTAAATGTTAACATATTTTGATATTTTTTAGGAAGGTCAATTTGGTGGTACGCTTGCATGAAATCTAACGAAGTAAAGTATTTGAATGACGAAAGATTTGAAATAATATTTTGAATTTTAGGGAGAGGATATGAGGAACCTTGTATGACTGTATTGACCATTCTAAGGTCTAAAGCAAGTCTGTAACGTTGTTTCTTTGAACCATCAGATTTTTTCTTTACCAGCAATATGGGACAAGCCCACTCGGAGCAATTACGCTCAATTATGCCGGCGTTTACTAATTCATTAATCTGTTCTTGGGCTTCTTTTTGTAAAGCTTGTGGAATCGGAAATGGAAGTGTTTTAATAGGGAAATCATTAATTAATTTAAGATTAGGAATTATTTTATCAGTATGTCCTAGAGTACTGAGAGATTTGGAAAAAGCAGCAAATTTGCTTAAAAATAAATTTTCAAGTGTGTTACGTTGATCAAGGGTTAAATGATTCAAACAAAAATCTTTACTTGATAAATCATTTTTACGTTTTAGTAATATATCCTCTGAAGCTTGAATTAAGTGGATATGGTCCTCAATATTTTGTATATTATTATTATTACTAGAGCAAGAGTCTTCAATTTTATCTAAATAAGGTTCTTTAATTTCATCAATTAAAAATAATTTACCAATATGCATATTTTTATTGAGGTGAATTGAATTTTTACCCTTATTTGAGATAAGTAACGTAAAAAGAGAATTATTATTTTCAGAATTAATTTCATTTTTGTAATTCGGTGATACAATAGAATCTAAAATTTCTATATCAGGATCCTTTAAGTCAGTACAAAATATGTAATTAGTTTCTTGTAACTTATTATTTGTTTTTGCAGTAATGTAGATATTTTCACCAGTTTGTATTATAACTTTCTTTAGAAGATAAACATTCATATTATTATCGTCAGAGTTAACATTATATACATCTAATTTTTCATTTTGCGAATCAAATAAGGAACAAGTAAAGTCTAATTTTCCAATTCTCATGGAATTTTTCAAAAAGTCAATAGTGACATGATTTTCTTTAATGAAATCCATACCAAGTATTCCATGAAAATTAGAGTTATGTGGTATGTCAATAATATAGAAATTGTGTTGGAAAAACTTTTTTTCAATTTTGAAAGCTGCACGAATACATGAAGAAAATTCAACATAAGAATTGACCGTTTTAAGAGTAATAGACGAACCTAGTCTTTTATATTTCAAATTTGCTTTTAAATTATCAAATGTTGATTGGGCTAAAAGTGAACAACTACTTCCGGTATCGATAAGAAACTTTATATCATTATTGGCTAATTTAGCTTTTATTATAGGAAGTGTATGAGAATTTTTGTTTACATTAAATAAAATATGATCTTCAATATTATTTGTACAACTCTCATTGTTGACACTCGGAATATACTTTGTATTAGAAATATGACTAAATTTTTGAAATGTTTGGGTAGCTTTATTATCTGCTACAGTAACATTAGCAACAGTTTGAGATCCAACTGAATTTACACGTCTAGTATGTGAAATTTTTGGAAGAGAATTTGAAGATGACACATTTGTAAATTTATGTTCATTCGCTGATGAGACCCTTAGTTTTCGAGATATGGCAGCATCAGCATCTCCATACCTCTTTTCTAGTTTAAATTACGGTTTTCATAGTTACGTGTTTTATAAGTTAAATTATCTCTATTTCTCCATTTGTAACAATTTAAAGCAACGTGGCCATGTTTGGAACAAAGTTGACAAATCATATTATTTCTAGAAAAGTTTCTTCTAGGGGAAGAACGAAAATTGGTCTGTCTAGTTTTGTAATTATTTCTATAATTTCTTTGATCAAATTTGGGTCTGCTTGACTGAACTACGTTCAAGGATTCATTATGGGAGGGTGGATTGTTGTTTGTAAGTGAAATGCTATTAATTTTCTCAGATAAATCTTTCAATGTGTTTAATATTACAGAGTCATTTTTATTATCACAAGAAAGAATAGTCTTAGTATTAGTAGTGTTGTTGAAAGAATCATATATTTCGGATAATGTCTGAGCACGTTCAACTGCCTTATTATAGTCTCTTATGTTTTCCTCCATTAACTTAATTTTAATATTTGGGGGTACACACTCTAAAAATTTTGGAAGTTTAATGTTATCAAGGGATTGTTTGTCTTTAAGGTCAGGGAAAGCCTTAGGTACAGCAACATTTACACGATGGGCGAAATTTTTAATAGACTCTCCCGGCAAAATTTTTAAATTATGAAATTCTGATATTCCAGTGTTATATGACGATTCCTTGAAAAACTTACAGAAATTTTCCTCGATATATTCAAGATCTGTCGACTTGTACAAAGTTTCATTTTCAATAAAGTACGCCAACGCGGCATCACGAAGTTTTTCTTTCATTACATGTAACGTCGCGTCATTTGTTAGTTTATTTAACATGGCAAAGGATCTTAATTGATCGAAGAAAAATTTGACAAATCTCGCGTCCCCATCGAAATTAGGAACGGAGCAAAACGCGTTTCGATTCTGTGCCATGTTTTTCAAATATAAAAATGTTAACCAAGTTAAATAAAAATAATATGCATAAGAATTCAATTGAATATCATATAAACAAATAAGTTACCAAGACACTTAAAAATGAATAAAATTGTTAAATACTTTCTTTTTTTTAATTACGCCTGCAAAAGTTGGATGATAAAGTTTCAAGATTAATAAAAATATGTAGAAATTATTTGTAATGTTTTCCTGTATACATTATGCCTTGCAACCATGAAATTGGTTTATATACGTCTTGTTGTATATATATATATATTATAGATATATTTAAAAATATATATGAATAATACTAAAAATGGATATATATGCAAATTAAAATAATTGTCAAGATATATTAAATTGTAAACACAAAAATCAAAATATGAAAAAATTAAAAAAAATTTATGCAGTATGATGAAAAGAAAAAAATATCACTATGATCTGGTATTAAATTTCACAAATGAAATAAATCTTTACTTGAATATCCAAAAACTAGATATTTCAAAAATAATATAAGCAAATTTTGATCATTTATATAACTTTTTAACTGTTCTTAAAAATTGAAATGAAAAGTTAAAGTAGAATATAATACTCATATGAAGAATAAAAGATTTTACCTATAAGTAAAAATTTATATATAAAGTTTAAATAAATGTCAATATTTAAGAAAAATGTACGAAAAGTTCTTATTGTCAGTATTTAAGAAAAATATGTGAGAAATGTTTCTTTTTATTGGCACAAAAAATTGATTGCAAAGGAAACTTACCCCTTTTCCGAATCTTCTTTTAGCTAAAACAAAAATATATATAGATATAAATTTATTTATTTACGGTATTTTATTTATTCTTTTATTTAAAACTGTAAGGCTCTTCTCCTGTATGAGTGCGCGAGAAAAAAAATCAACGTAGAAATTTAATTGCATACATTCTAGAAAGACGACCCATATTTGGCAATTCTCCTTGCACCGATGAATCAACGATCATTTAATACCGAACGGTAAATGCATAAGACGGTCACAAATTGCGAACATTGCAGACTGTAGAGAGGATATTATTCAATGAAACCGTAGAAAGTCCACCGGCATGGCATCACACAATATCGGCGATAAGAATCGGTACCGTAGACACCAAGTAATCTCTTTTTTTTAAAAAAAATCACAGATGACATCCCGCAGCACACTAGCCTTTAGTAAAGATGAACAACAATCAACAAATCGGTACATTCGGTGCTGTTCACCGTAACGTAGTTAATTTCTTTTTGGATCATCATTGGGGCAGCTGTTTTAAAAACATAACAACAACGTAAAACGTCACATTCACGATATTTGTTAATAATAATTTAATTTCGATGCACAAATTTTTCAAGACGAAAAAAAAATTTTTGGATATCCGGATATATTATCCGGCCTGAGTCTGGCACCACATATATTTAATGAAGAGCTGGGATGGAGATATCTAAAGTAGGAAGCGGCCATGACGTACAGGGAACCCGGTTCAATAAGCTCCGTAAAACAAAACATAGCATCGAGTCATTTTCCATTTAGTAAATGAGATGTTTAATTACTCTTATAAGACATATATTAATGATATTCTTGGACAAAATGGAATAAGTATATTCGAAAACATTCACGATGGAGAATTCCTGTTTATTATTTCAAGACAGACATCCAAAAGAAGAATGGAAGCCATTACGATATCTTTTTCTAAACAGAACACATTTCGACATTTCCAGTCAATGATAAAAATATAACATCTTTTCAGAATGACAGACAGCAAGCTAATTAATTTATTTCGCCAAATGTCCTTGGCATCAAAAATCAAGTTGGCTGAACACATTTTAAATTTTATATCTGGTAAACCTAAATAATAGTTAAAAGATTGGCTAAAAATTAAATTACGTCATAGGATGTGATTAAATTTTGTCAGGCATCCAGAAATAAACTAAAAGCGCGAAAACAATTGATAAAAATATTACAGATGGTTTTCAGCTATTATGATTCAACGGAATCTATAAACGTTTGATTGGAGACAGGAAGCTACAATAAAAAAAAAAATCGTCTGCGGTTTTAAAGCATAAAATGAATGGGTTTCTCTTTCTTTGATATTTTATTTAATTATTACTTGATGAGATTTAGAGCAGGAAAAAGAACAATAAATTATATGAAATTACAGATTAATGAAATAGAAATAAAAATAAAATAGCATAAGCGAAATAAACAAAATTGTATTAAATTCTTTTAGGATAAGAAATATAATGTTTGCTTGTATTATAAATAAATAAATAAAATGTAATTTATATTATTATTATTATTTTATTTTAAAAAGGGATATGTGATGTTTTTCAACATCACACCACCATTTAAGGGACACCCTAATGTATATCCAGGACTTAATTTCTAAGAAAAAAAAAATGTGAGAACACTAATGTTTTTCAGAATTTATGTTCGTACTTGTCTCTGACTTTACGTCTATACGTGAATTTTGAAAACTTTTACTCTAGTTTTCGAAGTTTTAAATCGATTCCTATAAATATCAGCAAGGCATATAGTTTTATTTTTCATTTGAAATAACTGTTTTCTTCCTTGAAAACAAACTAACTGTGGTTTGCTTTTTTGCTTTTGATATTTCATTTACAACATATAACTTAGAATTATGGTTGCAATTTGACTTTCATTAAAAGATAAAAACACAAACTCTTTTCATTTATTGTTATTCTTAACAATCCCGACCGCTGTATGAAAAGTGAGGGAGAAAAGCCCTAGTCTATAACTATAAAAGGTTGATAAAAAAGTTTATGTCAAGTTTTACTATTTATACAGGTATTTTCAATAGAGAATAATATTATAGGTTGTAAGGGAGAAAGTGACAAATCAGGGACTTTGGTTTTTCAGTTTTTTCAGAAATATAAACTGGTGAGTTCCAGTGCGCAATATAGATGAGATCCCACGTGTTCCGTTTAATATGCGAAAATTCATTGAAATGAAAGTAGTACGGGAATTGCGTTCTCCTGCTTTCCCATGCAAACTAAGCCCTGTATATATCCTTTTACGAGAATAACTTTTTCGCAAACCACGTAATTCTACGGAATATATGAACGCTTGCGTCACTTGAGACTCTGCCGAGTCTCTTGATTATATATGAATACATGAATATATGAAACATATATGAATTTTTAAAATATTTTCAGACTTGTAAGACACCCATATATTAATTCGTAATTTCATAATTCTCACATTAATTCATAATTATGTATTAATTCATGATTAAGGTTATTTGCCTTTCATAAGGTAATACATAATTTTGGGTATTTTGTTTGGAAAATTTCAAGATTTTGTGTTTCACTGTTACAAACATTTAACTTGTTAGTATGTAATGAAAAATAAAAATAAAAAATCTATCTACAAAAATAGGAATAGAGACATTATTGTTGTTATTATTATTATTATTATTATCATTTATTACAGAGAGGAAATCAAGTTAAGCGAAATTTTAACTAATATTATCTATCGATATTGCGTATCGTACTTACAAGTAACAAAAATGAAGTTTTAATTATAATACACCGAGTTTTCACATTAAAATAATCTTAAAATGAAAAAAAAAAAAAAAAAAAAAAAAAATGTTATCGGTGTCGTTGTTGTCAAACTCAGTAAAAACCGTTTTTTTTTTTTTTTTTTTTTTTTTTTTTTTTCCTTTTAATTATTATTATTATTTATTATTATTATTATTATTATTATTGTCCTTTCTTTGTTAAATAAAAATGTAGAGAAGGATTAAAAAATCCTTTCAAATTTTTAGCTGTAGATAAACTTAAACTGAAAATAATCGTAACCTATATTTAGTTTTTTCCTGTGCCCTTTAATTTTTTTTAAATTTCAGAACATTTTGATTGTGGGATTGGTTGAGTTTAATATCACAGGCGGGACACAATTACACTTTAGAATGTGGGAAAATATGGGAGAGGGAGTGGTTAAAATTCCATATAAAATAATATAATTGAAAAAAAAAAAAATTACAAATATTAGTAAAAAATAATTCTCATTGTGCACATTTTTAAGAAATTTTATCCTATAGTACCATACTAAAATTTCTGAAAATGTAGGAGTACAACGCTGCCTGTTTTGCAATTTGTACCGAAAAGGATAGGTACTAAGTCAAGGTGCTACTTTAAATATTTACATAACATTCTGGGAATTAATTCTTAAGCTACACTGTCAAAAGTTTTGTCCTAGATTGAACCAAAACATGGCACTACAGTAGCTGCAACCATGCAGATGGTGAAACCTTTTACCATGATTTGGTACTAGGTTCTACCGAAGGTGGTACAACAGTTCTTGTAACCATAAGATGGGGTGATCTTTTACCGTGATTTGGTACTAGGTTCTGCCGAAGCTTGGTACTACAGTTGTTGTAACCATAAGATGGGGTGATATTTTATTATGATTTGGTGTTTTTTTTTTTTTTTTTCAACAAGAAGTACCAAATCATGGTAGAAGGTTTCATCATCGCATGTTTGCAGCTATTGAACCAAGTTTTGGTTCAATATAGCATATTGCAGCTACTGTAATACCAAAATTTGGTTCGACCTTGAACTGAAATTTTTAACAGTGCCATAAAATTTTTCTCACAAACATACAGACGGACAAAAAAAAAAAAAAAAAAAAGACGTTTTCCAAAAATGGTCAAATTGCCTTCTGAATCACCCAAAACGTGTAAATCCATCGGAAACTGGAAGTCAAATCTTTTTACGAACCCAATACATTTTTTTTTTTTTTTTTTTTTTTTTTTAATTTAATATAGAAAAAAGTAAAAACAAAGGCAAGAATAAATAAATACCTTTGAGTGTAAATTTCTTATTTTGGGTTTAATAACAAATTTCCTTTGTAACCTACATGTTTTGAAAGATTATTATGCTTCAAAAACTTAAAGTAAATAAATCTAGCAATACTATATTTAAAGCAACTCCACCTTCTTTCTTTCTTTTTATTATTTTCTTTTATTTTATTTTTATTTATTTATTTTCTTTTTTTTTTTTCAAGAGGTTAACTATTTACATAGCATACCAATTAACATATTTTAAAAATAAATGTTCGAATTATTTGACATCTATTTCTTATTATAATATTTATAATATAAAAATAAAACTGACTTCTAATTACACATACTTCTGAATTATATATTTTATATTGGAAAAAAGTATCTTAATTTTCAGGCAAACAAGAAACACATTAAAAAATGAAACATTATCACGTTATGAACCTCATTCATATTCACACGATGTATAAATTAAATGTAGCTCGAGCAATTTCAAATACACATTTAACAGTTCTCCACAAAAAAAGAAAGTTTTAAACTTCTTTATATGTTTCTGATAAATCAATATGTCTGTCAAAATTTTACTATGGTATTCCAAAAAATTTTCAAAAAGATTTATTTGTAATCGGTATTACATTATTCAGTTCTTAAAAAATAAAATGGAATGAAATGAAATGAAACAATACAATCAAACAATGCTCGGACATCTTTCAATCCCCTCGGTAACACCGTCTCTTCCTACCAAAGAGCAGATCTAAAATGGAAAATGTACACATTGTCATTCACTGTGAAAACTTCACTGCTACAGAATAGTCCTGAAAGAGTACGATAGACAGATGAACATACATACACACATGGTGGCGTCCGAACCTTACAAGTTTATACGGGAGCATAGACAAGTTGACACGGGGGCTATTTTAGAAGCGGGAGTCTATACTTCCATAGTATATACAGGGAGAGTATATATATACGACAGCTAGGGAAAGCAGCAATTTAATTACTTGCTCTTCAACGTTTGCAAATTTGAGCCGGAGACAAATTGAATTTGGGGTCTTGTCCCTGTACTATATCTGCTCCACAGCGTTATTACTCCAGTAAAAGATGCACGGGGAATAGGGGGGAATGGAGCAAATAATGAGGTTGTGACGTAAGAGGTGACCCGGATGAGGGGGGCTGTATACGGGTGACTAGGAGTGTACAATGTGTCATTTTGTCAAAGAAATTTTTCCTGCAAATAGAGGTTGAGGCAACCTTAGAGGATAGGATAGGGTTTGTCTACCAATTTGCGTACAAAAAAGGAACGGAATGAAAAAATACAAGGGGAATCCTTTTATGGTATTAAATATGTAATATGACTAAAGAAGCATTTGGTGAAAGAGAAAGAATTTGTCCAGATAAGTTGAACGAAAAATAACATAAGAATGTACCAGAAAACTTGTGACAGTTGAAAAAGAAAGGGAACAACAAATTACTTTAATTTAAAATCAGACAGTTTGGTGACTTCTAGAGGAAATTTATTTAAAGTGTTAAATTTATACTAAAATAGTTTAATTTTTTTTTTCAAAGTTTTAGTTATTTTAGTTTAAAAATAATTAAAAAATTAAATTTTTTGTATATGTGTTCTATTTGTACTAATTGTAAAACAAAATTTTATTAAAAAAAAAAAAAAAAGTTATGCGTAACAAATATTAAGGGGCTATTCTAATCTGGAATTTTGAAAAAATCTTTTTTTTTTTTTTTTTTTTTTTTTTGGGGGGGGGGGGGTGTAAAATGGATTAACGATGAACGATTTAAATCATGAATCAAGAAAATACGAGTAAAAATGTAATGTATCGTTAAATGACTTAAACTACTGCGGCTGCCTGAAATTTTTGCTCAAAACATTAAATTTAAAATTACTTTTTTTTTTTTAATATGGCTGATATGATATTTCAAGCTCTGTTTAACCAATTTACTTTTCAATATATAACCTTCTGTTTTCCCTACCACTTTCCTATTAAAGCTATTTTTTAAACTATTTTAAAAAATAAAAAATTATGAAAAAAAAGTCGAAAAATGCTCCTATTTTTAGACAGTCAGCACTTTGCAAAAATAAAAATTCATTGTTTTCTCTTAGGTAGGGACTACAACAACATTCTTACTGGTTATATATATATATATCTTAAAGAATCTAATTATATTAATTCTTAATATAATTACATTCCTTAATATAATTAAATTATATTAAAAATTTAATTTATTATTATTATAATTTATTAAGAAATTTTTGTATTAAGAATTTATTTTCTAAACTTTAGAAAATAAATTCTTAATATAAAATTACATCTAAATATATGTATGCAAAATTTACAAACTTACAGTTCGCGTAAGCTATTATAGTATATATCTTGTAAAATTTTCTAATATTATTTATAATTATGAAAGCAAATGGCTGAATTAGATCTTGAAACTGTTATAAATGCTAAATATTAAGAATTACCTTGGAAGCACTGAAAATTTCACATAGTAAATAATATAATGATATATATTTTTTATAGTCAACAATCACAATGTTGCACTGCATGCATGGTTAAAATGGAAATTTAAGAATTTGAAATGAAAAAATTTCAAAGCTTCAAAATAAAATATTTATTTTTTAATTTAATTTAATTTAATTTATTTATATTTTATTTATGTCATTTATTTATATTTTTATATTTTTATATATTTTATTTATTTATTTCTTGAAGGTATAGTTTATTATATTCATTTTATTAATAACATTTATAATTTTAGTAAATGAAACAGTTTCTCACGCATACTTTAAATTTAATGGATATGCTGAAGATTGAGTTGTTGCTTTATGGTCTTTTTTTCCCCTCACAACATAGCAAACACCTTCGACAGGTTTCTTTTTCTCGATTATCTTACCTTGCATATTATCGCTGGTGTTTCTTTTTTTTCCCTCAAGTGTGATTATGAAGTTTTTACTTTCTTCTATATTCAATAGAAGAAAATATTGGATTCTGAAAAATTTTTAGATCTCGGGATTTTGATGGATTTACACATTTTGAGAGCTGTAAAACACGATTTGACCATTTTTAGAAAATACCTGTCTGTCTGTGTGTGTGTGTGACAAAATTTTGCGGCAACTGTACCTCAGAAACTACTGCACAGAATTTCATACAAATTGGTATGTCTATGTAGTTACACTTTGACATAAATTAGTACCTATCAACTTTAGATAAAAAATTGTCTTACAGGTTGCGTTGTCATCCCGCTTTATCTAAATTTTTAACATGGTGGTATAGGGCAAAATTTTGTATAAATGTGCATAAAGAAAACTATTTTTTAATAATCATTATGAAATTTACAATAATTATTTACAATAGTGATAGTCAACTGGAAATTTTTTTTTTGTATATTTAGGAGCATCGCCTCCCCCCCTGGGAAGGGAAGTTTCCCCTCGAGTGGAATAAATATAAATTTTCATGATGGGTATCTTTCAACAGAACTCGCCAATACCTTTAAAATGAATGGCTAACCATCGATCTGTGATAATTTAAAATAAAGTTAGCGATTTTTATTTTTTTTTCCTTTTTGACAAAAAAAAAAAAAAAAAAAATGCAATATCGAGAATAAAATTATTATTATTATTATTGTTATTTTTTTTTTTTTTTTTTTTTTTTTATTTAGTGTTATACTACTTCTCTAATATGGAAATCGTACTGCATTATCATGGAAGATAATTTCATTAAATAATGATTTTAATTAATTATTTTTACTGAGTGAATTTGCATAGGAAAATATGGAAGAAAGTGATGTGGTGGCCACAACCATAGCCCCCTAAACTAAATGCCTTCCGCGTGGCTCGGAAACTTGGCAACAGTTCAAGCGGTAGACAGCGCCACCTGGTACAGATTGCGCGACTTTTTTATTCAACAGTCAGCAATAATTTTAAGAAGTGATATATGATATATAGAGGAGAACCGTGTACCTAGGGCCATCATGTACCTAGGGCCACCCCACTTTCTTTGAATAATATTTAGTTTTAAGTTTTAATACTGAGTTGGGCAAGTAACATCACCAATTGCTACTTTTACAACTATTTTGGAACCTTTGAGGAAACAGTTTTGACTAGTTACATGTAGAAAAAGAATTTACATGGTTTGAAGTAAAATTTTGCAGCTCATCTCTTTTGCTATTTTACAAAAGTATGTCGAATATTTTTCTTTCATTTCTATAATGTATAATTTTGCTTGCTATATTGAGTAATAAATGAGATATTTAATTAGTCCTCTCTGCATGTGTTTTTTTTAGTGGAAGGCATTTTGAATGAAGTTATCAGAACTTGTACCTAGGGCCACACAGCTGCTTTGTACCTAGGGCCATGGATGGCCCTAGGTACAATTGCAATAATATTCTTCATGTTGTTACAATTTAATTGAAAAATTTTTATAATTAAATAAAGTATATTGTTTTATGAGGAATATTGCTTCAACCTTTAGACAGAGGTGTGTTTGGACCTTTTAAGAAATACTACAGTACAGCCTGTAGTACTTGGATACTGGCAAACCCTGGAAAACCAATCACTCACTGTTAAAAAAATGCAGAAAAAATACAGAAATTCTCTGTAATTTCAGAAAAAAAGTCGTAAAATACGTTTTGTCTACGTAATTTTTCCGAAATTTACGACTTTTTTTTCTGAAATTACAGAGAATTTCTGTATTTTTTCTGCATTTTTTTAACAATGTATATATGACGTTGCTGAAAATGTTGACAAGTCCTATCCGTCTGACTTTACTCCTGTAAACGTTCTATCAGGCTTTCGTGTATCTGGCATATGGCCAGTGAATCAAAACATATTCAATGAGAATGAATATTTAAGGTCAAATGTGACCGACGGACTAGATCCCTCCATAAATTTCCAAAAAATGATTTTCCAGGAAGAAAGTGAACCAAAAATGATAGAACTGGATGTCTCTGATTTTTCTGTTGAAATTTCGAAACCTTAAACAACAAACGTCTCTTCGTGTGTCATGCTAGAACAGATACGAACCTAAGCAAAACCTTTACCTAAAGCAAAACCTCGTGCATCAAAGAACAAGAAAGAAAAATCATGCAGTACGCATTGATTAGTAACACTTTCCAACTGTACGCAATTGTTGTATCGAATAACTTTTAATATTCTTTGCCTAGGTTATCACACAACAGACAGAAAGACTGAAAAACTTACAGATAGACTAATTGGTTTTAAAATTACTCTTAGGCATTTTGGAAAGCGTTAAAAAAGCTTAACGCAAAAGAAACTGCAGCCGTTAGATTATAATTACAGCTTTTAATCTCTCTGAATATTTTACTGTAGCCCTGTAAATCTGAAAGTTAATCATATCATATTCTATACCAAACAATATTTTAGAATATTAATAATACATGTCAATGTTTTTATGATTTTTACAGTAGAAAGTTTTTAAAATATAACTTTTAAAAATGCTGTCCTAAAACGTAATACATTGCTTTTTTTTATTTTCGTTGTTGTTGTCCCTGTAAACAAACTAGTTGCACAGGACCTATTAATGACATCTTAAATAGGGAACATTCCATAGGGAACTTGAGTGTATCATTTTTTAAAAATTCTCAAAATATTCTCGGATGGCAGGGGCCGGAGACAAACAAATAGAAAGGTAGACAATCGGACAGACAGATGCAGAAATTGAAATCATATTCCCACTAAAATTATAAGAAAGTGTTAAAATGCTCAAGTAAACAAAAGTGCAATTCCAGCAAACTTTTATTAATAGCTCTTAATGTCATTGATTATTTTTCTGTGACCCTGTAAATCTATCGCTAACCATACTATATTACATAGAAGGCACCCTTTTGTGCATACGAATAATATAATTCAATTGCATTAAGCTTTGTGAAAAATAAAATTATAAAAATTTGGTTTATAAAAAAAACTCTCATACAACACAATGCTTTGGAATAATTTCAAGTACCCCTGTACACAAACCAGTTAGAAATTTTCTCTATGTTACATTGGAAACATCCGATAGGGTATTGAATAACATATTAAAATTTCATTAAAGTATCTATACATTAAAGGTATTAAAATAAGGCTTATATAAACTCCTCTGATAGAACACAATGCTTTCGAATACTTTTAGGTGTCCTTGTACACAAAGCAGAAGACGTATTCGCTCCATTTTCAATAGCGAACATCCGATAGTGAACTTGAATAAAATTTATTGGTTTAAAAAAATTCCATAAATATTTACGTAAATTAGAGCGTTTAAAAACAGACAGAGAGACAGACAGACGGGCAGCAGAACAGTCAGACAGATACACAAATTGAAATTATATCCACACTAAAAAAATGATAGAAAGTTTCAGAAACGCTTAATGTAAACGAAAGTACAATTATAGCAAATTTTTAATAATAGCTCTTAATATAACTGAATATTTTTGTGTCACCCTGTAAATCTGATGCTAATCATGCTATATTCTATGTAAAGCATTCTTTTGTGCATATAAATAACATATTTCAATTTCCTAAAACTTCGTGGAAAGTAAAGTTATTAAAATTTGATTTATAGAAATAACTCTCATAGAACGCAATGCTTTAGAATACTTTTGAGTGTCCTTGTATATAAAACAGTATTGGTATTTAATCCATTTTATACAGAAAACATCCAGAAGTGAACTTTAATAATATATTTCAATTTTATTAAGATATGTGTACAGTAAAGGTATAAAAATATGATTTATAGAAATACCTCTCATAGAACACAATGCTTTGAAATACTTTCGGGTGCCCCCGTACACAAATTAGTAAAGGTATAAACTCCATTTTCAACAGGGAACATCCGATAGTGAACTGGAATAACATATTTCAATTTCATTAAAATATGTGTACAGTAAAGGTATGAAAATATTATTTATAGAAATACCTCTCACAGAACACAATGCTTTGAAATACTTTCGGGTGTCCCTGTATACAAACCTGTAGAGGTATAAACTCCATTTTCAAAAGGAAACATCCGATAGTGAACTTGAATAACATATATCAGTTTCAAGAAATTCCACAAATATTTACGGGAATTAGAGCGCGGACACACAGACAGACGGACAGACAGACAAACCGAAGTCATAAGCACTTTTCAACCTTGTTGGAAAGTGTTAAAAAAAAAGTTATACATGCATTTTTTTTCTTCTTTTTAATGCGTGTGTGTGACACTTTTCAACCTTGTTTGGAAGTGTTAAAAAAGTTAGAAAGTGTTAAAAACGCTTAATGTAAACGAAAGTACACTTTTAGCAAATATTTATTAATAGCTCTTTATATAACTGAATATTTTTGTGTCACCCTGTAAATCTAATGCTAATCATGCTATATTCTATGCAAAGCATTTTCTTTTGTGCTTATAAATAACACATTTCAATTTCATAAATCTTCGTGCAAAGTAAAGTTATTAAAATTTAGTTTATAGAAATATCTCTCAAAAAACGCAGTGCTTTGAAATACTTTTGTGTGTCCCTGTACACAAATCAGTGGTGGTATTTACTCTATTTTATACAGGAAACAGCCGAAAGTGAACTTGAATAAAATATTTTAATTTCATTAAGATTTGTGTACAGTAAGGGTATGAAAATATGGTTAATACAAATGCCTCGCATAGAACACAATGCTTAGAAATATTTTCGGGGGTCCCTGTACACAAACCAGTAGGGGTATAAACGCCATTTTCAACAGGGAACTTCCGTTTGTGAACTTGTATAACATATTTCAATTTCATTAAGATTTTTGTACAGTAAGGGTATAAAAATATGGTTTATAGAAATGCCTCTCATAGAACACAATGCTTTGAAATACTTTTGTGTGTCTCTGTACACAAATAAGTGGTGGTATTTACTCCATTTTATACAGGAAACATTCGATAGTGAACTTGAATAACATATTTCAATTTCATTAAGATTTGTGTACAGTAAGGGTATGGAAATATGATTTACAGAAATGCCTCTCATAGAACACAATGCTTTGAAATATTTTAGGGGGTCCCTGTACACAAACCAGTAGAGGTGTAAACTCCGTTTTCAACAGGGAACATCCGATAGTGAACTTGTATAACATATTTCAATTTCATTAAGCTTTTTGTACGGTAAGAGTATGAAAATATGGTTTATATAAATGCCTCTCATAGAACACAATGCTTTGAAATATTTTCGTGGGTCCCTGTACACAAACCAGTAGAGGTATAAACTCCATTTTCAATAGGAAACATCCGATAGTGAACTTGAATAACATATATCAGTTTCAAGAAATTCCATAAATATTTACGGGAGTTAGAGCGCACACAGACAGACGGACAGGCAGACAAACCAAAGTCATAGATACTTTTCAACCTTGTTGGAAAGTGTTAAAAGCGTGGCCGAAAACCAGGCAGATCTAGAAATCCAAGGCTCCAGAAAAGAAAAAAAAAAGAAATTGAAAGAAAAAAACATTCTATTAGAATATCTCCCTTTTGTTTAAAAGTGGTTTTTTAGGAAAGCACATTCTAAAATCTACAAATGTTAAATTGGTAAAAGATCACCATGGACTTAAAAAAAAAAAAAAAAAAAAAAAAAAAAGGATAAAATTAAAATTAAAAATTAATGCTGGTGGTTTACAAACTAAATTTAATAAAAATAATAACTCAGTATTAATACTTTTATACTACTTCTTGTATTATAATAATACTTACCTACCAAATTAGAACTTAACATTAATTTATAAAGCATTCTTTTTAATGTAGCAATAAATACTATCTCTAGAAGATTTTTCTGTGACCATATCGTGTATATTTATTACTCGAATGTTATTTAAAATTATCTTCCTTTTACAGACACGATTTTGACAATATCCCTAAAATAAATAAATAATTGTAACCATTGAACATTATCAAAAATATTTAAATAAGTATCTTGTAAATCTATTGTATTTCAAAACGAGATAAACATTTCTAGTACATAATTAAAAGAAGGAATAATATCTTATGGAAAACCTCATGATGCATAATCATAAAGATAAATAAAAATGTACGAGTATTAAATAAACAACTGAAATAATCCAAAATATTTGCCAGTGTTTTACTTTTCTAAACTAGACCAATATACTTATTTACAACACTTCGACAGTTATCTAACAATACTTATCATTCCATACATGCTACTGTTTTATTTTTCAAAACAATACCAATTCAATATACTTATTTACAACATCATTCTCTGAAAACTAGAAGGTCAAGAGTATTTAAACTACAACTCCGTCAGTATTAACTCTCACAAAATCCGAGCGAATATCTACTTTGTAATGTAGCAGGGAGTATTTGCCCGATGCATAGCGTTATCCAAGTTTATGTAAACGGCCGACGTTCCAGAATGCAAACACAATAATCTGGTGATGCAAAATCAACAGTGCCAACGAGTCTTTGTAATCTCAGATCTTGTCTGCTCTCATGTAGCGAAACACCTGCGCCCTAAGCTATCCAATATGTGAGAATAAACTTATATGAAACGAATAAGGACCAGAATTTCATGTATTCCATGTACTGTCAATAACACATTTACAAGTTTCATCGTGAGATTTAAAGTTGGTATATTTTTGTGCCTATTTTAGTGAAAGAATATCTTGTTGTTTAATGATGGAATTACTTGAATTGTTAAGAAAAGTTAATTTGTTTCGATATAAGTATGTACTTCTGTATGTATAAATAAGGAAGCTAGATGTTCGCAGACATAGAAATAGATATAGATAAATACTAATGTATAGAGATATACAGTTTATGAAAACGATAAACAAAAAATCAATGCATGATAACAATCGCATAAAAAGAGCAATTTTTTTTTTTTTTTTTAATGTGTTGTATATTAAAATGAAAAGCAATATTTTCCCTTGAAAATCATATTGAAATTTAAAAAATATAGAATATTAAGTGTTAATCCTCTGCCTGGTTTCCGAAAGAATTACAAAATGGATTCTACCTGTGTGACATTATAAAATCCTTCACACGTGACCACTATAGGGAAAACTGCAACATTCTTATTTTTAGGTTTTTATTTTATAAAGAAATGATTGTATTATATAGGGGAATTCTTAGGGAGATTGAGAATGAAAAATCAGGTAGAGTGGAAAAAAATCGATGATTTATCCTCGAACCCCAAAAAAACCGATAGGTTTCATTATTAAAAAAAAATTAAAAAAAAAAGTGTTTTCGTAATGGAATAGCGTAATGTAATATTCAACTGTTAGACATCCAATGAAAATCACTGAAATTTTTTTGCTGTTGCTTGTTCGGTTGCTAACAAATAATAACAATGTAATGCGTCTTATTCTTTAAAATACAAATATTTATTCTTTCTGTTATATGATTTTATTATTATTATTATTATTATTTTGTTTAATTCATATTAAACAATCTTGTCACACTTGACTGGTGCATAAAGTATATATAATAAATGTTAAATATGATTACTTTGGCAGCATTTTTTTTTTTTTTTTTAGTTTGATCGCTAGTAAACGGTATAAGACTAAGATCATGACTCGACAAATATTTACTTAACGAAACAGTATTAGGTGTCCATCTTCTAAGTAGAAATTATTGCTAGTACTTCAATAATTTTGTTGCCGACTGTACTAAAGAAATTTTTTATGTAATACTGTATTTTTTTTTTTTTCTTTTCTATAATAGATTTCTTTTGAACATTTTTCGAATTAATTTACATCATTTAAACCATTCCCATTAAGTCACAACGATTATCGAAATAAAATTTATTTTAAATAATCGAATGTTTAAGTAGAATTCCCAAGAAGAATTTTCTTAATAATAAAAGCCCTAGTTTCCCGGATATAATGCTAGAAACTAGCGTCATAGCTACAAAAATGTATTGATATAAAGAAAATAAATTTTTATCTGTTGTTTGCATAGATGTATAAAATAATGGAAGAAAGACAGTGTAGCAAAAATAAATGACGTCACAGCAGAAACAGTGTATTGAGCAAAAAATAAATTTCACTGCGATCTGACACATATAAAATAAGACTGAAAGAGAATTTAAAAGGATACATGCCACTGCAATAAACCGCCAAATTATGCTCAAAATGTTTTAAAAAAATTAGAGAAATAAGTCAAAAAACAGTTAAAACGATTATAATAATTAACAAAAATTTAATAGTATTATTAATATTAAAAATAATGTAAATGATAATAAATTCAAATCGAAATAAAAATGGTACTTTTTCTTTATTGGGATCGTATTCAGGTAGACTGGTAGAGCTGGAAAAAAAAAAAGTTATACATTTGGGATATTTAGGTATTATCCCTCCGACAAATAAATTAGTAACGATTTTGATGAATTTACGCTGAAATTAATTTTCCATAATAACTATAAATTGCATTTCATTACTCGAATTCTATCATTTTGATAAAAAAACGCAGTTAAATTTTAATTTTTTTTTTTTTTTTCGCTATTGTTTATTTATCACGACCACGTTTGGCCACTGTCTTTGAATTGACGAATATGGTAAGCATAAAAATAGGTTCGTTTGGAAATATTGACCTCTAGGCGGACGAAGGCCAACTAGTTAATAATAACTGCTGTTTTTTTTCTTTGTGTGTGTGTGTGTGTGTGTGTTTTAACCAAACCTTCATTCGTGTTCTTAACTACTGTCATATTACTTGCTCAAATTATAATTTTATCTTTTAGCAAATTTTATTTTACTTTATTTTATTTTATTTTAGCTTTAAAAACATATCTATCTATATATAAAATCGTTTGTCCTGAGTGAGTACTGAGTACGTGAGTGAGTAACTGAGTGAGTGATTCATCATCGCCCAGCCCAAATCCCTGGACCTAGAAGCTTGAAATTTTGTGACAATGTTTCTTCTATTATGTAGACATCCACTAAGAAGCGATTTTAAAAAAATCACCCCCCAAATGGAGTAGGGAGGGCAAAACGTGATTTCACAAAATCCATCATGTCTCAAACCAATAACTATATTTGTATTTAAATAATAATAATAATAAGTAACACTAATTATATTCTTTTATTTTTTTTATATTATTATTATTATTATTATTATTTTATTTTATTATATTTATTTATTTATTTTGTAGATCATTTTACTTACTTATTCTTTAAAATTAACGAGTTGATTTTTGAAAATGGTGAACATTAAAGACAATAATTTATTTTCAAAAATCTGGTGTCTGTTAAAAAATAAAATAAATTCAATTTAAATAAATTAAAATAAAATTCTTAAGGCAATTTTGTAGTTTAAGAAAGGAAAAAAAATATTTGTTTATTTATTTATGTATTTATGTATTTATTTAGTTATTTATTTTTAATTCTGTATGAATATTTTGATTTTCAAACTTGTCTGTCCATTAAAAACTGATCTCTAAGAAACTATACGATAAATATTATTTATTTATAACTAACATTCTTATAACTAAACATATTTATAACAAAATAAAATATATTTACGACTAACATTTCCTCAAATTAACAATTACCGGATTAGTATTTCTAACAATATACACGTAGTATAACACAAATACTGTCCCTCTAAGCTTTGGTGTCAGTTCTCATACATGTTTAAAACAAGGAGCTTGTTCAAATACCATCTGATTGGAGTTTCAAATACAATTGAGATGAATTGAGATGAATCCTAATTCTACAAGTATGTTCTGATTATACAAGCGATTCCAAAATGGATTGTACAAATTTTCATCAATATTATTTTCAAATTTTAAGTGATATGTTGGTTTTGTATATTTCATCGTACGACAAAATTCTTAGTCTAAAAGTGAAAATGTATACATCAAAATAAAGTTTAATTACTTATGTAGTTTTAGATAAAAGTTCCTCAAACTCAATATATCTATATATATATATATATATATAATGAAATCCATCTCTATATCATGAATTCTCCATACAAAGTTATTTCGCTAGATTTAATAGCTTAGTCAAATAGAGGTTCTACTGTATTTTTGAATTTCTGCATTCCTTTGAATTAAATGGCATCTAGCATTATTTATATTCAGGCTAATAGATGATTATATAATAAAGCATTTTAAACAATTAAATGTTCTCTTTGATCAATATTTATCAGACACATTCCTTTAAAACACATAGCTTTTAACATTTTTTTTTTTTTTTATTTGGGCTGTAATAAATGATCATAAATTTTTGTCATATCCCCATGAAAAAAAAAAAAAAAGGTATGTAACAAACACGTTTTTCAATATTACTACTACACATATTATAAGCTTCTTTTTTTTTTTTTTTTTTTTTTTTTTTTTGAGATTGTGTGGTCAGAAAAACTTAAAGTTACCGAACTAAAACGCTTATCAATTTTTAGTAATTTAAAAAAACAATCAGTAGAATTTTTTTTTCTTTCTTTCTTTTTTTTTTTTTTTTTTTTGAGACACCGCCCTCCGAGATTTAAAATTGACTTACCTATTTAGATCACTTGCTGATTTTTCCGTATTAACCATTTGATACATATATGTGTCAGTTGGATATCTATAAAGGGGACGACAGGACATCTACAAAGAGGATTATACTACAAATTTACTAGAGTCGTTTTTCAGATACCGGCTTTATGTCCCACTTTCAGCTTTCCTGACCACTTGAGGTGCTTTCCATTTTCCCAAAAACTTGGCAAACTCTTTTGCACATCAGACTTGTTTCAATTATAAAGTTTCGTTATTCTGTCTTATTTTGCATCAAAAATATGACAGTCAAAAGATTCCGGAGATACGATAAATCAGAAGAGGTATAGTTTTTCTGACTATATGATAGAAGAAACGTGTCGATACGCACACACACTTCGACACAGACATACGCGCTGGCCAATTAGCAAACAACCTTTTTTTTATATTATTATTCAGGAAACCTTAAAACATGTAAATAGGATAAAAACTCGATGTTAAAATTTTTGACTGAATACAGCACCTTCATTGCCAACGGTAGCTGGATAATGGAAGCAAAAATGACTGTACAGTAAAACTTTTTTTTTTTTTTTTTTTTTACATAAATATGTAATTTCTATATACCTTAATAACATATAAATTTTTTCAGCCTTATTATTTTAATTATATTTTAATGAAAATTTACTCAAAATTTTTTTTTTTACCTCTGCATATAAATAAAGGAAGTTTTGTAATAAATGACTACCGATGATTGTTATGCATTTTAAAATCCTTTGTTTGTAGTTGGGAAAAGAAAAAAACATGCGTATTTAACCCTTTTGTTTATTTGTTTAAAAGTACCTGTAAACAAAAAGAAAAAAAGAAAGAAGAAAGAAACGGAACATTTATTCATTTTTGTAATGGATGGTTTGAAACTTCACTTCTTTTATACGGAGACAGCTTGTCAAGAACAAAACTGGCACTTTCCAATCTGTTTGAATGAGTTAAGGTATAATTAAAATTACTTGTTTATGTCTGTATCCGTATTAGGTTTTAAAAACAAACATGCCGGGTCACTTATTATGGTATTTTGAATTATCTACTACAGATCAATATACTCCAATACATATATCAGTTTGAAAACAATTAAAAATTGATTCCGAATAAATTTTGCAGAAATATGTTTTCAATATGTAATAACATAACAAATAATCTGTTTTCTCTGAAAAGATAAATGTATTTGAAGTAATAATCAAGAAAATTTTCAAAACGTAAATCCATCATTAAGATTTAAACATTATAGTTTTTTATGTAACTTCGTATTACATACAAATAAAGTTTCTACTGATTCTTTGGTAGTTTTTATCTAAAATTAATATAAAAACTAGTTTCAAATAATGAATACACAGAGAAAGTAATTTTTAATTGCACTGTAATAGTAATATTTTTGATAAAATCTTTTGTGTTTAAACAATAATATTATTTAATCCATTATATATCTTGACGGAATAGATATATGATACAGCAAAATATACTAAATTCTAGTTTGTGCTTAAAATATTTTATTTTTTTCTGAAAGAATTATGAAGGTCATTCTACAAAAATTTTAGTCTTTACAATTAAAGGGAAAACAAATTCTAAAAATAAAATAACCTCGTTACCCTGTTCTAAGAAATCTTGCGTGATTTTGAGAAATATCCTCAATATTACTAATCTCAGATTAGTGAATTTCAGATAATATTAGCTTGAACTGGAAAATATCAATGATTTAAAAAAAATGCATAATTACTTCATCAGCCAAGTCCATAAAATAATGCCAGATGTTTCATGTCATTACACAAACAATGTTTAGCTTATAAATTTCCAATTATATTTCCTAATGTAAGATTTCTGGTAATTTGAGAGCCCATCTGTTGGCTGAATGGCCCTGGCCTACAGTTGCTAAATTGGACTTCCAGGTTCAAAGCACGATTCAGGCATATATAATATACGTAGTAACTTAGTAGTTCTAAAGTCAAATAAACCTTAGCAAAAAGTGACCGTAATGTGATTAAACAAGCACCCCCCCCCCCTCAAAAAAAAAAAAAAAAAAAAAAAAAAAAAAACCTTGCAATTTCGGGGGGGGGGGGGGAATTAAACAAAATGGAAAATGATGAATTACGCTTTAAAAAATAGTAAGTCTGTAAATGACTACATATTATATACAGAGAGAAAGATCGTATTCCAAATAGTAGAAAAAGTATGATTAACAGTCTAATCTCTCCTATGCCAAAACAATAAGCAACAATAGTGCAATGGATCAGTTAAAAAAATTATGCCTCAAAATTGAGATAATTTAATGAAAGTCATCAAAGAAACAAACACATAAATTCTAATAAAGAATTAACTCCAGACAATAATTTGAGCTGTCTCCATCAGAACAAATTATTGCCCGGATGCTCGGAAGAGCCAAAATCGACAGCTCGTGACACATGACTTACTCCACACTATCATATGGAAGGTTCAGGGAGTTTGAAATTTAGTGGAGTTTGATACCTGATTTTTTTTTAAGGTAATCTTGACCCATATTTTGCTTTTGAAAAGTTATGAAGCAATTATTCAAAACTTAATTTTCATATTATAGTCAGAGTGAATATGAAAATCAGATATGGTATTCGAAATGGACATGAAAAACTAAAATAAAATTCGATGACAGGTTCAGCGAGTTCGATCTTTCTACTTGATTTTGAAAGTAATCTTGACCCAAATATATTGTTTCTGAAAAGTTAATCAAGCAATTATTTTAAAAGTAATTTTCACATTATATTCAAAATGGACATGAAAGTCGGATATGACATTCAAAGTGAGCATGAAAATTAGATATGATATTCAAAGTGGACATAAAAAACTAAAATAGAGTTTAATGGTTATGGCTTTGAAGCGGTCATCCATCTATCATTGCACGAAACACGGCATAAAATCTTGATATTTCATAAAATGAAATTTCATTTTGAATGATCTTGGTCACTCTGATGAAATCTATGTAAAGGAAAATTCGAAATATTAATTATAAGAAAATTATAAAATTATTTTTTAATACTGAGTAGAACTAAATATATTCTCGATAAATGTTTTAACGCATATACAATAAATAAATAAAATTAGAAATATAACCATTTAATAAACGATGAAAGGATTATTTTCTCCTTTCTTTCTTATCAGCTTTCCTTTCACTTATTATTGAAATGTTATTTCACATGGTTTCTCGGAATTGAATATTGCCTAATGGCGGTTTATCTCAAAATTTCTCTAAGTTTTTTTTTTTTTTTTTTTTTTTTTTTTTATATAAACATGCTTATTTTGGCCCCTATTTTTACTCTTATTCCAATCATATCGCGATATATTTCTATATGAACATTGATATTGTATGTAAGAGGTATTTACTCGTAAACAAACACATTAAAAGGCTTTTTCAGCATAGAGGGTTTCTTCACTTTCACATTTTATTCTGCTTTTGCCAGAATTTCACCATATTTATTTATTTATTTATTTATTTATTTATTTTATTTTATTATTTTTATTTTTTTGAAAAAGAAAAGGAAAAAAAAAATATTATTAATCAGTATCGAAAAAGTTGAAGAAGCCCTCTTTTAGACAACAATACGTATATATATGGTTATTCTTGGTTATTTGGAATTTTTGTTGAATGCATACTAATATACATATCGTATAAATATATATGATTATTTTTTTTTTACATGCAAGATAGGAGAGCTAATTCTGATTATTTTGTTTTAATAGCAACTAGAGTTTGAAAACTAGCATTTTAACCTGCTCACTGTAGAGATAAATTCTTGCTGATTATTAGTTCCGATTGTTTGACCGTCTTTCTAAAAAAATTTTGTTGTTAAATTGTTTTTAATGAACTTTTTTTTTTTTTTTTTTTTTCATCGTCTCAATATTTGCTTATGATCTTTTTTTGTTTTTTGGAGGGGGAGGTTAATTTCCTTTAAGGATCTTATTTCCTATAATAATTTTATAATATTTTTTTGGAATTATTGTTTTCGTAAGTTTGGAGAATTTTTCATATTATATTAAAGCTATTACTTGTATTCATATATTTATTAAAGATGTCACAGGTTATTTAATTTAGTTATAAATTAATTCAATTTGGATATTGAGGATTTTAGTGACATTTATTTTTCGGTTATTCTTAATTGTACTATGTTACTATTTTATTTTTAGTACTTTATATATACATACATACATATGTGTGTGTGTGTGTATTACATTAGCATACATTAGCATAGTATATACATTAGCATTTGCTGTGTGTATCATTAGTTTTATACTTATGTTATCAAGAGGCTTGTTCTATATATTTCTTCCGATAACTTTGTTGTATAAATGGCAATATTTATTATTATTTTATTATGTATTTTTATTTATCACGTATTCGTCACTCTTAATTATAGTTGTACAAATTTGTTAAAATTTTATAACATAAAATATATGATTGATTTAATTTATATAAATTTAGTTTGCATGTATGAATAATTACAAAATAATAATTAATTTTGAATCAATAGTAATTAATATTTGCATATGTACTACATTTGTTTACTGAATAATCATAATATATCCATAAATCTATATCCATAAATTGTTCTCAATTTCAAAAATACAAATTTATATACATATATTGTATAGCAGTCATTATCACTAGATTTATAAACAAATAATTTGTATATTATAAAAGTAGCTATAATGCAATTTAATTGCAATAAAAAAATTAACTGTTATTAAATAGCTTTGGCGCACATTACTTTTCTCAATTATGTGAGGTACATCTGTTTAAAATGATTTAAACGGTATTAAACAGTTCTTTACCCATTGAATTTTCATAAATATGTAAAGTAAACTTGTAAATTTGTTTATTATTATAATTTATCCATTCTATTTTCTAATTACTTTTTTCTAATACATAATTCTACGTAAAAACTTTTATTTTTATTTTATTTTATATTTTATTTATTTATTTCATTCTATTTTATTTTGTTTCAATTTTTATTTTATTTTATAGTATAGCATAGTAAAATACTTTCTTTTTCTCTTTTTTTTTTATTCATTAATAATAATTTTAATATTTATTACCTTAATAATAATTTATTTTATTTTATATTTAACCATATGCAAATTATAGAAAGACAATTTCTGATATAAATTATACTAAAATAAATTATCTTTAATATGGTTTACTGAATAATATTTTTTAAAACATGAAAAGTTTTCAGACAATTCATAAATACTTATCCGTTTAGTTTTTCTCACGAGATGGCCTAATATGTATAGGCTGACCAGATCAAAGTACTTTTATAATAGATAAGCGTTAAAAATTTCGACAATTATCCAATTATGGATGTATTTTTTCTTTCCTAATAAATAAGGACTAAAAATAAAGTATTACTGGTTAATATATTATTTTCTACAATTTTTTAAAACTTAGAAAAATTCCTTCAATAAAAAAGAAAGTCCCCATTTGTCACCAGAAAATGGGGACGTTTGGTCAGTATAAATATGTACCATACTGCATATGTACTACATTTATTTACTGAATAATCATAATATATCCAGAAATATATATCCATAAATTGTTTCTCAGAATAAGAGTTTTCTTAGCATCTTAAAATTTGCCATAGCATATCGACAGTTTTGTAATTTTGTTTAAAGTTATTTTTAAACAATTCTACAGATAATTTATTTCTAAAAATATAATGATGTTATTGTTTAATTATTATTTATTTTAAATTAGTAAAATAAATATATTACTTTTTGCTTTTGTAAGTATATTGATTAATCGATAATTATACAACTGAACTTTTTCCTCGTATTTGAACAGTAAAAAAAAAAGCAATCATTTTTACTTATGTTTTCTGTCAGAATTCTCGCATATTTTTCCCCTATTTTCATTAAATTTCAGGTGAAAAAAAAAAAAACTTATTTGCATCATACTATTCATTAATTTATTGATAATTATTTTTCTTTGACTCATATTGTTTGTAACGAGATGTCGGTCAAATTATTAACGATATTTTAGGTTCTTTAATATATAAATTACTGTTATCAGAAACATCTTTGTATTTTTCATCTTGAAATAATTTCCTATTCATAACGATATCACAAAAGAATAAAATTTCAATATTTTTCTCTTATTTTCTTATTTACATTTGATTAATGTTCCTTTGATATGTTATTTCTGTTTTATATGTTTAATTTTTGCCCTTGTTACACAGTTTTCATTTCTTATCTTTGCTTTTTCTCTCTATCTCTAATTTATATACATATATATATATATATATATATATATTAATAATATTTTAAAACATAGTAAACGCCGAGCAACAGATACAAGATCACTGAAACCACGTAGACCAATAAGAACGAACTTTCACCAAATTAAAAATACCTTAAAAGACTGATGTTTAATTGTTCAAACAATTAATTTTTACTTATTGATCCCGAAACAAAAGATAAGATATTGATCCCCAAACAAATAAGACACTATTTTAGACAAATTTTAAAAGTAGGAATAGCTCAGAAAGATGAAAAAAAAAAAACTCAACTCATCAGGGGAGACCTTTTTCACCTTTGAGCACCAATGTACGATTTCGTTACGCTAGTGGCTATAGTAGCAAATTACTAGCGAGTCCCCGATCGTACATTAAAAAATTGAAGTAAAATATGAAGAATAAAGAAGTAGAAAAAAACTATTTAGTACTAGAATTCAGAGAATCAAACAAAATAAATAAATAAACAAACATTACTCACTGGACGAGGCAGCTGCATTCACGTGTAGTACAGTCGGTAACAAAAGTGCCCGAACACTTACAAAAATTCCTATGTAAAAAAAGTACACTTCATACGGTTTTGTTAAATACATCCTTATCGAATCATGTTCTTACACTGACTAAGAACAGTATTCGACAAGGATTTATTTAACATAACCTATGAAGTGTATTTTTTTTACATAGGAATTTTTGCTTGTGTTCGGAGACTTTTGTTACCGACTGTACATCAAGTAAAAATAATTTAAATGCTTAATATACATATATACTTACTAAGCATAACTACTGAGCATACATTATATATACATATATATATATATATATATATATATTTTTTTTTTTCCAATGGTAAGTTACAGGACAACAGATATCAAAAAGAAAGTAGAAATACAAAATATAAACACGACATCAGTTAATCCCTCAACTCATGTCTGGCAATCCAGTATCACTCCATAAGGAAACGGGAACATTTTATATATTACTAGCAGACCCGGCCACGCGTTGCTGTGACTAAGTTATACGTTGAATTATACGGCTGTAAACTATTTAGTACAGTCAAATTATTATTTACGAACAAAGACGAAAACGTTGTAGCCGATGTAAAACCCCACAGAGTTGAGATTTGAAACTTAGGTCAAAATTTGGAAGCGATTGATAAAAATTTTCGTAGTGTTGATATTAAGCACAAATTAATTTTATTGTAGGGTCCTATAAATTTTAATGGAGAAGTGATATTTATTATTTCTAATGCTACTTTGGATAAAATTGCTAAAATGACTAATATATAAATTAAATTCTAATAAAATTCTATTAAAATAAAAGTATAAAAGAAATAGACGATTTTAAAATCAATTTTTATGGAGGAGTGAAATATAATATATGCTATAATGGATAATTTTACTATGGATAATTATAAAATGACCTCATCATTTTAAATATTTTAAAGAGGGAAACAGCTGTAGTTATAAAAAGGAAAACAATAAGGCTAAACCAGAAAAATAAGTAAATTTGATAAATATTTTAAAACTTTAAAATTGGAAATCTTATGAAATATTGGACATTTAAAGTAAATACATGTATCATTTTAAATAGAAAAAGATTTTGGAAAAGTTTAGTGTATTTTAACGAAGTGATGAGAAGTTTTTGAGTATGTTAAAATTTTAATAGTAAATTCAAGTTAATAAAGATGGTAAACACTGAGGATTAAGATAAGAATAATTATAAGATAAAAAAAAAAAAAAAACTTTTTATATACCATGCTTTTAAATTTTAATATACTAATAATATACTAATTAAAAGGAAAATGATAAATATTCTATCATAGTTTGAAGTCAAATTTGTTTTCAAATGTCTAAATAAAATATCTGATGTAAGATACTAATATTTTGCAGCGGAATAGATTTCATTTCTGTCATCCTTGGCGAAAAAAAAAAAAGAATATCGCCAAATTATCTGGCGAAAATATTTAATTCCTTTCAAAAATCATGGTTATTTTAACAACTTATATTAAAAGAGTAATGAATAATATGAAACAATATTTCGTACAATACATATTACATGTCATACATACGTACAATGAATAATACATATTACATTTCGTACAATGCATACATCTGGCATGTATATTTTCGTGTTAAGCTTTTGATCGCCAAATAATAATAATAATAATAATAAAAGCCAAGGGCGACAGAGTTTTGAAATTTAAAATTAAAATTTTGTCAATTTGACAGCAAAATAATTCAATCTAACACCCGCGATAACTAATACATATCTATACCCAAATATAAGGATTAAAATCGGGAAATAAATTTCCTCGATTTTTAATAATTTCTTACAAAAAATCCAGTGGGCAATTAACATAGGAATTTTTTTTCTTGGCTGCACAGACGGTCAGTGAGTCACACTTCGCTTGCGTATAGAACTCATAGATATAGTATAGCATATATAGAATAGAGTGATCATTGGGGAGAAAAAAGTTATTCCTTTTCATTTGGGAAAAGACAACGTTTTTACCAAAATACGGCCGTCTTTCCCCGAGTGAATACACACGGGAATACATACTAATATTTTAGCAAATAAAATTTATGAATAATTTATTTGCTAAAGGGGAATGGAAGACTCCAGATACAGTTTCAAATTCATATTTCTTTCTTTCTTTTCTTTTTTTTTTTTTTTTTTTCAATACCACTTAATGACTGTTATCAAAGCTTTTATTTATTTATTTTTTTCGGCATCAAAAATCTTTGTACCATAACATGGGGATGAGAGATCTATATATATTACTATATCTATGATATAACTACATTAGCACTTTATCAATGTGTATAAAATCTTTAAAATGATTATGACGTCAATTTTCGTGAGATGCATAATTTAACTTTTTATAATTTTTTAACGTTCACGTTTGATTAAATGTATTTATTTTTATGTCGAAAGAAAATGAACTCGTATTTTTTTTTTTTTTTTTTGGCAACAATTAAATTAATGGAACTCACAGATATTTTGGAGCAACTTTAATAAAGGTCTAAAATTAACAAATAATTGCAATAAAACAATATTGTGACAATAAATTGAGATAAAAACTATCCTATCTCTCAAGTTGGACCAAACTGCACACAGTGTGCAAAATTTCATTAAAATCGGTTCCTTAGTTTAGGAGTTTACCCCGGACAAACATCGTGACACGTAATTTATATATATATACAGATATATAAAATATATATTATAAAATATATGTATATTATATACATTTATACAGTCGACAGCAAAATTATTCGAGCGCTAGCAATAATTTCTGTATAAAAAGAAAAAAGTACACTTAATACTTCTTTGTTAAATAAATCCTTGTCGAATCAAGTTCTTAGTCAGTCTAAGAATATGATTCGATAGGGATTTATGCCGTGCATCTCACAAAAATACATCATATATGGTATCAAAATACTTAAAAAATTATTTAATTAAAAAGTATACCAGTAACCAATAAAAGTTTATGTATGCATTACATATCTCTTTGTTCGAAATTGTTGAAAACCAGAGCATTTTTCTGATAGTTCGAAGAAATTGCACTAACATTAACAAATCCATATACAAATTCGCCTTAGTGCTATCAATAAAGTCAAGTCAGAGATGAATATTCCAGAGTAACTCTTATGGTTATTATCATAGTCGCTTATAATTTATGTAAATTTAAGAGCATATAATTTACTTTATGTAAAATGTATGAGAATAATACCGTATACGTGAAATAAGCATATGACGAGATGGGGAAAATATATTAGTTGCAATAGTACCTATAGAATAGAATATGACTGAATGTTTGAATAACATAGAATATTCATTGGAAGTGTACATACTGAAACAGTGTCAGAGACGGTGGGTTTGTCGTTTAACAAATCTTGAGGTAAATACAATGATCTCGGAAGTTCATTTTAAAGTTTAATTTTAATGAATTTGATATTTTAAACAAATGAATAAAATTAACATAATATAATTTTAAATATTATGCCGTTATTATTTAAATGGGACATTTCTAATGTGGAAAGATGATATAAAGTTATATAAAGTTCATGCTTTTATAAGTATTTATGATATAAAGTTTATGTGCTAAGAAAAATACACTTCTATTTGAAGGAATTGAGCATTGAATGAATTAAGCATGCAAATTATGGTTTTCTATGTTTATAGTGCATAATCCCAAAATCTCTCTAAAGCAATGCCCGACCATAATCACCATGAGAAAAAGAATAACCATATTCCCAAGATAAAAATATGAATAAGGTAATAAATTAAATAAATGAAGAAATAAATTAATTTGAAAACAATATAATACTTACAAAATCGCATACATTGAGGATATAAAGAAGTATGATCTAATACAGTTAACAGTGAAACATGCAACCCCAGTCAATGATGATGTTTGTTTTATAAATTACTCGTTATCTATTTTTACTTTCCGAACACTATAGTGAGGAAAGTATTGTAATCATGTCAAAAATCCGAATTCGAGATTTTGATGTTTCTATACGTTTCGAGGTCCAATGAGTCCGTATTCACAATTTTTGCGATGATGTATGTATGTGTGTGTGTATGTATGTGTGTATGTATGTGTGTATGTATGTGTGTATGTCTGTGAGTGAACACGCTAGCGTCTAAACGCTTTGTTCAAATAAGCTGAAAATTGGTTCGTATATTGTAAGTCACCATAGTACGAACCCTATAGATTTTGGCGAATCTAGCACTTATAGTTTTTTTACAGGGTCACAAAGAAAAATTCTTTATCACTATGGCCTATGGGACCAAAATCTTAAAAGTGCGATAGCATCTAAACGCCTTATTCAATTAATCAAAATATTTATACACATATTATCGGTCACAAATACTCAATCTGTACAGATTTTGGAGAATCTAGCACTTATAGTTTTTTTACAGGGACACAAAGAAAAATTCTTTATCATTATGGCCTATAGGGCCAAATTTTTAAAAGTGTGATAGCGTCTAAACGCCTTATTAATCTGAGCAAAAAATTTGCACACATGTTAGAGGTTACAGTTGCACCAACTGTATAGATTTTGGTGAATCTAGCTCTTACAGTTTTTTTTACAGGGACACAAAGAAAAACTCTTTATCATTATGGCCTATGGGACCCAATTTTTAAAAGTGCGATAGCATCTAAACGCCTTATTCAATTGAGCTGAAAATTTATATGAATATTATAAATCCATGTTGCACTAACTATAAGCATTTTGGTGAATCTATCATTTATAGGTTTTTACAGGGACACAACGAAAAATCCTTTATCATTATGATGTATGGGCTCAAAGTTCAGTAGTGTTAAATAAAACATCGTGTAATATATGGAGAAAAATACTCAAACACTCTGTTATGATTTTCTCGCTTTTGTTTGTTTAACAACTCCTCTTTCTTTGCTTTATCTACAAAACTGTTAATTACTCAATGTTCGGAAAGTCGAGTGGAGTCACTCCAGATTTTTTTCTTTTTATTCTGTTTTCACATTTAGAAAATTCACAATCGATGAAATGTTTCTCATTTTTCGAAAATTATTATTATTATTTAATTTTTAATATTTTATTTTGAAGGTATAAAGTGAAAAAAATATTCTTAGTCAATTTTTCACATTTTAAAGCTTTAAAACTAAATATTAAAAATAAAAATAAAAAACTAAATGTGAAAACTGAATAAAAAATATATATGTACATTAGGTAATGAGCGGTTTATAAAAAAATGTCTCCATGGAATATAACATGGAGTTTTCAAATGACAAATAAGGTGAATTACCTCCTTATCAACAAAAACACATGGATTAAAAATTATTAGGCGATATAGTTTAATAATAATAATAATAATAATAATAACAACAATAATAATAATGTTTAGATTTCCTTTTTCTTGTTCTGTTGAATTTCTCTTAGCTTTACCTTAATTAATTTAAGAGTATGTATCTAATGATATTTTCACAATTCGTATTACGTAACAAAAATAAAGTTACTTTGCAATTTGCTTATATATGTACCTGGTCAGAGAAAAGAAATTTCCTGGTCATACATGCCTATAAGCATATATATATATATTTAAATAAACTAGTTCATCCAGGAAAATGTGGCAAGAAAATTTACTAAATCAAAGAAAAATCACTGTTTTAAATAACAATTACTTAAGCAATATTCTTGAGCAGGGAGGACGTTGGTATTTTTATTAAAAAAAAAAAAAAAAAAAAAAGAACTAGCACTCAGATTTTTTTCTCTCACTTTTAAAAGGCAAGTCAAATTCACACCAATTCCGTCAAATCTCATAAGCTTCCTTCAATTTATTGACAGATTGTTACTTTGCATAAAAGCCCTTTAGCCTGGAATTCCCAACATCTTTAAAACAGAGATATATGAAAAGAATTCTTTTCTAAAATTAAGAGCTTTTAGCGAAACTCACGATTTATTGTAATTTGACATTTCGAACAGTTCGAATATAGAAGGAACTAATTGATATTTCAAATTCGAGTGCAAGATGTTACAAAACAAATTGTATGAGTACGAGTAATATTAATATTATTAGTATCTTTATAGTTTAAATCTCTGCAAACATTGTTTTTTCTTATAAAGACTGAATATTTTCCTTTCTATAAATTTTATTATTGCTTTTGCTATAAATCATATAACAGTTCATTCATTTATTACTTTAAAGCCATGGCGATTGTTGAATAAAAGCTGAATAGACAATTTGCACGTTTTCTGATTTTATTCTTATATAATAGAAAATGAAAAGTTAAGAAAATAGACATATACATTTTCTTTATTTGAAATCTAATGACTGATTTATAACAATTTTAACATCGCACTATTTACTCTATCGAGAAAACGCAGTATAATATATCGTGACGTCATTCTTTATGACAACAAATGGAAGTAATCATTGTTTACATTCGATTTCGTGCTTTGCTTTGCTTCTTCACTGTAAAAAAATGTTGTAATTTTTCCTGCACTTTCTGTGGTTTATTTTCAAGTATTTATGCTGTGAAATAAATTCAAGCACCAAATGCTGTAAAAATCGACTTCCTGTGGACTTTAGACAGGAACATCTGCTTGTGGAAACATAACATCTGCGTCTTTGAACTGAGATGCAGATGAACGATGAATGAAAGACTAGAAGATCATGGAATGAGCAGTGTCCGTGCAGTGTCCGTTCATCAGAAAGGTTAGTTATTAATTTTTATATTAATATTTTGTATTGATTAATTAATATTTCGTTAAAACGCATTAGTTATAAACATATTGTAGCATGTCTAATCTATTCTATAACTTTTGTCTTAACGATTTACAATTAATTAAAAAAAAAAAAAAAAAAATGTTTCTTATTAATCATTCAGTATTGTCCTTTTAAATTTTCATACATTTCAGTTTTTCATACAATTACATTTATCAAGTTATATGCTGGCCAAGAAAGTGCTAAATGCACTTTTTTATATGAACGTATATAAACTTGCACTCATGAAAATCAACAAAAAATATTAATTATTTATCAAGTAATTAATTATAACAAATTCAATATGTTTATGATTACAAATTAATTTTTAACCCTAGAACACTAGTGTTACGTAATTTTTACGTGCAGTCTTCATTTAATGGTTTTTTTCCGCACTTTCCCTACTATCGATACACTTATTTGAGTTTAAGTGCTTCGAAATAATTATTCAGATAATGAAAAATTAGTAATATTGGGTAAAACAGCAACTAATTAAACATATTTAAAAACAATATTAATGTAATTTTAGCAACTAAAACGACTTTTACATGATCGCGTCAATTTTAGGTACCTCTAGTGATAAAGTATTCTGCCTGTAGCAAATTTCGACAATCAGCCGAAATTTGGCGCCAGTTGCATTCTATGCCCGTTTTATAATCTGAACCTGGATGTTTGCTCACCATCCAAACGACCTTTGAAAAATTTGGTCAGACAACTACGCTAGTTTAAATTTATGTGTATATCGGCCGACATGTAGCGCTGCTGTTAATTAACTGTGATCCGATAGTGGGGTTTTTGAATCCCGGAAGATTTTTCTCTCTTTTTTATTTATTGAATTTATTTTATTTTATGTATTTATTTATTTATTTTCAAAATCGATATCTGCTATAACAGATATACCTATTGAAATTAGATTTTATATTATATTTATCTGCTTTTTAAAATTATATTACGTTTACTGTTTCCAGAATTTTTAATTTCTGTAGAATTTGAAATACCCTCCTTTTTTTCAGGACATTTTCCAGCCATTAATTAGTAACGATAATTTTTTGGTTTATTTTATGATAAAAATTGCCATTCCGATTTTGAAAATATCTTGAAAAAAGACGTAAATTTCCAGCCCTGAATTTTTGTCATGAAATAAGCTATTAGAACGAGAGATCTATTTCTTTCGGACAAAATAGAGTAAATGAAAGCATTTTGTTTCTTTTTCCCTTTGGCACCAAATAGAAATAGTATAAAAGAAATTTTAAAACATTAATATATGTAACCGCTGCTAAAGAACGCAATTTCATATTTTAAGGAAAGGAATGTGCTATTTTTATTTTTATTGATTTATTTATTACGCCTTTTAAATATTTTGACCAAATGAAAATAATAATAATAATAATAATAATAATAATAAATAAACAAATAAATAAGGATTTTTTTTCTCGTTTATATTGAAAAATCAATATAAACGAGAAAAAAAAATATTGGATTCGTAAAAATTTTCGATCTCCGTTTTTCGATGGATTTAAATGTTTTCGGATGTCCAGAACTAGATTAGTTTACTTATAGAAAAATTGCTAAAAGGATTTACTTTTCTCCCCCTCCCCCCCCCCCCATACAATATAATTTGTGTTTAAAATGCGCTTAAAAAAAAAAAAAAAAAAAACCTGTATCGACCGACTACTGCATTTCGATTTATCCGTAATAATCTATATATATATACGGTAAACTCTCGATTATCCGCAAACGGATTACACACGTTGCGGATAATTCGTGGCGCGGAAAATGGGCGAAATCAGAAGAAAGTTTTTTTTTTTTTTTTTTTTTTATCATCAACAATAAACAGATACAAATGATAGCAAAAAAAGAATACGCTACCAAACACGTCAACATTTCAATTTATTTCAAAACATTGACGTGACCGCTTTTTTTTTTTTTTTACACCAGTTTTTCTGGCGGGTACTTTCTTTAATATTCAATTGTAATTAAATATTGGAGAACATTTTTCTACAAATAAAGTGGTGTGAAAATGTTGTGGTTATGCACAATGCTGTGGAAAAAATTAAATGTTTGCATGTCTGCCGTACTGTTTAATTTAGTGCATAAATTAGATTACAAATTGAACCATGGCTTCATCTTAAGTACACTTTTTTCTTTATGTTTTTTATATCCTATAGTATATCAAGTACAGTCAAACCTCGTTGACGTGAATTACTTTTAATATGAACTGTTTCCACAATACCCGTCAAAATGAAGATTAGTTACTGATAACATGAACTACTGATAACATGAAAAAAAATTTTATCCCCCATAAAATTCACGTTAATGAGGTTCGACAGTACAAATAATTTTACTTTTTATGAATATTTTCATTGTTTGTATTATGTTTTATATACGATATATTCAAGTTTTTAAGCTAGAATGCATTTTATGTCATTTTAATTTCATATTCAGCCTTTTTGCGGTTTATGTACGAAACTCGTGGCTCTCAACTTTGCGGATAATCAATTATACTGTATCTATATACAGTAACCGCCGCTTTATAAAATCACTGGTTAATAAAATCAGCCGCTTAATCTGATCAAATTGCCAAGAACGGAATCAAATCAATACAAATTACTTTTAAAGCTGCCGCTTAATAAAATCAGCATCGCCGGTTAATAAACTCAAAAATATCTCCTCACCAGCCAAAAATATCAATTCTGCATATTAAATTTTTTTTTTTTTAAATTTACAATGTGATTTTTTTTACTTTCTCTTACCCATAAGGTAGAGAAAGTATTGTTTTTGGGTCAAATTTTCGAACGCGAGATTTTGTTATATTTACACGTTTTGAGGTCCCCTGAATAAGAAAATCATGTTTTTAGCAAATGGTCTATGTGTCTGTCTGTATGTCTGTGTGTCTGTCTGTGTGTCTGTTATCAGCATATCTCAAAAACAAATTATGGCAGAAAGTTCAAACTTGGTATTCTAAATGTGTATCATATAGGGATGCTACAGTAAGCTTTTCGTTAAGATCAAACTAATGGTTTGTGTACAGGGACAATCAAGAGAATTCTAATACATTACGTCTATGAGGGAAAATGCAGGAAAATAGAATTCAACGTCTATAGACTGCACTAAACCTAATGAAACGAATATATATATTTTGTAATAGAGATAGTTAACTGGGAAAAATTTTTTGTGTATGTAGGAGCCTCGCCTCTCCCCTGGGGGGAAAGTCGCCCCTCGAGGGGAGTAAATTTTCATGATGGGTATCTTTCAAAAGAGCTCGCCAATACCTTTAAAACGAATGGTTGAACCATCGATCTGCGATAATTTAAAACAAAGTTTTTTTTTTTTTTTTAAACTTTTAACAAAAAAAAAAAAAAAAAAAAAAAAAAAAAACCTTAGAAAAAAAAATCGTACTTTTTTTTTTTTTAAATTTTGAGAATAAAATGGACTTTTTTTTGGATATTTGGTGCTATACTATTTCTCTAATATGGAAATCGTCTGCATTATCATGAAAGATAATTTTTTTAAATTATATTTTTTTTAAAATAATAATTTTAATAAATTATTTATTAATAACCAAATTAAATTCTATATAAATGTAGGTGCATTAATGAAACGGGGGGTTGAGGGGGCGGTAGCCCCCCTCACACAGAACTAATTATCATATAAAACTCTTCGGAAGCCTAATATGAATTGTTTAACATAGGTTTACATAACAGTACTCGTTATCTTACCTATTAATCTGCAACCTGTATTTATTGTATTGAATTTTAGGGTAAGAGAAAGTCGTGTGTGTGACACACCAGATTATTTTAAATACGAAAAGAAATTATATCACAAAAATCCCTCTGTTATCACTCATTGTCGAAGATTTTATACTTGCAGCAGAGTTACACTTATCTCCGTAACAATTTCAAGGAACTTATTCTTCAAAACGCAGTAATAAGTTACAAATTTAATTTGAGATAGTATATATATATATATTTTCTAATTATTAAAAGTCAATTTCTAGTTCTTATTTTAAAATTACTATAATTCATGAGGTTTGAAAGAAAAGATTTTAAATTTATAAGAACAACGTGAACTTTTGGTAAAGTAATGGTTGGTTGTAGGATTTTAAGGCCGATTGACTCCTGATGTGTCCTAGGCCTAGAGGGGGAGTGCCCTCCGTGGGGGTCTTTCTAAGGGGTCCTAGCCCGTATTTACGCGAGTTTCGGAGGAAACCACGGAAAACTCCGAACGGCTAGGTCGATGAGCGCGACCTGGGATCTAACCCGGCACCTTCCATCTACCAGCTTTGAGCGCAGAACCGCTCGGCCGCTGGTGGGCCTTAGGTAAAGTAATGATGATTTTACTCAAACGGAAGTGCATGGGAACTTGGAATGCGCTTAATTTATTTATATCGAAGAAACCATTAATTAATTATCTATGAAAAATTAATTAATATTGTTTACTAATTCCTTTATTCTTCACCTTTTGAAGTTTCTTTCCAAATTCAGGGAAGTAATACCTTTTCCTTAAGTGCAGGAACGTTCGCCGGATATAAAAATCAGCCGCTTAATAAAATCACTTTGGCTCGGAACGAATGTGATTTTAATAAGCGGCGGGAACTGTACATGTATGTCCATAAAAAAAAAAAAAAAAAAAAAAAAAAAATTAACATCTTTTAACGCAGATTATAAACTAAGCATGTCAAAACGAAAATGAGGAATTCTCGCTGAGTAAGATAAACAAATACTGGATGAAAGTTGAAAATGAACCAGATGCTCTTACCACAAATATGACTTTTATGTTTTATCTGCTGTAGATATTGAATGAAAGGCTTGCTTTTTATTTTTTTCATCTGTCTCAAAGTGCAAGCGAATTGCTATAAATTTATAACTGTCTATCATTAAATTTAATGCGTGTTATTGTACGTTTAATAGGAGACATATATAAACTTGGTGCTAGAGATTTTTAATTTTTTTACGTTTTAAGATTTAAAAAAAAAATCTTAACTTTAAATATTATTTCTTCCTTTTCTTTCATTTTTTGCTTTTTATTTATTCCCTTGTTTATTTATTTATTTTTACGCAATAATAACATTATATACATAAAAAAAAAAAAAGCATTTTCTTGTTCTAAGCATTAGTTAATAAACAATATCGCATTTTTAGCAGTCATAGCTACGATTAAAAGTAAAACTGCAATTAAATATGAAACCTTCAAAATCATTTAAAATTTCTGTAATCGCTTTTAAGAGTATTTTGGCTGACACAAAGAAATCTCCCCCTCTCCTTTTTTTTTTTCCGTTTAACCCATATCCTACCAAGCATTGAAAAAATGTTTTTCAATGTCTGTGTATACACACAAAATGAAAAAACTTACCATTTTCACATTATAACCGAAATGTTTAAATTAGTCCACAAAATAGATACAGAATAAAATATTGGAAATTTTTATTAGGTTCATTTGGTTATTATTTATACACAGAATTCCTTATATATATATATATATATATATATATATATATATATATACACACAATAGGTTTTTTTTTTTTTTTCCTTTTTTTAATGAATTGATGAGGCCAGGCCATTATGAAACATGAATCCATTACTTTTTGATACGCTTGAAAATAAATAAATAAATAAATAAAATAAAATCCTTTTTATTCGTAAATACAAGAAATAGGCAAGTATTTCTTTTTCATGCACTAAAATATCTCACAGCATTTTTTTTTCTTAAATGTAAACGTAAAGACTAATAATTTTTTTTATAAAAGTGTGTGAAAGTGTTTAACCCATATTTCACCATCGTCCTAAAAATAGGACACCATGCATAAATGGTGTTTATATAAATTCTTTTGAATATTTTAATTCAAATTAAAGACGATATATTATTTAAAAGTCCAATAAATACATATGTGTCTTTATCGTTAGTTTAAATTACCGTTTAATATATTTTTTAATTTTTAAAATGACGATTTTTAAAGATTTATTCATTACATTTTCATCATATTATTACTTAAAAGGTTTTAAATTCAAGAATAATGGATATACAAATTTATTGAGGTAATATTCTACACTTTATACTGGTAAAACAATTATATAACTATGTATATATATATATATATATATATATATATGGTCTGTTTTCCTTATATTTCCGACTGTCCTAAATTATTGTCCCATTTTTAGGTAGAGGCTGTCCTAAAAAACACTTTCACACACTTCTATCAAAAATTATTAGTCTTTACGTTAACATAAAAAAAAAAAAAAAAAAAAAAAAAAAATGCTGTGAGATATTTTAGTGCATGAAAAAGAAATACTTGCCTATTTCTTGTATTTACGAATAAAAAGGATTTTTTTTTTTCTTTAAGCGTGTCAAAAAGTAATGGATTCAGGTTTCATAATGGCCTGGCCTTAGTGTGATCAACTATATATATATATATATATTTTTTTTTTTTTTTTCTAAAAAAGGAATTCTGTGTATAAATAATAACCAAATGAACCTAATAAAAGTTTCCAATATTTTATTCTGTATCTATTTGTGGACTAATTTAAACATTTCGGTTATAATGTGAGATTTGAAGCTGTTTGTCTGCCCTTGGGACTTAGGTTCGAGGGAAGTACACTCCATAGCAGTTTTCCTGTGAATTTTGGAGAAAAAACAGAAAATTCCGGCTGTGCCAGTGGACATGACCTGGTTTTGAACCTGGTAGCTCAGTCTAAACGAATTTACAGCAGATTCGTTAAATTACAAATAGCCAGAAATAAACTGAAGATTTTTTTTTTTTTTTTTTTTTTTTAATTCAGTAGTTTCTACATTTGTTGTTTCCAGCACAAGTATAGTCAATTATGTGTAAATTTGTGTTATTTAAAATCAAAACTTTCCAGCGTAATATTTACAGTCAATCTCCGATTTTAAATTTAGTAATTGTAGAAGTCAATCTTTCAACTTTTAAAGTATTTCTATTTTGCTTTAGAAGCAAGTACTTTTTGTTCATGTCTTATACTATATAGGAAATCTATCTATTAGTATATTAATGCGAAATAAATTACTCATTTATAAGATTTTAAGCATGTATCAGGGATAACTTTCAGCACTTTTTTTTTTCCTATCACTACTCCCATCACGAAAAACTTTATTGTATTTTTACTTTTTTTTTTTTTTTTTCGATTAATTAATATAGTGTGGGTGATCGAATTATTTGAAAAAAAAAAAAAAAAACTAGACGAAATGGCCTGAAACCTCATGCATGCAAAGAACATTTAAAAACTCATTGTTTCCACTATCGTTTAGTCCAGAGTGCAGTTAGCGCACCAACCACAAATTCAAAAATAGCGAAAATACTTTGGATCACCCTGTATCATAAAAAGCTACAAATAACTTGTAACTTTAATACATTGCTGCACATACTGTGCACAAGATTTGTATGTTTTGGGGTGGGAATTGCGCATTTATTTAGACAGATATTTTATATTTATTTTTTTATTTTTTTTCAAAAATTACTTATTTTTTTGACAAGTTTTTTGCTTATAACTAGAACGGATTTCCATAAAATTTTACAAAAATTGCTGAAAAATTGGCAAAACATTAGAGAAACATATTATGAAACAGAAAATCCATACGTGTAATATTCGTTGAGATATGAGTATTTTAATAAATATTACTGCGCGTGCGCGAAAGATATAAAATTTTTTATTGCACAGTTTGAAAGCTAGATGTACATTGATACATTTTTGTCTAAAATTCATTTGAATAGAGTAAATAATAATCAAATTGTCGGCAAAAGAACGAGTTAAATCTTAGGTATTTTTCAAAGTTGAAATTTCAAAATGAGTTTCACCCATGCCACGCATTTAATTTGAAGATCCAATTATTTTAATGACGTTGCAAAAGTTCTTTTTTGGGAAAACCCCTTATGATATCATAAATCTTAGTAAATAAATAAAAAAAATGATAAAGTTATAGGCCTATAAGAGGTTTTATACAAACAAGAACTTTCGCAATGTGGTTGAAATAATTGGATTATCAAATTAACTGCGTGGTATGTGAAAAACCCTTTATGAAATTTCAACTCTGGAAAAAACCTAAAATCTAGCTCTTTCTTTTGCCAACAATTTGGTTAATTTTTAAAAAATTCAAATGAGCTTTTGACAAAAGTTGCTCAATATATTTAGCTTTCAACGTATGCAGTAAAACTTTTTATATCATTCGCGCATGCGCAATAAAATGATATTTACTAAAAATGCCCATATCTCAACGAGTATTACACGTGTTAATTTTATGTTTCAAAATAATGTTTCTCTAATGTTTTGTCAATTTTTTTGTATGTTTGGTAAAATTTTACGGAAATCTGTTCTAGTTACAAGCAAAAAACCTGTCAAAAAAATTAGTAATTTCTGAAAAAAAAATAATATATATATATACTCACCTAAATAATTGTGCAATTTCCGCACCAAAACATATATATTGTACATGGTATGTGCAATAAAGTGTTAAAGTTATAAATCATTTGTAGTTTTTTTATGATACAGAGTGAATCAGAGTATTTTCACTCTTCTTCAATATGTGGTTGGTTCTCTAATTCCTCTCTCGACTAAATCGACAGTGGGAACAATGAACTTTTAAATGTTCTTTGCAAAAATGAAGTTTCAGACCTCTTCGTCTAGTATTTTTTTTTTTTTTTTTTTAATCGAAAAAATGTAAAAAAAAAAAAAAAAAAAAAAAAAAAAAAAATCTAATAATTTGATCACTTACTGTAGTTATTATTGTTAGAAAATATCTCATCTTTGTTGTATTTACATACATACTTACCAACAACAACTTTACAGAATCGAGCTTCGTTACAGTTAAAAAAATTAACTTTAACTCTTTAACTAATTAATAACTCTTTATCATAAGTTGCGCAATACATATATCTTTTAATCTATTTTATAATAATAATAATAATAAATTCTATCTCTTAAAATTTAACTCTTTAACTTAAAAAAATAATCGCAATTACAATGAATGAACACATTTTTCCTCTAAAGCTGAAAAACATCTCATTCTCAGTGTGTATTGCTACTAACACTTATCCAGTCAAAAAAGTGCGAAAATTTGGAAAACATGCGAACAATTTTATTGATTAACAGCAAAATAACAGCCCATATTAGCAACTAATTGCAATTGAACGTTGATGGCGCGCGGCGCCTGTCTACACTGAGTGATGCCAGATGGTCGAAAATTATTTCCCAAAACAAGTCTTCAAATTTTCCCAAATCAGGGATTTTTTTTTTTTTCGAAAAAAATCCCCAGCTTGATTTCTTTGGGAAAATAAAAATTTCTTCATGGAGAGAGAGAGAAAAAATATCAAGCAGATTTTTCTATGATTTAAACTCAGATTTTCCCCCAAATTAAGACAATTTTTGAAAAAAAAATCCCCAAATAACAATAAAGCTATTGAAAGTCTCTAGTCGTAGGGATAAATCATTACGTTGCCAACATTGACAGAAAGTTGAAGAACTCTCCAGATTTGTCCCCAAAAAGTTTAGAATTCCCCGAAAAAGTCCCCAGAAACATTTGGTCCCCAAAATTGCCCCCAGAAGCCTCGAAAATCCGCAATCTGGCATCACTGCCTACACTGTAAAAAAAAAAAAAAAAAATCAGTGTTTTACAACAAAAAGTGCTGGCACCGCGGCTGCCAGCACAGTTGCTGTAAAATTTACAAGCGGCTGTTTTTTATGGTGCTGTAAAATTTACTGCACTCTACTGTGAATTTTACAAGATGTTGTTTTTAGTAGTGCGGTAAAATTAACTGCACTTTGCTGTGAATTTTACAAGATGCTGTTTTAAAAAGTGTTGTAAAATTAACTACACTTTGCTGTAAATTTTACAACACTTTTTAAAACAGCATCTTGTAAAATTCACAGCAAAGTGCAGTTAATTTTACAGCACTACTAAAAACAGCATCTTGTAAAATTCACAGCAAAGTGCAGTAAATTTTACAGCACCATAAATCACAGCAGCTTGTAAATTTTACAGCAACTGTGCTGGCAGCCGCGGTGCCAGCACCTTTTGTTGTAAAATACTGAAATTTTTTTTTACAGTGTTGAATCAGTGAAATAGGTTTTGTATATTATAATAATGACGGATATTAAAAAATCGTAGTATAAATATTGTATTGTACCATTTTGCACTATTACAACGGCTAATACTTCTCAAAAGTCATTCTTTAGCGTTCCACAGATCCTATTAAACGAAAACATTGGACAACCGCCATGAAAAGAAAACAATTGAAAATAATGATAATGGAAAATGGTGATAATGATATTAAATGATTATAATATGAAAAAGAAATTCTCAGAAATCACATAAAGAATTGATAATTACGAAAGTTAAAACGAATTGCTGCTTACTAACCAGGCAAACAGAATGTAAACATTCAAGCGTCATAAAGTGTGACGTCAGGCAGCGTTTTGAAGTCACGTGATTTTCAGATAATTTTAAAGTTATTTTTACTTTCCGAACACTATAGTGAGGAAAGTATTGTAATCATGTCAAAAATCCGAATTCGAGATTTTGATGTTTCTATACGTTTTGAGGTCCCCTGAGTCCGTTTTCACTATTTTTACGATGATGTATGTATGTGTGTGTGTATGTGTGTATGTGTGTATGTGTGTATGTCTGTGAGTGAACACGCTAGCGTCTAAACGCTTTGTTCAATTAACCTGAAAGTTGGTACGCATATTGTAAGTCACCATAGTACGAACCCTATAGATTTTGGTGAATCTAGCACTTATAGTTTTTTTACAGGGACACAAAGAAAAATTCTTTATCATTATGGCCTATGGGAGCAAAATCTTAAAAGTGCGATAGCATCTAAACGCCTCATTCAATTGAGCAAAAAATTTATACACATATTATAGGTCGCAAATTCTCAATCTGTATAGATTTTGAAGAATCTAGCACTTATAATTTTTTCACAGGGACACAAAGAAAAATTCTTTATCATTATGCCTATGGGGCCAAATTTTTAAAAGTGTGATAGCGCCTAAACGCCTTATTAATCTGAGCAAAAAATTTGTACACATGTTATAGATCACAGTTGAACTAACTGTATAGACTTTGGTGAATCTAGCACTTACAGTTTTTTTACAGGGACACAAAGAAAAATTCTTTATCATTATGGCCTATGGGACTAAATTTTTAAAAGTACGATAGCATCTAAACGCCTTATTGAATTGAGCTGAAAATTTATATGAGTATTATAAATCACTGTTGCACTAACTGTAAGCATTTTGGTAAATTTAGCATTTTTAGGTTTTTACAGGGACACAACGAAAAATTCTTTATCATTATGATCTATGGGCTCAATGTTCAGTAGCGTTAAATACAACTTCGTGTAATAGATAGAGAAAAATACTCAAACACTCTATTATGGTTTTCTCTCTTTTGTTTGTTTAACAACTCCTCTTTCTTTACTTTATCTACAAAACTGTTAATTACTCAATGTTCGGAAAGTCGAGTGGAGTCACTCCAGATTTTTTTAATTAACGAGAACTTTTTTTGCATTTTTAATAAACTTTTTGACATTTATGGGCGTAAAACTACCAGAAAAATAAGATTTTGTTCAAATCCCCCATGTGTGCAAATTCCTCATTTTGTCAGGTAAAAATATTTTACTGTTACGAAAATATTTTTAAAAAAAGTTTATGAAGTTTGATTGTAAATTATCTTAGAATATTTTGCAATATATTCTCTTGCAATTTAAGAAATCTACGCCACATTCTTTTTTTTTTTTTTTTTTTTTTTTTAAGAAGCGTAAAAGTTTTTAAACAGTTGCATCTCAATTACAAGATAAAGGACTATTTTTTCTTGAATATGGATTTAATATTTTATTTTATTTTGTTTATTTATTTATTTATTATTATTTTGTTTATTTATTTATTTATTATTATTATTATTATTACTATTTTGTACAAATGCCTTTGCCATTTTTGTAATAAATCGCAATAGAATTGTAAATCATTCCTTTAAAACAGCATGCAGAATATATAGATTCAACTTCTGTAGTTCCGTTTCGACGAAACAGGATAAGTGTTTTCTTTTCTCCCTCTCTTTAACAAAGATATGTTAAAAATAATTTTCATTCGGCACATTCATCTGAAAGTTTATCCTGTACTGTTATATTAAAAATTAGGAAAAATCGGAATGTCCACATCACCTATTGAGCGAGATATCCCAAAATGTGTAATCAGCACAAATTAAGATGAAATTCAATTAAATGTCAGTCCGAAGGGCGCTGCCTTCTGGATCTCCAGGTCGCGGGTTTGAATCCGGGTGCAGGCATGTACGTTTGTTGTGTCCATATGATGTACATGGTGTCCCATAAGTCTGTAGACATTTTAAAAATTCATAACTTTTACATCAATTGATATAGAATTGAACGCGAAAGAAAAAAAATATAGTTAAATGGTTTGTCGACAATAGTTATACAAATAGCTAAATTTTTCGCACGGACGTAAAAGAAAAATATGCATCTGAAAGTCCTATAAATTGCCCAATTTTGCGATTAGAACAGTTTATTTCTACTTCTGCATACATGAAGTTTTAATTGCGATAATGACTTGGTGGATGAAGCGTTATTGGTGAAGATGTTTTTTCTCAGGTAAGAACCGCCGACAAAAGTTGCAGTTTGCAGTGCTATAATTCGTTTGCAAACTATAATTGTGGTGACGACGAACAGATAGAATGGGATTTATATGTCTGTAAACATTTGCATGCGAATAAGTATAGCTTTTTCATGAAAATGTGTGATCTGGTCACGCACAGCGCCCTCTATCGACAAATAGCTTAATTATTAATTTTTCGTTACAAAACAAAAAAAAAAAAAAAAAAAAAACCTCCCTTAACGAGAATGATTTTTTTCGCAAACCGCGTTCAATTCTATCAATTTATTCAATAGTTATGAACTTTTAAAAATGTCTGCAGACTTATGGGACACCCTGTATATAACAAGATACTGAGCAAAGTTATTGTGAATCGATGTAATACTGTAATAGGGATTGATAAAAATAAAAGTCATTGAAAGTATAGCTCTCAAAGCTGCCAAATAAGTACTAAATACCAAATGCCAATTAAACATCATGCTTGGTTAAATTCTGTTCATAGGTTCGTAAGGTATAAAACATCGTCTACAAAATTCTAGGTACACGCACACAGACAGACACACTGACAAACGAGCATTTTCTGAAAATGGTCAAATCGTGTACAGTACATGCCAAAATGTGCGAATCCATCGAAAATATGATATTAAAGAATGTTAAGAATCCAATTCTTTCTTAAAAGTAAAAACATTAATGTTAATATTGTTAAACATTAATGTTTAATTTATTTGTTCACATTCTACATATATATGCATATATATTTCTTTGACACAATTTTCAAAATATAGCAAAGTACATATGTTACTCAGTTACTTAGCAAGGAATTTTTATTACAATATTATATGAAATTTAATGTAGAATATTCAATTTGAAATATTTATTTACTTTTCAATTCTCTAAATCCTTAAAAAAATAAATAAATAAATAAATAAATAAAAAAATAAAAAAAAATTAAATAAAAAAAGCCTCTTCATAAATATATATATATATATATATATATATATATATATATATATATATAGGAAGATAAATAAAAAAATAGTAAAAAGTAAACGGTAACAGCTTAATTTTATTACACACCTGTAAAATTAAAAGTAATTTTTATTATTTTTTCTCGAGATAATTTCACTTACAGTTCAAAGATAAATAATTTTGGAATATAACAAAAAAGTAAAATACATACCAAATAGTTTTTTTTTCCCCACTAGAAAAACACTCTATTTTCTCTCTTGCAATTAAAAATATCCATAATTCTAATTTGAACACGCTTGTACTTTCAGCATTTATTTTTAAATTAATGAAATCCGTCAAATTATTATATCAATATTGGCTTTCGCTTGATAATGCATTTGTTTTTATGTTTGGTTCCACCAAACCTCATTTTCCTTTTAAGAAAATCTTCATTAATATTATTTTTTTGCTTATTCCTCGTCACATACTTTGTTTACTTTATAACTTATAAATCCGCAAAAATGATTCTTTTAACTTTTTTTTTTCTCCATTTACTCTAACAAACTTATTTAGAAAACATTTATTGATGTGAAATAACTTTGAATTTTTCTTTCTTCTTCTTTTTTTTTTTTTCTTTAATTTCTGACTGACTTTTAATTAAGATTCCAAACAAAGTAAAAAAAAGAGTGGTTCTTAATTCATTTTTCTTACTGGCTTCAAATCTTGTTACGTTTTTAAAAATATGCTGTTCTTAAGGCCATACTTAAACTAAACATTTTACCCTCTATTTAATTTTCATTCTGTATCCAATCAAATTGCGGTAGCTTTTGGTGCGGACCAATAAGAATAATTTTTTTTCTTCTCCTTTTTGAGAATGGAATAAATGTAGATAAAAAAGGGGATGCCTACAGGCAAGAAATCTTTAATTCATTAAAGCAAAAACTACGTTGGAAAGAAAATAATGCAAGATTGAGTTTTTACGCTCACATAATTTTCAGTCTAATTTTTAGATGTTACTCAAATGAAGATGCAGCGGTGTGTATGTTTTTTTTTTTTTTTTTTTTTTTTTTTTTTTCCTCCCATTCAACCCTTCTTTTCATAAGTAAATAAAGAGTTTGAATATTAAATTTCCTTAAAAGCAAATAGCTATTTCAGACTTTTAAAGTCTATTTTAAAATTAAATTGCTTAAAGTTTAGCTGTTTATCGACTGATAACTTTTGTATTGAATTATATTTGATTTATTATGTCTAAAACACTACGACAATCACATTGCAAAATATTTACTGAACAAAAATTACATAAAAATGAATCGCTAACTAGAGAGACTGTTTTGATGTCACTATAAAAATGTTTCTCATTTTTATAACAAAAATGCCTGTAAAGAGAGATTCTCTTACAGAATTTTATGCGTATATTTTTCCAATTTACAGTAGAATATTCCGGCAACCATTTTTAGCAGCTTATTATTTGTAAAAAGAAGGAGTAATGGTTTACACTATTAAGGCCGGTTTCCACTGGAAGTTCGAAACCAAGGTTCAAAAAGTCATTAATCACGCTTCCGACACAAAGAGCCAAATGTCTTGTCATCAGTTGTAGCCCTTTTTTATCAGATTGCGCAGTTACTTCAAAGGAGAGCATGCAAAATTGACAAAGATATCTGCCTCTGGCCCCTCAATTATCTCAGCTGGGGGTTAGGACCAGGCACTTTCCCCTTCGAAGCAACCTCGTTGAACCAGGTCCAACGGCTTGACCACATCAGAGTATTCTGAATAGCGCCGCTCGAAACGACTTTGAACCTGCCTCAGTGGAAACTGCACTTTACTTATCTGTACAGACGTGAATCTATTTTTTCCCTATATAACTTTATAACAGAAGAGCCTATTAAGACAAAAACAACTGTATAACATATATACACTAATATATATATATATATATATACCACCTTCATATACAACGAATAGGTGGTTATTTTCTAAATCCCTAAACTAGAAATATAGATTTCCGAGCTGTGCGTAAAAGCACTCCAATAAGCTGAATAGACGAAGTGATCGAGAATTTCTAGTCTATACATTTTTAGATGGTGAAACAATATTCTGAAATTCTGAACATTATGAGTCCTTTGTAATGCAAGAAATTCTCGCTTGATTTTCTAGAGCAGGGTCATAAACCGATATTATAATTGCTAAAACTCGCCTCTTGAGTTTGCATTTATTTGCAGAGATTTTTAAATAATTTTCACCTCGATAATATAAGACAAACGCTCTAAAATTCTAATAGGGGTTTCTAGAACTCGCTTTCAAAGGGGACTAGAATTTATAAGGTTGGCTTGAGCCTTAATTTAGATTCTAGATGTCAGTTACAGAATTTTTTCTCAGTGTACATTATGATGCATATATAAAATGTGTTTAGCATGTGTTTTAAATATATCTACTTTTTGCGGACGACAGAATTATCGATAATTATTTTTTTATTATATTATCATCTCCTTTGCTTATTTTGGATTATTTAAACATTAATTTCATATTAATATATGCATGAAAACTTTCATGTGACTACATTTTATTAACGACCAAATAATTTGTAATTGTTTTCTCAATAAATAGCCTTCTCGTTGCCAGAATTTAATTATAAGGATTTTATTTTTAACTGAATCGTAAGTCAAGCATGTTAATTAAGTTATATTTTATTTACGCCAGAGCTATTGATGATCATTTTCTCATTAAATGATTAATTTGTTCAGCAGATCTTAGCTCAAAGGATTTCAACTTCATGTAATACTACTTCATGTGTAACGAGACTACATATCATGGATGGCGAAAAAATGGCAATAATTTTCCAAATAAAGAACGTTTACGTTTATGAGATGGTAACTCTAGGAATTTATGACGTTGAGGCCTGTTTACTTATCATGTTATTTATAGGGAAAACATAAGCAGTTTATCAGAATGTCTGTTTCGTCAACAGCACAACATAATTATAGAACATATTTCTATTTTTTTTTTTTTTTTTTTTTTTTTTTTTTTCGGGAATATTAAGTGCTTTTATTGGCTAGAACCTGTTTATTTACGCTAAATGTTTCAAACGCAAGAATGTCGATGTTTCGTGTAATAATGTGGTTCTACATTCAGGGAATTCAAATATAACGAAATAATTCGGATATAAGCATCCAAATAATAAAAAAAAGCATCCGTGACTGTTGGAGATCACTTCCAATAATACATGTCCTACAAGTAACACGATGCGCTTCATATTCTCTGACAAAAATGTTATAACAAACTCCTACTGCTTTATTTATTTTATTTTATTTTATTTATTTAGTTATTTTGCATTTTTTTTTTTTTTAATAGGTTTGTATGAGTTTTTCTTTATAGGTCAGAGAAACATAAATTTGGTTTAAAGAACATCTCCATGTCAAATCAACACAGGTAAAAACCTGATCCCCTTAGATTTTTATGTTACTCAGTTACTTTCTATTGAGAAATGAAGGTACACCAATTAATAAGTCCCTTCCTCTTTTAGTTTTTGATATACAGGACTGAAAAAATGGCTAAAAAATGCTAATTTTCAAAATTCTTCTACAACTAATGTATCCCTATTTTGTTAGCTAATTAACTTAAAGATATAAAATTGGCATCACTAGAAAGCTTGTAATACAGGCTTTGAAATGATGTATCACATGCATATATTTTTTAAAAGTTTCAATTTAAGGTCAAACATTTTGTCCTTTGACTTACAATATCCCAAAAAGTACATATTTAACTTTGTTTTAAAAATTATATGTTATTTTTACGTTTATTGTATATAATTATTATGAGTATCAACATGGAATGGCCATGGGATGCTGAGTTATAAATTTAAATGCAACACTTCATCAGTATTTTTTTACGGAAATTGTATATAGAATATTTTATTATTTCATTTGTGTGGGTCAAATTACCATGTATAGAAAGTCTCTAAAAGGAAAATAGTTAATTACAATGTTTTTTAATTAATAATTACGTAATATTAAAAAAAAATAAAGAAAATGAAAAATGGAATGATGAAAGATTGAAATTTTGGAATGTTAATATGCTGGTTGAGCATTCTTTTAAATAAGCTGCTAAGTGCACAATTTAAGGCTTAAACAGTAGAAATCAACTAGTATCGATGCTGTATGTGTGTGTGGGGGGGGGGGGGGGAGAGTATTTAACTTCTGGTTTATAATAGATTGAAAATATAAATAACTCACAAGTAAATTAAAATCTGAATTTAACAGGATTAAATAATAATAATAATAAAACATTCCTTTTCCCATATTGTCTAAAAAAAAAAAAAAAAAAAAAAAAAAAAAAAAACTTACTTTAGTGTAAATATATTTACAATGATTTGGGGCATTTTGCAGCGGTGAACAATTTTTACTGTTAATTTAAAATATGTACGAGTCTTTAATATTTCTTCAGGCATCGGGCTGGCCAGACTTTACGCAAGTTAACCCAGAAACCTTCAGTAAGATTAATGACCGGTCAGTGTACTAGATGTTTTCAATAACTCTGATCACAATTACATAACATACTCAGTAAACACAACTCCACAATTAATAATCCGCACTCGTTTCTCAACACAAAGAGCCAACTTTACCAAATTCAATAGACTCATAAAATCTAATGAACACCCCTTACAACAACATCTAAATGATATCGATTAAATGATACACTTGGACTACTTCACAGAGCATCTCATCTCAACCATAAAACAAGCAGCCAACACTTCCTTTCAGATGAGGTCAGTACGACGACACCACGTCCCCTCCTTCTGGTCTCCCAAACTAAAAACGCTGCGTAACAGACTCACGGCCTTAAAATTAAAAACTAAGCATATACCAATATCCGAATCACAAACACACAAAGATTTAATTAAGAGGCTTGAAGAGAGCTTTAAAAAAACACGTTAACATAGCCAAACTCGATGCGTGAAAATCCTTCTGCTCTTCGTAGACGAATGTATTTGGCACAGCATGAAAATTGTACTCGCAAAAGTACTTTACACCTCATGAAATAATGTTACAAAGGTCTCCGGGTCTTTTCTCTAAACAAAATAACCTTGTCTATCTAACTCAGCAAATTTCCGGCCCGTCAACAATTCCAAATTCCACGAATTACCCTATCGTTTTTTCCGTGCAGGGGCGCAGGAGGACAAAGCCTTTACGAAGGCGGAAATCAACACCGCGCTTAAAAATTTTAATGACAAAAAATCACCAGGCGCAAACGGAATAGACTTCAAAATTTTAAAACAGGTTAACAAGTGCGTCCCTAATATTATCTCCAACTGTGCCAATCTTTGCCTGGATTAGAATTACTTTCCTAGGGTACTTCGCCAAGGCCAAGTTGTATATTTCTTCAAACAAGGGAAGTCGCCCTCTGCGCCAAAATCCTATCGTCCGACCTGCCTACTTCGAATCCTAGGAAAATTATTAGAAAAAGTAATTGTTGTCCGACTTAATTACTTTTTGGAATCCAATCACCTCTTAAACGAACGGTAATTTGGGTTCAGAGAGGGCAGATCTTGTGAACAAGCTTTGGAACATATCCCGACTTCTAGTGCCTTCAGTTACAACACAGGTCACTATACAACTTTGGTCTCCCTTGACATCCAAGGAGCATTTGACAATATTGAATGACTCCACATTCTAAATTCCCTAGCAAAACTCGAATGTCCGTGGAGTTTGGCGGGAGTCATCTGATCCTACTTATCTGAGCGTTCATTCTTAATCGACTGGGACTCACGCTCCAGCGTACACAGTCAACAGAAATGTTGTCCACAGGGCTCGTGCTTCAACCCAGTCCTGTGGACACTCACAGCTAATAACATACTTAATTCGATAAGTTCGCAAGGCTTTGAAGTATTTGCTTTTGCGGATGACTTCACGTTAATACTCTCGAGCAAACGTAGGAAATATCTGGAGTCCTTTCCTCAGGATGCCTTTACAGCTTTTTGCCAGCTGCTCATAGACCTAAACATTCAACAAAACTCAATCTTTAACTTTCTCCAATCTCCAAACCATGTATACTGAAGAGGAATCCGACGATTGAGGGCACCACTGTAAAGCATGCCGATCACCTGAAAATTTTAAGACTAACAATAGACAAAAACCTTAACTGGATTGAACATCTGAATTCTCTTAAAATTAAACTTCTTATAAATTATGATAACTCATGCAAATTAATGGGAAAACAATGGGGAATTAGTACTGAAATGTTAAAAACTTGGTATCTAACAAACTGGAAAAAGTCATTACTTACGGGGCGGGAATCTGGGGGGGGGGGGGGGTATTTTTCTAAAACCGCAATAGGAAAATTAAAATCATTGCAAAGGATCTTCCTCTTGCACCTGTCACGGGGTTATTAAACCATCTCCACTGATGCTCTCAATGTCATCACCGGTGTTCCTCCTTTACACCTCACTCTAAATTATGATTACAACAGAACAAACATACTACATCTAAGAACAGTGAATCCTATTTCCAAACATAGAAATTCAACACAAACTGGGCAGCTGGTTCATCCACCCTGCTGAGGACCTTACGCATGAATGAATTAATACTAACATTAACTCCTTCTCTCCTACAGCCCCTGTGGCCATATATACAGATAGATCTAAGGCAAAGTTCATGGTGTGGGTGCCACATTTTGCTAAGGCAAGAATGACAACTATGCTGGGAAACTTCTACCAAAGGTAGATTTACCTTTAACCTTCTCCCAAAAGTATCAAACTACAACTTTGACCTTACCCCAGCTATAAGAGCCTTCTTAACAGAACATGGTCCGTTCAGATGACCTCTCTACAAGTATTTGATGTTATTTGCTTTACTCCAGTGGAACAAGAGACTATTTTCTTGGACTATTCCAGAATATTCGCCGGATAGTGACTTTTGCGATACAGTTTCATTGGACAATTACCAGAATATTCGATGAAATAACAGTACTATTGGACTGTTGCTAGAATAATCGGTGTAATCACAGTTTTGTTGTACTGATTAGAGAAGCTACACTGAATAAAGAGCATTCATCGACTAGAACCAGCCTTCTTCTTTACGAACTACTTTCACACACAAGATAGTCGACAAGTTTTTCGTAACAGTATACTTGCTTTGTGCAACAATAAACTGAATATTAATTCAGTTCATAAACATGAAAATGTACACCTAAAATGCGATGTGACACCAACGCCAATGTAACATGCAAGCGACATGTTGTTCGATTTTAATAAACCCTTTTATTATATATGTTTCAAGTTATTCAGTAATGTACTTTAGCTAATTAGAATTGCAGGGTGGTTACCTCCTAATTATTGATTAATAAATATCTTAAAGACTAAGTTTATTATATTTTTATGAAACAGATAATGCATTGAATGTTTTATTTTTTCATATAGAATTTAAAGACGATAATCTCCTCCATGATGAATGTTTGCATATAATGTTGACAATGTTAATTTCTTCGTGTTTACACATATTTCAATTACTTTTCATGTAACTCCCATGAAAATAGTGGTAACACCCACAAGAAGAGCAGCAGATCTTATGTAAGTAAACACATCTATATGTGTGTGCGTATTTGCGAGTGTTTACCTATCAATATTTATATGTTTTTTTATGTATATATGAGAAATCTATATTTACTCTTTTCACTCGCTAATTAAGAAAATTAATATGACATTTATATGTTATTGTTTAATGTAATCAATAATTTAAAAAATTGTAACTATTAAAACTGAAAAAAAAAATGTATTCTTCGCGGACAATCTAGTTTCATTATAATACACAGCTATTCGTTCTTTCGTCGAAAACAACGTTGTCTTGATTATAAATGATGATAAAATAACTGAACTTCCACTTAAAATTACAAAACATTAACTGGAAAAAAAAAAAAAAAAAAAAAGAAGAGCATTGATTGCTAAAACTACTTGTTGTTACATTAAAAAAAAAAAAAAAAAAAAATCAACTGAAACTAATATTTTGTTTACAAATATCTTTCAATAATTTAAAAAAAAAAAAAAAAAAAAAAAACGGGCTGATAAAAAGTATTTATTCTATAAATGATACCAAATCTACCGAAGCGTTGCGAAAAATTCTATCTTTAACGTAATAAGATTATTTAAATTATTTAAATTACTAACACTGAAAATTTAAAAATTATCTATGTGTGTTTCATGAACAATCTAGTTTTATTATGATGTATTCGTTTTTTTCTAAAAAAATATAGTCTTGATTGCAAATAACGATAAAATAACTAAAGTTCTTTTACAAGCTAACACTACAAACAATTTCTTTTACAAAAACTACAAACAGTTAACTGAAAGAAAATGAAGACAGGTTGCTAGAAACAACTGGTTGTTATTTAGCAAAGCGATGACAACCGAAACTTATCTTTTGCTTACAAATTTCTTTCAATAAAAAAACTGTCTGATGAGTAGTATTTGAGTTGAAAGACACCAAATCAACTGAAACGTCATTAAAAAATCTACTTTTAACATAATAAATTTTTTTTTAATTATAATTACTAAAACTGAAATATTTAAACATTATTTGTGCGTTCAATACGGACAATTTCATTTTATTATATAATATACAGTTATTCGCTCTTCTATAGAAAACAATATAGTCTTGATTGCAAATGACGATAAAATATCAAAAGTTTAACGAAAATTACAAACAATTAACTGAACAAAAATGACGATTGATTGCTAAAAACAATTGGTTGTTATTTAGCAAATAGATGTCAACCGAAACTTATCTTTTGTTTACAAATTTCTTTCAATAAAAAAGAAACTGACTGATAAAAAGTATTTGAACTGAAAGACACCAAATCAACCGAAGCATTACGAAAAATTCTACCTTTAATTCGCTTTTTTCGCATCAACGCCTGTTAAAGACGATACTGTTAAAAAATTCGTAGAAAAAAAGACGACAAAACTGAAAGAAAAAAACTTCTTGACTTCATCAAGAATAAGGGTAAAAACACAGGCCTTGTGTTTTTCCATGACGTCTAATTCCACATTTAATTTCAAAGGCAGAAATTCGCGCTTGGAGAAGCTTCTTTATATTCTCCATTTTTTTTTTTTTTTTTCGCTCCTTCTGTAAAAACCAAGTGAAAAAACACTGCTTGGTTGTTAGTCCTTTTTTATATAAACTTTTTATGAAATAGAAAAAACTACAGGCTCATGCGGTAAAAAGTTTAGCGTTAATTTTGGAGCTGTATAGAATTAGAGGAGGAATGAAAAGGGATGTTTCTTTGGTAATTTTTTCTTTTTCTTCGACGGTAGAAGTTTTAATGGAACGTTTGTTTTATACGTTCTCTTCTTCTTCTTCTTTATTTTTTCTAGGTTGTTTTTACGTATAAAGGGATGGATCTGTAGTGAGAATATTTGTTGGAAATGCTAGAACATCAACTGAATTTTTTTTTTTTTTTTTTTTTTTTTTTGAGCGTTTAAAGTAATAAAGTTGTTAGTAGCGCTGCATAAATTATAATAAACAGAAGATAGAAATATCAACTACGAAATATTTATAATTAAGGAAAAAAGAAAAAAAAAGTTCTAAAATATTTTAATAGAAAAAAAATGAATTTTTTCATTCAAAAAATTTCATTTGAGACTATTTTTACTTAATTCTAAAAAATGATAAAAATAATTCATTATATTAAAAAATGTAAATTAAAATAAAAAAATATTTTTTTTAGAACAAATCAACCCTTTAACTGAATTGAGGTGAAGAAAATTCCTACAAAGAGAAGAAAGAGCCTTAAATATATATATATATTAAACAAAACAGTTTTAAATAAAACTTCTAAATTACAAAGAGAAGATTTCTAAAACAATACAACTTTTAATATTAGGGTTTAAAGAAAATGCCGTGATAATCGAGTTGCTCCCCCTCCACTATTTATCTTGAAAACCATATCTACGTGTTGTACTCTCCAACATGGTCTCATGTTCGAGGATAATAATTGCATTGCACTTCCTATTATTTATTATCTTAATATTGTATACCATTGGTTTTCACCAGCAAGTCATCTTTTTGTATCAGGAAACGGTGTTATTATTCAAAATAAAATGTTTATAGAGTACTGCTCACTCGAATATTATCTCTCTTTATTTATTTACCTTTTTTATGTAATTTAAATATTCATGTTGTATGCGATCTTTCACTGCATGCTTAAAACAAACAACATGGTAATATAAAGAAATATACTTTTTATATATGGTGTTAATCATATCTTGACGAAAGGTTACATGATGTATTCGAAAAATAGCTTGACGAACTTGAAAATTGCTACACAATAAAAAACTATAATGCCGACGAAACATGACATTCTTAAACATGTCATCATATATAATGATTACATAAAATGAAAACAATAATAAAAAACCATTAAATATTCTGTCAAAGACAGAATTCAGTTTAGTACTGAGTACTATTAATTTCAATCAGTATTTTTTTTTTTTTTTTTTTTTTGTATTTTTATCTTATTTTTTGACAGTAAAACTGGGCCACGTACTTTTTAAAATGACTAAAAGGAATTAAAATGAAGTGTTTCCACCTAAACTTCATACATTAATTAATTTAAAAAAAAATCTAACTGTCGTGTCGAAAAACTGTTTGAACCCCTGGATTCAGAAAAATAGCTCCTTTTATTTGATACCGATTTTGTAATAATAGGACTAATATTTTTAATCTATTTTGGTGTTACACAAAACTGGTCTACAAAAAATCCAGATTGAAACTAATAGTCCTTCGTCCTAAAGGATAGGAAACGGATATAGGATACGGTAACATTTTTAATGTTCATATGATAATAGTTACGTCATAGGTCTCTCTGTTAATAGCCATTGAGTGAGCGATGTGCTGAATCAACAAAACTGTTTGTTTAAATCAACACAATAATTGTGTTTATTTAAACAAATATTCGTTGAATCAACAGAATCATTTTGTTAAAACAAGAAAGTAATATGGGTTCTGGTAATAAAATTTTTGCTGAGACTATCAGCAAAACAATTTCGTGGATATATTAGAATTTTTGTTGAGTCTATACTAACAAAACAATTTGGTTGATATAACAAAATTTTTCTTAAGACTATATCAACAAAGCAATTTGGTTGATATAATAACATTTTTATTGAGATTATATCAACGAAACAATTTGGTTGATATAATAAAATTTTTGTTGAGACTATATCAATAGTAAATTTGTTTGCTAAGATAAAAATTTTGTTGAGACAATATCAACAACCCAATTTGGTTGATATAATAAAATTTTTGTTGATACTATATCAACAAAACAATTTAGTTGATATAATAAAATTGAGATTATATCAACAGAACAATTTGGTTAATATAATAAAATTGTGGTTGAGACACAATTTGTTGATATAATAAAGTTCTTGTTGAGACTATATCAACAAAACAATTTGGTTTAAAAAACATTTTTTTTTTTTTTTTTTTTTTTTTGAGACTATAAAATAAAATTTTTAATGAGACAATATCAACAACACAATTTGGTTGATATAATAAAATTTTTGCTGAGACTATATCAACAAAACAATTTAGTTGATATAATAAAATTGAGATTATATCAACAAAACAATTTGGTTAATATAATAAAATTGTGGTTGAGACACAATTTGTTGATATAATAAAGTTTATGTTGAGACTATATCAACAAAACAATTTGGTTTATAAAACATAATTTTTCTTGAGACTATATCAACAAAACAATTTGTTGATATAATAAATTTTTCTTTTGACTGTATCAATAAAACAATTTTTTGATATAATAAAATTTTTGCTGAAACTATATCAAGAAAACAATTTGTTGATATAATAAAATTTTTGTTGAGACTATATCAACAAAACGATTTCGTCGATATAATAATAATTTTTGTGGCGTATTGTGTTAACATGAAAGTTTTAACACAAAAGTTTAAGAAAATACAGTTTATGCATATCAAACTCAAATTAATGATAAAACTACAAGTTCAGAAAATTTTTAAAATTCATAGATACATGAGATTTTGTAAAATAGCAATTATGCAAATTAATTCTTTAAAAACTACGGTACAAAAGATATAAAACCTTTAAAATAAACACACGCACACGAGCTTTCAGTTTTATAGATTGAACTCTTTTTCTTAAGTTTAAAAAATAAACAATTTCAGAAAAGTGAAACAGGGCAAGCAATAATGAAAAAAATAAAGACAGCAAGGCTTATCAACTCAACCATCTGAAAAAATTCAGCAATAAAACAAACTTTCTACAAACTATCTGCACTTTTGAACAAACTTTCAATAATTTAACTTTGAAACAGAAATTTCCTTGCAACCCCTTTTAACTTTTCTAAGTTGCACTGTTGATTGGCCAATCCTTTCCCACGCTAACGATTCTGTTGCATTTTTCGATTGCTTAGTCTCGTTTCCCCGGTTTTAATGAACTTAAAACACCCGCCCCATCGTTTTAGTGCTCTCTGAATTTCTAAAGCTTTCTGCGATCAAAATTAAGGGACGAGCATTTCCGAAACTAACGAACCAGCGACGAAAGGTTGGGGCGTACATATATGCAAACGAGAAACGTTACACACAGAACGTACAAATAGAACATTTCACCACAGAATGCAGTGTTTAGGAATGAGATATAACCTGCATAATAATTTCAAGCGATATTTTGAAACCCGCAGTGGAAATAATTTTATTTGAAAGCAAAGTCTTGTAGGAAGTTAAAAGTAAAAACAAACTAGTGTATAGTTGCAGAGCATAACGCAGCTTATGGTGATATGACACAAAATTTAGTATTTATATTGAATGAATTAAATTTACTTAGAAATGTACAAGTTACTTCAAAAGTTATTCAACACTTCATGAAATCAGGAGCTTTATGTATCTAACTAAATTATTTTGAAGTAGTTGAAGCTAAAAATAATAAACAAAAAATTTCAACATAAAAGTAATCTTAGAAAATGATCACACTTATCATACTATAAGAAATATTATTTTAGAAACATTAATGTATTTTTTAAGTAAATAGTTTAGATCACAGCTTATTACAAAAAGTTATTTGTATTTTAGGAAAAAAGATATTGATAATTTATTTTATGTATTTATTTCGATGATTTGTTACTATCTGATAGCCATGATTCTTGTCTCTAACTCAAGCCTGAATTTCTCGTAACATTATTTATTTATTTACATATTATTATTATTTTACATAATTTGATATGACCAAATGAAAGGACAAAACAAGTGTAAGAGATTTTTTTTTTTTTTTTTTTTTTTTTTTACCAAAGACCACTCTTTATAACAGAATACTTATCCTCAGTACATCCCGAGGATGTCCCTGGGATGTCCTTTCATTCTCAAGATATTCCAAGGAAGTCCTGGGGAGAAAACATGATGTTAGGGTTGTTCTAGGATGTTATATACCGTTGCATCCTGAGACTTGTTGTGTTTTGTGTACATCGAAAGAAAAATGTTTTGTTGAGAACGCTAAATATATTCTGCTGATTTACTTTATCTTTTACAGATTTATTTTATCGTTTAAAAAATAAGATTTTACAGTTAACCACAACATGCTTCGATTTACTAAAAAATATGGTTGAAAGAAGAATCACTGCCACTGGATAGTCCTGTGAGCTGCGTCATAAATCTCTCTGTAAAGAGCCAATGAGCGAGTGATTGTTAGAAAATTTGGTATTAACATACCATTCAATTCTGGTAACACTTTTTTTTATTGAGGTTAGGTTAGGTGCTCCAGTAATTGGCATGCTCCAGTAATTGACATTTATCCCGAAATAATTAATAAATAAGAATAATAATATAATCATATATTTTACATATAAGAAATTTAAGATTTTTTGTCAAATACTGGAGCATAGGGTGCTAATAACTGGTAAAATGAATAAGCAGTGTCAAACACTGGAACATAGGGTACCAATTACTGATAAAATGAAAAACTGGCAGTGTCAATTACTGAAACATTGAGTGGGTGTCAAATAAAAATTCATAAAAAAAAAAATTGTTATCATATGTATATATTTTAACATATATGTGGTTCTGAATGTCTTTCATACCATATATACTAACTTGAGATTTCTAAAAATATTTTCTCATGACTAGAACATTAAAAACATCAGAGATTGCTCTAAAAGTGTCAATCACTGGTGCACTTACCCTATATATATATAAAAAATTTATTTGATTTAACAAATTTTTTTTTGTTCCAACAACACTTTTTGAGTGTGTGTGTATGTATACAACGACTCAGTAATCGAATTTAATTAAACATAGACTCAAATTAAAAATGACTTGATTTAGTTAATTATTTATTTTACTAACTAAAAATGAAACATTTTGTATCACGCTCACAAAAGGAATGATTGATGAATGAATGATTTCAAGATCTTTAGTTGTACGTTGATACTTGATACCACGACATTTTATAATCTCTTTTGCTAATTAATTTGCATAAAATTATCTTTACAACTCTTTCTATTTCATTACCTCTTTTAAAAGTTATTTTGCCCTTGAACGTGGAAACGTTCGTTGCATTGCTTTGTTTGAGTTTTGTGTATGGAATACAGAAACAACAATTTCTTAAAAATATGTATATTTCCGAAATATCATATCTATTCAAAAAGAATCATTCCGAAGTATCATATCTATTCAAAAAGAATCATTCCGAAGTATCATATCTATTAAAAAAGAATCATTCCGGAGTATTATATCTATTTCGTAGTATCATATCGATCTTCCGTAGAATCGTATCTTTCTATTGCACCATTTATTACTTTATTTCAATTTAACCGGGAAAAAAAAATGAGCAATGGCTACATTTGTAAATTAGAAAGGGATTTCTAGAGAATATATTGTATTTCATTATTTTAACAGAAAAAAAAATACAGAAACAACTCCAGAATTTTAGGAAACCTACTTTATTTATTTATTTAGTGTTTACTTTCTCTTACCCATGTAGTAGAGAAAGTATTGATTTTGGGCTAAATTTTCGAAATTGAGTTTTTGTTATATTTACACATTTTGTGGTCCCCTGAATCCGAAAATCATGTTTTTAGCGGTTGGTCTATGTGTCTGTGTGTGTGTGTGTGTCTGTTATCAGCATATATCAAGAACAAATATAGCAGCAGAAAGTTCAAAATCGGTATTTTAAATAGGTATCATATAGGGATGTTACACTACTTAACTTTTCGTTGACATCAAGAAAATGGGTCGTATACAGTGCCACCCAGGATAATTTAAATACATTACGTCTATGGGGGAAATTGCAGGTAGGTACTCTTTAAGACCTATAGGCTGCTTTAACTTATTAAGCGGCAAATCTCCCATTTTGGGATCCTTTGATTAAGAATATTTTTCTCTACAAGTAATTAAGATAAATATATTTTTTATTTTTACTTTCTCTTACCCAAATAAGATAGAGAAAGTATTGTTTTTGGGTCAAATTTTAGAGATTGATTAATTCTTTTTGTGTTGGACGTTTTTCAAGTAAGATTAAATTTAAGTACACAATATTGTTTATAGTGCATATTGATTATAGACAATATACAGGGCTACCTAAAATTAAGATAAACGTTCTATTCTATTGAATGTAATTGATGGAAGCGCTTTGCTGTATTTTACTATGTCCACGACCACTGCTCAGGAAGTAAAATTAATTTTTCATATGCATGCTGTAAACAAAATATTTTTTGAATTTTCAACTTTGATCTTTTGTATAATATATGTTTTGAGGTTCCCTGATTACGAAAATCCTATTTTTATCGGTCGATCTGTGTGTATATGTTTTATCAGCATAACTTAAAAACTGCAGGAAATTCAAATTTGGCAGTTTGAAGACCGTATTGGGTTGCCACTTTAGAATTTGATCAATATTGATAAATTTGAAGGCAAATTAATAACAGCTTTATTATTATAATTATTATTATTATTATTATTATTATTATTATTTTATAATTATATACAGTACAATTGGATGGGGTTTGAGGGAGGCGGTAGCCCCCTTACACAGAATTACATGTAAAATAAACATTTTACATTATTTTAATAGTACATTGAACTTTACTATCTTACTCTAGTAATCTTAAGACTGAATGTGCAATCTGTCTTTGTAGTAATGAAATACAAGGTAAGAGAAAGTCGTGTGACTCATACACGAGTTTATTTTTTTCATTTTCTTCGTGTAGCATAATTCTTTGCATTATTTGTTTTATTAACACGCTTTTATTAGCTTCACCTGTATGTATGTTTGTATGTATCTTTGTATGTATGTTTGTATGTTTGTTTGTAACCGCTCTGGGAGCAAACAAGAAATCTATATTGTAAAAAAAGACTTTCCCTACGTGAGCGATGTGGCTGAGAGGTAAAGTTCCGCGCTACGAACCTACAGGTCCAGCGTTCGAGTCCAGTCAGGGGAGATTTTTTAAAAATGGTTTTTGTTTAATTCTAAATTATTTTAATTAAAGATTTAAATTAAATGTATGTAAATATTATGGTGTGTCACTCGCACGGTTTTCTCTTACCCTGCATTTTAATACTAAGATAGATATTTTGTGCTTTTTAGTTCACATTTCTATGAAAGCGTGTTCTTTAATTTTTTAAAACTATAATATTTTTTAAGTAATAAACATGCCTCTATGGATTACAATTTCCTTGAAGCTTGTTACGCATGGCTTTGTAAATTTTTTTAATCAGGAGTATCAGAAAGAAATTTAGAATGATATAAAAATATATTTTTCAAATATCATTTCCTCATAAAGCGTTACTAATCGCATAATTTAATTTATAAATAAGAAAAATGATTTTCTGTATAATTCTTAAGAGTATCACACATTATTTTGTTTAACCTGTGAATAGGAAAATCATAACAATATTCAGGTTTAAAGAAATGCATGTCTTTTCATAGTATCATATAATTGTATAGCACTATTCTTTGCACCTTTTTATTTTTTATTTATTTTATTTTTTTTTTTGTTGTTGTTGTTTATTAATAAGAAAAATTTCTTTCTGTATAACGTATAATCAGTAACTTGCATTAAAATATACGGCAAAAAAAGTATAAAATATTTACTATAATATATAAATTTATAAAAAGTGAATAAACTTTAATAAACAAAGAGCTCTCCGTAAAATTTAGGATTAAAATTTGGCATTGAGCTTTCCAGTTGTTCGGCCGTAAATTTAGATTCCTATTTTCTACAGCGCAGTTAATATTGCAACCCTATTCTGATATGATACGATAAAGAAAGAAATTGTAAATTATGTTAAAAAATCTTTTAACCATTGTCTAGTTTCTTCTTCAGAAAAAAAATTCTCCTAAATTTTCTGTGTCTTTTCTTATTTTTCACGATTTAACACCTCTGAATAAGCATATCCTTTCTAAGAAAAGAAAACAAAGATTATGCTAATTTTTCCACGTGTATCATGTCATTGCCTGATGTGTATTTAAAAGCTGATCACGAAGGTTAAAGAGAGAAGGCTTTAAGGTTCATCTGAACATTGCCTGAATTATGTATGATGAAGTAAACTTGATACAAAGAATTAATTCTTTTGAAAAACGTTGCAGTATCAAATGTACTGAGAAAGCGTTTAAGAAGTGTTTCCTGCTTTCATTGTTTTTGATCATTTGTAAGTGTTGGTTCTTTGTTTTTGAATCACAGTTATTTATTTCCGGCTTATTTACTAGAATTGTAGTATAGACATTAATAATGTATAGAATGAAATCGAGCTAATGGTACAATGAAGCATTGCTTTTCGTTTGTGTTGTCCCCAAAATCATGTTAAAAAGTTATGTTCATCTTAAAAGCATTATCTTCGTACCTTTTACCAACTTAATCCACTAGTGGCCAAGAGGTTCTGCTTTCTACTCCCGTTGTCAAAGTTGGTAGGCGGAAGTTGTGGGTTTGAACCCAGATAGCGCTCGTCGGCCTATTAGTACAGATATTTCGGTAGTTTTCCCTGAAACGCCCGTAAATATAAGTTAAAACTCCTTAAAAAAAAAAAAAAAAAAAAAAAAAAAAAACTATACAGGCTACTCCAACCAGACCTGGGCTCTAAGAGCATACAATTAGCCATAATCACTATACATCACCACCATTTTTCTACTTTCTACGATAAATTATTAATTAACGTTTAAATAATGATTTTAATTGTATTAAATCATCTCTGTTATTAAGGGGAGACACTAATACGTCGAATTAAACTTAAAAAGATTTTCTTTTCAAACGTTTATTTTTTTTTTAAATTACATTTTAAAAACTAAACATTAAAGATTAAAAAAAAAAAAAAAAAAAATTCTCCAGTAATAAGGCTTTCGTTCATAGATTAATAGATAAATATACTATATATAAAATTTCTATAGAAATAAAATGGCTGATGTATAGAGTTATAAATTTATTGGCAATTTATTTCTAATTTGTTTCGCAGAAAAGGTTGGCCAGCTATTATATTAGGGGTCAGACACCTTTGAAAAGAAAAGATATTATAAAAAATTTACCATAACTTTATTTACAATGATTAGAAAAATAATTACTTGTAAAACTTGTAAGTTTTAACAGGTATTAAGAAAGGTTTTATCTTTTTATTACACACATTAAAATAATTCTATATTTTTTATATATTTATTTTTATTTATTTATTTATTTTCTATAAAAATGTAAGAGCGAATTTTTATCGATGTAAAATCTTGTGCGCACAATATCTCCGAGATGGTTTAACAGAATTTAATGAAAGTTTAACAGATTGCACGACAAGATTATAATATAATATAGTATAAATATACTAAATGACAAACAATTAGCATTAATATTACAAAATTGTAATTGTAAACATAAATACGCCAAAAATAGTGATAATTTAATTTTTTTCAAAAGAATGGAGATTTCCAGCAAAATAACTATTTGTCGTCATTTTAATTATAGGATGTTTTTTCATGTACCCATTTTTTTTTTTTAGTCTCATGTGACGTAACATTTGCACGTAATCCTGTGCGCAATATATATATATATAAAACTCTGACTTTTTAAAAAAAATAAATAAATAATGTACAATTATTCTAACAATTGCAATAGGTAAATTCTTTCTTATCACCTCCTAAAAATTACACGTTTCAAAAGTTTCTTAAGTTATTGTTAAAAGGATTATGATCATTTTTCACAGATATTTTTCATCGTTCAAAAATACCTCTTAAATATTACAACAACCAAAGTTCAAGTTCACAACAATGATATTAATTCTATCCGAGCCATGTCTATTAAAAAGGAATGACTGATACATGTTTAGTATCTTCTTGAGGAATTCTAAAGTTTTGTGCTACTTTTTGGAGATGAATTACAACATCTATCGTAGTTGCATAAGTAAGGATTTCGGAGAGAATGGTCCGTGCCAAGTTTTGAATTTTGCCAAGACGGTCCTAAAGCTATTCCAAACATCTTCTTGTAATGAATCTTAATTAAATCCACAGCTAAGCTTTGCATCAAATGAGCAAACATGAAAAAATCCCTTGATTTCGTATTTTTACATTGACCCTGCCCAAAAAGTAAAAGTATATTCAGGAATATCATTTGACCTAAATAATAAATGGTGTAAACATCATATAAAAGTTTAGCTTCGATTGCTTCATGTAATTTATATATGCGAATATTAAATATCTATTTAATCTGAGAAATAACTTTCTGAATTAATTATTACAAGTTTTGATAACGGTTGTAGTATATGTCTGATGTGAAATTATTTAGAGATGTAACTGGCAAAACTTTTCAAGTGCATGTGATCAGTCATTGTAAATTTGGTACTTTTCTGTTAACGGGACTGTATTCAGCTATCACAAAATCGTCAGCATCTGGTAATTATATTTAGAGCATAAAAGTAACTCAAAACAGTAACATAACAGATATTCGAAAAATATAAGTTTTTAAGAGAGATTGAATAACGCACAAAGGAAACAAGAAAACTTAATAATAAAATATAATAAACAAATTAGTATTGCGATTAAGGTACAAAATTATACGGATATCATTCAACAAGGACTGTAAAAATATTTTGTTGGGAAATGAACTGAGGGTTATCAAATGAACTAAGGGTTATCATTTATCTGTATAAATAACCAGTGGGTGAGCGATGTGCTGAAGCAACAAAATAGTTTGTTCAAATGAACAAAATAATTCTGTTGATTTAAATATATAGTGGGTGAATTAGTAAATTGTTTTATTAAAACAAAACAATTTGGGCTTTAGTTACAAAATTTTGTTTGACGCTACATTAACCAAAAAAGGCTGCGGTAGCCTAGTCAGTAAAAGCAGAGGACATGTAATTAAAAAATTGTTGGTTCGAAACTTGAACCGGCTGAAAACCGTCGTGTTCGCTATTGACGATTGGTGCACGTTAAATCTATCGTGGTCGCAAAGTCCTCAACTTTTCATCAAATTTATTTTTCTGGGAGTACTGGATCATGAGATTACTTGGTTCTGATCTGTATCAAAATTTGAGCTCCTATTGTTTGCTGGTGCTGCCATCTTTCGCCAGCTTGTCGAGATAAGACGCCCACCACTCGTGGTGCTCTTCTAAACACAAGGCGCTCCCCTGCCGCCTTAAATCCGAATAGTTTCACTAACAGGGTTTGGAATTTCCGAGTGGTATAAGTAACAGCAACAACAAATTTAGTTCATTAAAAAAAAAAAACTTGTTGCTTCAACAAAATATTATTACTACATTTTAGGACGCAAATACCACTTACTACATTGGCGAGTTTCGCGAAACATTTCGCAAGAAATACGGCTGCGATAACAGAAAGGTTCTGTAAAATTTGCGTACGGATTTAAATTTTAAATAAGATAAAATTTGTCTTTCAATTACATATGACTGATCTGAAATTTAAACTGTTACAAAATCTACGGAGATGTGAAATTTTAAAAATGCCACCAAAAAGCGACGGGCAAAGTGCATTGCAAGTTTAAGTATACGTCGAGCTCAGAATGTTAAATATTATTCTTAAAGAGTTTTTTTTTTAACTGAAAGCTATTGCAGAGACATAAGTAATGGAGCTTTTTAAATCTATAGATACGATCAGGATTGGGTTACCTCTTGACATGAACTTCACTAGATTATGACTCATTAAGAGCAAGATAGCTACATTTTATTTTTGTTACTTTTCCCCCCTTAAAATTTGAAAAAAAAAAACATTACCCATTGTTTGAAATGAATAATAAGGCAAGAAAACGTAATATTTTTTTGTAAAAGAAAGAATCCACAATAGCACGTGCTATGCATTACTCTGGGTTTTAAACGCCATGCAAACGATGGTAAATTACTATAATGAAAAACGTGTAATATAACACTACTTTTAAAAATCCACCAAAATGAACAAAAAGGGATCTATTTTAAAAGAGAGAGAGGGAAAAAAAAAAAAAAAAAAAAAAAAAAAGAACCATTTAATTGCTTTAAATCCTTTTCTGTTCTTTAAAATAATACTATAAAGCAAAGAATTACTTAAGAAACATGCAACTTAAGAAGGCCATGAAGACTTCTTCTTCTTTTCTTTTCTTTTTTTTTTTTTTTTTTTTTTTTTTACTTTAACAGCTACCTACTTGCGCCTGTGCTCTTGAGCTATTATGCTCATAAATTATTAAAATTTCTTTTACCCCTGTTTTCCTTTGTTGATATTTTCTTTCTTTCAACTAAAACAAGCATTTTGTAGACAGGGTGCTGCGGTCCGTATACCCTCAACCTTACACAGTCGCACACTCCCCTAGCAATGTACGCAACAGAGCACGACAAATCCTCACCTTAAAGCTCACACAAACTATACGCTCAACTGGTGCGACGCAGGTGAGTGACATCGCAATTTCTTACATTACACGCCATCCGTCGCATAAGCACCAAAGCATCTAAGAAAAAATATTCACAAAAACATATCCCACTGCTGGAAAAGAAGACGTTCTTAGACGTTCCAGACCATTCACAAACTGTTTGCTAAATCTAATTATTCGACGTTTGGATAATTTTTCCGACAAGCTAAAAAATCTATTTAATGTCTAGCTTAAAGATTATACATTTGGGAGCCTTTTTTTTTTCTTCTCTAAAAAGGAGGATGGGGGGGATGGTAAAAAGAGTAGCTCATCTTTTAGTTCTTCACAACTTTCTTCATCCGGTAATTTTCGTGAAGCCTTGATTTTCATCTAGTATTCGCCATATGTCAGTGAGTGCCAATTACATTGTTGTGCATTGTTGTTGGTATCCCTAATTTCCTCTTTAGCTTTGTCAGCCTGAGAAATCGAATAAGTTTGTAATTTCTTTGACTGAAGCATTTTATTTCGTTAGTACTTTTATGCAAAGGAAGCAATTAAGATTTTGAAGTTTTTGTTCACCACAATAATTGATTAATAACGATTAATTTCCTTTGGAGAATGATTGTATCGAAAAAAAGAAAGCTTCATTGTTCATAATTTTGAGTGCATGGTATTTTATGCTCGTAACTTAAACTGTTATCTATGGTTTTTGATTTATAGTTATTATCACAAAGAATTTTTTTTCTTTTTTTAACCTTATACTTAGTCTAAAACATCTAATCGTTTACGGATTTTTGTGACAGTAGCAATTAGGATATTGCAGCTTTTATTGTGTTTTTCAGGGAACTTGGTTTCCAACTTGTAATTTCCTTTGAAAGATTACTTGATCATTAATAGAACAATTTTTTTTTTCTTTTATGTATAGTACAGTATTTAGCGTTTTATACTGCTAGGTAATTGAGAAACTTAATTTGTTCTTGGTTTGTAAATATCAAATCATAATTTAAAATAACTTATTTCTGCTTTTTAAAAAGGTGTGTGTGTGGGGGGGGGGGGAAGTACCGGCTTTTCCATTAAATTTTTAATAAAATTTATTTTAAAAATTAATAATAAAAACTATCTAACATAATAACCATAATCGCATTTAAAGACATAATAATCAAAAGCTTAACACCCCATATCTTGAGTGATATTTTTGAATGGTAAGGCTTTACATTTACATACCTGCACTTAACAATCCCCGTCTCTTTCCTAATAAAATCTGTGCAATCGCCTATTTCATAGTTCCATTAAAAGGGGGGTTTGCCCTAGTCATCGTAAAGGGCATCTCCCTGAATCTGGGACCGATGCTGTGGTAATTAAATTTTGGCTTTAAATCCCCTTTCCTCCGTAAAGAGTAGATACAAGGATTATTCAAAGAGCAAATATTGATTCTCTTGTCGGTGGCAATTAGAAAAGAGTTCCATTCTAGACTAGGGTTTCTACTACCACGGTCTCACTTTATCGTCGGAAATGTTTGTTTGCAACTGTTTAGCGTTCTTTTACTTGTATTGTTATCCTAATTGTCGGAGCTTTTAAGATTCAATGAGAGTTTTGGTTGAATTTGTTCGTTTTGAGGTACGATTGTCAGAAAAGCAAATACAGAAACATTCTATTTGAAATGATAACTGATTTATACGAAGAGAAACTGGAGAGTTTTCCGTCGTTTGCATTGCAAGAGGAGATAATTATGCTCAATATGTTGAAAGCATTATATGCATTTCAAAATTAGTTGACACCGTGAGAGATATTCATTAGCGAACTCTTATTAAATGCGTTTCCGGAAAAATATGAATTGTTGGAAGCATGAGAATACATTAGATAATTTGCAAAGCTAGCACAATTTAAAAGTATAAATGTTTTGAAATAAAAGAAAAAACAGAAAAATAAAAAATAAAAGATAAAGTAGGCTCAACATGTATTGTGTTAGGTAAATTATAGTGACATTGCTTTATATAGAAAAATAAGTCCAATCCGAGACAACAGACCTCCTTTTTTTTTTTTTTTTTTTGAGGAGTTATTTTGGATGTAAAAAAAAAAAAAAAATCTGTATTTTTACAGCTATTCGATTTAGCAAATTTATGCATGTTTACTTTAATGCTTATATATATATTACTTTTTTTTTAAGTAACCGTTTTATTTTTATTTATTTATTTTTTTTTTTTTTAAATTTTAAAAAAATAATTGAATAAAAGGATACGTTTTTCTCTGTAAAACTTGAAACTGATAAAATTGTGATGTCACATACGAATATTACATAGCGAAAGGCTTCATTTTGTCAAAAATCACAATTAGAGTAAAATAAGAATTCTGTTTAGCAGTGCTTTTACATATATCTAATTTAACGTTTTAATGATGTGTTCAGTATATAGAACTATTAACATGATTTTATGCAAACTTTTTTATGGCTTATTTACTATAAAAATGTTATGCATGATGAATTAAAATAAATAAATAAATAAACAAATATGAAAAATAAAGAATGACCTGAAAAAAAGTAAAAATGAACCTGTGCATTGGCTTCTAAAGCGACTCATATGTTTGAAATGTCTTTATATTTTTTAACATTATTGTAAATATTAATTTTTAAATTAAATTATAGTACATTACTCTTTCGCGCTTAAAAAAAATATTCATTCCAAAAAATATTTAATTTTTCATGAATCCCATTAATATTAGCTTGAATTTCAGAGGAGTTAGACAAATACTGGTAAAGGTAAGTTTATGTTGTTTTAGATGTGTGGAGGTGGGAGATTTTATTTATTTATATATATATTTTTTTTAAGGACCACAGGATCATTGCTTTAAACTAGATATTTCGCTTTGTCGCCATTTGCTGTGTTTCTCCTTAAAACTGTGAATACCCACTAACATCCAGTTTTTAACTACATTATTTCTTTACATATCTTATAATAATACGACCAAATTGTAAAAACTTTTACATATTTTAAAATCGGCTGTAACTATTGCATTGACAAGAAGTAGAATAAATAAGTTTAAAAACTAAGTTAAATTACTTAATTTATTTATTTTAACTAAGTTAAAATAAATAAGTTAATGAACAAAAAGTCTTTCTTTTCTAAGAGAAAAATTCAAATAGTTCAAAAATTCGATTTAAAAAGTAAGAATAAAATGTTCGAACTAGCCATTTTTCTTACATGCATCATTATTATTATTTCTAGCATCATTTTCATTAATTAATGCTTTTTGCAGACAATCGGTTTCAATAGCATGAAGTAAACTATTTTTTACACATTCTAATAAAAATAAATAAATAAATAGATTTGAATTTTATTCATTTTGTTTATTTTACTAACTTATTTATTTATATTTTATTTTATTTTCTCTATATATTAAAAAAAAATACTGTCGCCGGAGACATTTTTTTTTTTTTTTTTTTGTCTGCGACGGCATCTTCTCGCGGAGGGCAAAGTGCTCTGCATCATCTGAGGTATCAATGTGTTCCGTTTACTTCAAGGAAGGCATTTCAGGTAGTTAGAAATCTGTATCATCTTAATTAACGAAGTTAATAATTAAAAACGTCGGGTTTATAAAGATATTCTATTTGCCATTAAAGAAATAATTTCTCTTATTACATCATTTTCCACAATGACGTAATTATTCAAAGGGAAATAAAAATGTTATCACTGGTGTAAAAAAATAAAATAGATGTCATTGTTGCTATCCATAGACCTATTATAAGAGTGGACGGGACAATGGCAACCCTTTTCAGTGGCAAAGATAACTCATAAAAAGGTCATGTGAATGTTGATCTACAGGAAGCCAAACTGGCCAATATTGAAATTTTTCGCCATGCTCTAAACTCTGCTCTTTATAAGCACACGATATTTTCCCCTTTTCTTTGAAAGTTCTTTTAAAAATTTTTATTTCAGTTTAAAGGTTAGATTGTTTTGAATTTAAAAAGAATTTTATAGCAAGAAATAGTAATTAGATGTACTTTAAAAACCCTAGAAGTTATGTAAAATAAGGATTTTATTTCACAGGTAAGATTCTTTTTAATATTTTAATATTTCGTTCTTTTTAAGTAATTATTTTTATAAAATGCTTATAATTGCGTTACTTATTTCTCTAAATTTAATTAGTTTAACTATATTCTATCTTATATTATTTTTTAAATGTCCATAATTATTTATGAGAGTTAAAACGAGTGTAAACAAACCAAAGTTACAAAAACTTTTGAACTTTGTTAGATGTTAATAACAAGGTAAAAATAAATTTCAGCAGCTGTAATATTTTTGCTTGTTGTATCTTTTAATAATAACAATAATAATAAATAATATATATATATTTATTTCAAAACAAAAAATTGCCAATAATGCAATAAATGCCAAAAAAGGTAACCTTTTTCAACATTCACATGGTTTCATCGTTGCACCTTTTTCTTATATTCCTTTAATAATGGAATGTTCCGTCCACTCTTATAATAGGTCTATGTTGCTATCGTCGCCCGCAAATATCTTTTTTTTTTTTTATGCTTTTAGAAAATTAATTTTATTAATGGCAATATGTTATGTTTATTTTATTTTATTATGTTTATTTTATTATTATTATTTTTGTGTGTGTGTGTGTGTGTGAATAAAGAAATAATGTCGTGTCTGTATAACTGACTGCGTTTCTTTTTGCCACTAAAGTGTAATCTTTTTTATTTAAAAGCATATTTTAAAATACTTTGGATATATTTTGGCATATAGAAATATTTAGATTTAAATTCAAACTTAATTATAAATGAAAGAATCTTCTTATTTAGCACTGATAATTTTTTAACATTACAGATTTAGACATTGTCATAATACATTTCATATTTCTAATTATGGCAAGAAAAAAATTCATCACCTAAATCTCTTATAATGAATCGACAAGATTTTATTCTTCGTTAATTTAAGAAGTAGATAAGAGAGAAGATACTTTTCATTTCGCCGGCGTAAATCTCGCCAAGCAAACTTTATTGACGACAACAATACATTTATGGATTAAAAGTAAGTTTGTAACTTAATAGTTTGTAACTTAGTTTGTATATATATATATATATATATATATATATTTTAATTTAAAGTTTATTTATATACGTTATTATGGATTTGATAAAATAAATGCTATATTTTTTTTATGGGACAACACTTTTAAAAACTAGCTTTAAGCAAAACATCAGAAAATTTAATTCTTAAAAATATGAAATAAATAAAATAAAATAAGTAAATGGTTGTGTCTCTTTATTATTTTTTCTTATTATTATTGTAAGTGTTTTGTAACAATTACTCTTTCTTAGGTGCTTAATGATTGGCGTCGGTTTTATCATTCTTGGCAACTTTATCGCATCGCCGGCAAAATGGAAAAGTATAGAAGAGGATTATTAATTGAAGCTGCTGGAGGTTTTTCCAAATTAAAATAATAATTATTATAAACTTTTTTTCTTTTTCGATATTTTCGAATGTCTAAAATTACTATCTAGCAGTACAATAAATATATACAGAGAGTATTGTATACTGCCATAAATTAGCTAAAAAAATTCAATAGTAAAAAGTTCGGGCATTAGAAAAGAAAAAATAGGTTATAATTTTTTTTTTTTTAAGTGTTATTCTAATTTAATTAAAATATTCTTTTTTTTTTTTTTTTTTTTTTTTTACAAGCAATTATAACAAAAAATTCATCGCCAAATTGTGACAAAAACTTAAATGTCGCCAAGGGGTTCATATACTATATCTGTAACACAAAATGGTCTAGATATTACAAATTTCTTTCTTTTCTGAAAAAAAAAAAAAAAAAAAAACTGATTTTTAGTATATTACTTCATTAAATATGTATTGTATATATGGTATTGAATATTATGCATTTCAATTTGACATTAAATATGGGTATTTCCAATTTTTTTTTTTTTTTTTTTTTTTTTTTTTTATTATGCTGTATTAATTTTCCTATTCAGCGAAAAGTAAAGAAGCGAATAGACGGGCAGAGTGCCGCAGATAATAAGTAAAGCGAGTCGGGGGCTGGTGAGTGGAACGAGCAGGGGGCCTGAAAGAAAGAAATATATCTTAATAATATGAATTTCTAAGTTATAAAGAAGTACAATCACTCGAATTTTTAGTTCAACTAATAAAGTAACCGTTATCAAGGAAAACATTTGTATAAATTTAAAAGAAGAATGAAATTATTTTGAAATCTAATATGCAAAGTATTATTTTCGTAATAAATTAAATTCTGTCTCAGACAGAATTTTTTTGTTATGTACTAGAGTAATGGTTGATGAAAATCTATTGCCTCTGTTATTATTATTATTATTATTATTATTTTAAGAAAAAAAAGAATTACTGTTATCTACTGCTTTTATAAAATGGTTCAAATTATTGTGAAATTTTAATACGTTTCTAGCATAGGCTATTATAATTTTTATCGTAAAAAGTGCATACATTATTTTGCAAAGAACCCTTAAAAATTTCAGGCGCTATATATTTTACGTGGAAAAGATCATTAAAATGATATGTAATTTAACTTTTTCAAAAAATGTTTTCAAAAATAAATAAATGAATAAATAAAAATACTGTATTCAGTAAATTAAAATTTTAAAGCTATTCCTGTTTTGTCTATAAGTGTATCAGCGACTTATAGAAAATCAGAACAAAATAAGAAGTATTTTAAAATACTGTTTGACATTTATTTAAACTCGAACTTTTAGAAAAAGAAGAAATTTTCAAAAAGTTTTTATATTGTTTAACTTTTTGATGTACAAAGTGCCATTATTGCAGTGCGGATGATTTCCATTGCCACAAGGGTATTTCCTTGTTTTGCATTCATTGACAAAACAAAATTCACAAAAGCTTTTTTAAAAGAGGCATTTTTGTTACTAACCCATTACTGTCAACTAACGCTTTGTAAATACAAAGTTTCTGACTGGGTGGTCTGTTTTTTAATGTATATCGTGATCTAGAAGTAAGAAAACCCTTCAAAAATAGGAAGTCTTTATTTGAAAAAATAAATGAATAAAAAGCGGAAAAAACAAAAGCGTTAAACATGAGTTAGCAAGCTATTTAAATATCAGGGCTACATAACTTATTTTTGTTCGGCAAATGTTGCTCAAATGTATTAATAACTAGCAGGCTCTGCCCGCTTCGCTGGGTATTATACTTAAATGAGTTGTCAAAATCCCATATCATTATTAATAACCAAAATTAAAGTTCCCGCTGTGTACGGTAGAGGTTTTCCCCGATCGCAACGTGAAGAACCCGGGTCTACACTGCCTTCGGTAGCAACTTACCCGCTTCTTACTTCCCCCTTCCTCAGCGGGTAAGTTCGAAGTTTTGCATAATCGCACCATAGAACATAATGCGTACACTTAATCAACATCCACACACCAAAAATCGCCATTTTAAGATAATTTAAAGCGAATTCAAATGGAAACACATGTTTTTACACGTGTTTGTTGCGCCCCGGCCCCGGTGAGGTAAGGGGAGAATTTCTTAAAATACCGTTACAATAAGTGTCGGATACATATAAACAATTTACGCACCAAATTTCGTGACCGCAGATCCCATAGACTCCCAAGACTAATTTAGCTTTAAAAAGGGGGGTCTCGAACACAACCCCCCCCCCACGAAAAAAAAAATAAATAAATAAATCGACAGTCATTTAAAAAAAAAAAAAAAAAAAAAAAAAAAAAATGTGTTTTTGGAAATATTCTAAGACAATACAGGGGTGTTTGCGTTCCGTTTTTTTTTTTTTTCACTAGTAATTATTAATTGCACTTTTGGTTATATTTAATTGCTAAACTTTGAAGAAAACTACCAATAATATTACTAATAAAAAATTCTGGTAGCAATTTCCGGGGACGCAAACACCCCTGCCAATATCAATATACCATTTTTAGTAGAGCTCTATTTAAAAATCCAGAATTTCTGAAATTTCCCCCTGAAAAGCAATTTTTTCCCTCCTTCTGTAAAAACCAAGAATTTTCAAAATCGTACATAATATTTTATTTATACTCAAGTCTATTCTCCTCATGTGCAATTTCGTCACCGTGAAGTAATTTGGGGTTATGCTTGCAAACTTTTTTTGCTTCCTGCCCCCCAGGTGAAAAGGGGAGGGAATTTCAATAAATCCAGTTTTTTAAGGGATCAGAATTCAAGCACCAAATTTTGAGACCGAAGCTCTCTTAAATGTCCTAGGAATTCCCAGTTTCTCATAAATTCCCCCTCCTCCCCCCCCCCCCCCCCGAAAAACAAAATGGTAGATCACAAAAAATCAAAAACGTGTTCCTATATCCTAAAGAAGACACATGGCTGTTTTCAACATCTTTGTTCCAATTTTTAGTAGAGTTCTATTAAAAAATCCGGAATTTGCAAAATTTCCCGCTAAAAATCGATTTGCCCCCTCCCGCCACTTAAAAATCTAAATTTCCTAAATCGCAGATAGCATTTTATTTGTACTCATGTCTAGTCTCCCCATATGCAATCTCTTTACTATGAAGTAATTTGGAGCCGAGTTATGCTTACAAACGTGCTTTTACCTTCTGTCCACTCCCAAGTGGGGGAACGAGGCTAATTTCGATAAATCCCGTTACTTTCGGTGTCGAATACATATTAACAATCCAAGCACCAACATTCATGACCCATAGATTTCTCAGGACAAATTTAGCGCTAAAAGGGGTGTCTCGATTTTGCCTCTTGTAACCTCCCCCTTCCCCCTCCCCCCCAAAAAAGCCACAAATCACAAAAAAAACAAAAATGTGTGTTTGGAAATATTTTAAGGAAGTGGCATAGCTTTTTTCATCATCTTTGTTCCATTTTTGATGAAATTCTACTCAAAAATCTGGAATTTGCGAAATTTTCCACCAAAAATCGAACTACCCCCTCCCTTCCCTTAAAAATCGAATATTCCTAAACCACAGATAATGTTTTATTTGTACTCATGTCTAGTCTCCTCATATGCAATCTCTTTACTACGAAGTAATTTGGAGCCGAGTTATGCTTATAAACGTGATTTTGACTTTTGACCCCCGCAAGGGGGGGGGGGGGAGGAGGAAAATTCAAAAAAGTTGATAGATATAATTTTAAGTTGGATAAAGATCTAAAGTCCTGTCAAGCACCTTTAAATTCCGTCCAGCTGTTCTCACGTGAAACCCGGACAAAAATAGTGTTAGATAAATACGAGCAAGATGACACACACACACATACAAAATTTTCTGAAGTCATTTTTGGCTTTTATGGTGTGTGAAATGTGAAGGTATCGCAAAATTTTTTAATTCTGACAAATTTACAGACAAAAGTCTGATTTTATTATTATAGATATAAATTATAAAGGGTATCCCATAAGTCTTTAGACATTTTAAAAATTCATGACTATTGAATGAATTGATAAAATTGATAGACTTGATCGAAATTTGCGAAAAAACCATTCTCATTTATTTGGTACAGAAAAGAATATAGTTAAATTTTTTGTCGACGGTAGTTAGACAAATAGTTAAATTATTCGCACGGATGTGAAAGAAAAATATGCAAATCAAAGTCCTATAAATTGCACAATTTTGCGATTAGAACAGTTTATTTGTTATTTTGCCTCCTACTTGTGCATACAGGAATTTTTAATTGCTATGTTCACTTCGTGGATAAAGCGTTATTGGTGAAGATATTTTCCCTCAGGTAAGAACCGCCGACTGAAGATGAAGTTAGCAATGTTATAACTCGTTTGCAAACTGTAATTTGTGGTGACGACGGACAAATAGAATAGAATTTATATGCCTGTAAACATTTGCATGCGAATAAGTACAGTTTTTCATGAAAATGTGTGATCTGGTCACCATAGCGCCCTCTATCGACAAATAGCTTAATTATTATTTTCTCTTTACAGAAAAAAAAAATTCTCCCTTCACTAGACTGATATTTCCGCGAACCGCTTTCAATTCTATCAATTCATTCAATATTTATGAATTTTTAAAATGTCTGCAGACTTGTGGGATACCCTGTATATATTTCCTTGCAGCATATAACTGTTATATTTTTCCCTTCATTCATTGAATTTTAATTAAAAATATAATTTAAAAAAAAAATATAAAAATTTTCCTAATTTAATGCTAAATAAAGAGATTGATTTTAATAAAATAGTAATATTTATTGAAAGAATTCCACTTTCACTTCTTAGACACATTTGAAGTTGAAAACACATTTCTTCTTCGTCATCCTTTTTAAGTACTATTAGAGCAATTTAAAATGTTCAACTAAATCTGCATAGATTTTAATTATTATTTTTTTCTTTACCCCCCCCCCCCCCCCCCCCCCCCCAAAAAAAAAAAAAAAAAAAAAAAAAAAAAAAAAAAACCTTTACGAGAATGATTTTTTCGCAAACCGTGTTCAATTCTTTGAATTCATTCAATAGTTATGAATTTTTTAAATGTCTACAAACTTATGGGACACCCTGTATATATATAATACATCATTACAGTGATTAAACACTAGGAAGGGAGACTTGAATTAATCAACAAACAACCACATGTGAGAGGGAAGCCTTCTACAAGGTAAAGGATATTTAAACAGTTAATGTGAGTTGTTTATAAAATATTGATAGATGAGATCAAATGATGATGTACATCAAATATGAACAAAAAAATAAAAATAAATAAATAAAATACATATACACAATTTTAAAACTTTTGCTATTGTTCAGTAGAGATATTTGTATTATTGTAACTTCAACAATAAGACAAGGAAACATTTTATTATGATTTGATGTGCGAAATTAATTAAATAAACAACTAAATTTAAAATAAATGGCATTCCCTGTCTGACATATTAAAGAATTCTCCTAACCAGAAGAGCGATATGGAAGATTAACCCTTTCCAGATGAGTATAAGAAAATAATCGCACAAAACATTTTTGAGTCTGCGCCATTCAGCTTCCGCTAAAACAATATATTATTTTGAATAAAGAATTTTGCGTTATATATACGTGCGTATTTGTGTATGCATACCTTATATGATTAACTCGCTACATAATCCGATATGTTTTTGAGGATTTCTGATACTCTCTCAACACCCTGTAATACCATCTGTATATATGTGTAATAAATATATTTTCTCGTAACACGTAACCTTGTGTTAATTCCTTGTAGCTCATAAATACTTGTTCCAAATTTGAGGAAAAATTATTGCATAACAAATCGGAATTATTTTGTGTAGCCCTGTAAATTAATTACCAATTCTATGCCTACGATTTTCTACAGAAACCATGTTATTAACATTCTAATAACGTATGTTAATTTCATTACGCGGAATGGAGTATAACCATGTCAGAATGCATTTAAAAGGAGTTCCGTTTTTAGACCGTGATGATACAAACAACTTTTTTGTGTCCCTATACACGAGCTACAAACATTATATACACAAAGAAAAGCTATACGCCTAATTCCATGCAATCCATAAAATGTATCAAATTTCATTTTTAGTGAGGATAATTATTAAGTTTTCGTACACATTTTTCTTGAAAAAACGTACTTTTAAGTATATTAATAGTGTATATTAGTTTCATAATGTTCAATGCATTGTAATCACGTTAAAATGCATTTAAATGGAATTCTGCTCATAGGCCGTAATGATAAGAAATACTTTAGTGTGTCCTAGCATACGAACCACAAATACTATACACATAAAAAATATACAGCCTTTTTAGTATGGCGTATAAACATGTGTATCAGTTTTCAAGTTAATCGAGTAACTTTTGCGGTCGCTATTACGATACATAGAAATTCTGTCCTTTGGCCGTAATGATAAGAAAAACTTTGGAGTTGGTGTATCCCTTTATACGAATTACAAACAAATTCCACAAACAAAAATGTACAGCTATTTCGTGTATCTCATAAACCCATGTGCCAATTTGCATGTCAATCTTTGCAGCCGCTGTTACGGTACACACAGATAGACACACACAGAATCCAAAAGCTTTTTAAGTCTCATCAGAAAGGCCTCCAATAACTTTTCGGCAATTATAAACTTTAAAATGATCATCAATTTGTAGCTCATTATTATAACGTCTTTGCAACCAAATCATTAATGAACAGCCTCAGATGGCCTACGAATGCTATATGGATTAGGTAACTTAAAAAAAAAAAAAAAAAAAAAAAAGATACAAACAATAATTAATTAAAAATGTTTCAGTAAATACGTTCCTGTTAAAAATTAATAACACCAGCAATTCGTCGCTGATTGGGACATACCAATTTCCTATTCCTTGTCATTGTAACATGCACTGTCAATCATAACATGCACTGTCAAATCTTATCATACATAAATTGATGGCTTTTAAGTAGTCGTCGTTTGCTGGATCATCATAAACGTTTTATTAAGATTGATCATTGTGACCTTACATGTACCCCATAAGATTAACAGATTGGGTGTTTAGAAATACAGAAACGGTTAAAAACATTAATAAAAATAATGTTGTAATATTTTTTCTACTTTTTAACCATCAACGTTAAATAATTACAAACTATAATGAAACATATCGACATGACAATGATATTGTTTTGACGCATTTCCCCATGTGATGTAACGATTATCAAAATATATTTTTCTTTCTTAACTTCACGATTTATAAAATTATTCGAATTTCAGTACGTGTCATTTGATGAGTGTAATACATAATTGCTGAAACACTTTCTTCACTACGAGTCATTTGACAATATTGCCTGAATCCATGAATAGTAGAATTTTACTTTTTACAGTTGAGAGGCAATTGAAACCACTGGACGAAAAATTCTTTTTTTAATTTGCTATGTTTTAGTGATATTTATACCACAAAACTAAAGACTTTATAAGGACTTTTCTTTGATTCATTTTCCTTATCATATGACAACTATCAAATTATGACTATACCTTACTTAGCCAAATGACACAGGAAATGTCATGAATTAGCGTGCTTTAAGTGATCATTCTTTGGTGATTCTAACGCGAAATCTCCATCGCCGTTTCTAACAAATTATCAGGTAGCTCCACCACATGATATTATGAACGCTACTGACTGGCAATTTATATTTCCTAAAGCATAAATTAATGAGTGCTATGTGTAAATGTTACTTCGATTTGACTCAGTTGTCTTGTCATGTGACAACAATGAATTTTATACGGGCATCACACCATTTTACCCCGTTATAAGAGTTATTCTTCCAATTTTAGTATCCATTGTCCAATACGTAGAATGCTGCAACGTTAAAAGCAACTTAACTCCACTCTAATTTATAGCCTCAAAATGTAGCTTGGAGAAGTTCTTTACCATTTTCAAAAATATTTAAAAATTGCCAAAGTGCATAGAGTTTATAGTTAATAATATACTCTCAATATGAATCCGAGTTACAAATAAGTCTTCATTTACACTTCAAAAATTAGAAAACATTCGCAAAAATTTCTGTTGACAGAGAAAATGATTGTTTTAGCTAGTTTTGAAATACTTAAAAAGCTTCCAAAACTTTCCATCGCTTTCACATTAAGATATATTTTCTCCCATTACAAAAGCTATTGTTCATTGTAGAAATCAGTTTTTCTATCCTGTTTTTTTTCCTCCCTCCTGTTAAAACCTTACGTTTTTGAGGACTCTCTAAAAAGAGTTTTTTTTTTTTTTTTCCCCATTTTACCACCCATTCGGATTCGACTTGTGTCTTTATTTCACATGAGTTATCGCCGTTTTTACTTATTTACTTATTTTATTTTTCGAAGGGATGGGGTGTTTGTTCTTGTTGCATTTACGCGTCAAAACTCGTTAAAAACATTTCTGATTTCACAACTTCTTTTCCGATTTGTGACTTTTCCAGTTTTGGGTTGGGGGAGAAAGAAAGCTTCTTGATTAGATTTTCAAGTGCGTTTTGAATTGAATTTCTGTGTCAAGCTGCATTTGCGACGTTTTTGCACTTGAAGTGTTTTTCGGGTTTGATTGTTTTCGAATTCCGAAAGTTCCGAGAAATATTTTAGAGTAAAGTGATTCGAGCAATCAAATGTTTTAAGAGATGAATGTTAAAAAAAAAAAAAATTGCACAGTAGAAAAATAATTTAAAAAAAAAGAAAGAAAGAAAGAAAGAAGTTATATATGTATCTTAACGAAGGATCTTAGACGCTAAATGATCTTGCGGGAATGGTATAATTTTGCTTTCTTTTACATTCATTAGAAGAAAGCACTGCATTTTTTTTTTTCTGGTTTTTGGCGGATTTACACACTTTGATAAGTTCAGAACTTGATATAGTCATGATGTGACTGTGAGTGTGTGAAAAAATTCTTGTGGCAGTTCTAACTCAAGAACCAACACACAAAATTTCGCACAAATTTACATTTAGTTGCACTATAACATAATTTACTCTTATCAACATTTAGTAAAAAACACCCAGCAGATACCGTTGCCGTTCCGCTTATTCACAATTTTCAATATTATGGTATATGAAACAAAGTATCGTATAAATGTGTATAATCAGAATTATTCTTAACCAGTTCTCTTGAAATTAAAAAGAATTGTTTGTAATAATAATAGTCAACTATTTAAAAAAAAAAAAAAAAAAATGCATATATAGGAGCACTACCTCACTCTCCCTTCCTCAGAAGTGTAAATTTTCAATATGATTATTTTTCAAAAGAACTCGTCAATACCTTTAAACGAATTGTTGAACAATACATCAGATGACTGATTTTTTTTTTTTCTGAAAAAATCCTGAGTGAAATGCATTTTCCAAAATGTCGTCTGTAGGGTGTAACATTGACCTTTTTACAATATTTAGAGTTATAGTTCTCTGAATCGTCTGCATATCATTGTACTTCTGTGCAAATCGTCTGCTTCTATCATAAAAAATATTTTTATAGATAATTTACAATATACTGCTTCAATTTGCATACAAAAATATAGAAAATTTTGTGTCGCACTTTCCATAGATTTTGTTTTGTAATTAATTTATTCCAAATACCAAATATTTTAGCAGATATCTGTACAAACAAATTCAAACTGTACAACAAAGGAAAATGAATCATTATTAGAGTTGTTTTCTTTGAAAGAAGTGTAAGTCCATTTTATATATTATATGGAGAGATTTAAGAATTTCTATTTGAATGATTTGGAAAATACAGGTATGTGTTAATAAGTACACTCCTTTTATGTTTTCCAAATATTAAATTGATTTAAATTTATAATTTGATTGTTTTTAAAGCATTAGTTTAAATATACATATACTAGTTTTGATGACTTCAAATGGACTTACACCACTTTCAAAGTCAACAAAATGTGAAAAACCTACATTTATGAAATATTAATATTGAATTGAAATTGAATCATACTCATTTTTCATGAAAATTTTATAAAATATGTAAAAAGTAAACAAAAATGCTATATTTCAATATTTTTTTCAGGTAATTCCACGTTATATTAATTAGTGTCCTTTTATATTTTTATCATTATGAGAAAGTTTATAAAAAGTTCATAATATTGTGGAGTAATATAAACCAATAATTCATCATATTATTGAATTTAACGCTGTTGCCTCACATATAAAAATGAAATAGAGAAATTATATAGTACAATTTTTTAAACTTACAAAATGTTTAAAGATAAATGAAAAGAAAACTGTAAAATGAAAAGAAAAAAAAAATCTATCATAACTATTATTATCAACATAAATTATTATTTAATTTTTGTCATCCGAGGTTCATTTGTTGATTTATTTATGTGATTTTTTAGCAAAGTGAATAGAAAAAAAAAAATCATAAATAAAAAAATCATAAATAAAAACAAACTTGTAGAGGAAACAAATATATACCTACAGTTAGCAGTCGAATTTAAAATAATGTATTTGCATTTTTACATTTCTTTGATACACGTAGAAGAAATATTGTATTCGTGAAAATTTTCATATTCCGGTTTTCCATGAACTTACACGTTTTTAGATGTCCTAAAAACAATTTGATTTTTTCTTTTTTGGAAAATCTACGTCTGTCTAAGTGTGACAAGAAACTTGTTGCAGCTCAAGCTGAAGAACTAATGCGCAGAATTAATTTTAATAATTATTAATGAAGCTACAAATACATTTAAAGAAAACTAGAAGACCTTCTATAAGGTCTTCTAGTTTTCTTTAAATAATGCGCAGAATTTTATAGAAATATGTATTCAGTTTCACTTTGACATAAACTGGTGTCTGTCAACATTTGGTGCAAATTTCCCAACAAGTGACGCTGTTATGCAGCGATTTCTCTTATTTACGGAAAGGCTATATCTCAGCTCCTATTTTGTATAATTCCAAAAAACTTGGTATATAAATAGTGTATCATGAAACATTATGTTAACAAATTTTGGATGCATATCGACTAACTGGTGGCGCTGCTATTACTAACCTTCTACGATTTTCCTTTGTTATGACTACATCTCAGTATTTATTGGTTACAACTGAGGCAAAATACATTATGAGTAAAGTCTTTATTGTGTGAATAGATAGGATTAAATATTTGTTCGTGTAAAGCGGTAGGTGACGCTATTTTATAGAATGATACAGAAGAATGTTTTGTGATGATCACAACCTACTACTTTCAATATCTAATGATTTTTAGTTGAACTAAATGCTTAGACAAGAGAAATATTAAAAACAAGGTTAAAAATTTTTATATAAGCTAAATTTCTCCATTTCTGTAACAATAAAGTGTAATTACACAACTTGCTTGTAATTAAAAAAGGATATAAAAATTCATTAATGGAGATTCCTAACTTAATTTAATTTGCTGAATGACTTTCAGAAAGACCTTGAAATGATGATGAGATTACTGTAAGGAAGTGGTGGTATGTCGATCCATTCTCCCTCTCACTTACTTTTTTTTTTTTATTACGTAATATGCAAAATCTCTTTTTTAATTGTATGATATTGAAATGAGCTGAAACTGCAAACCCTAGACTTCCTTAAGCTACGTCATAAGCGTAGGAGGAACGCATAATGTTACCTTGGTAGTAACCTTAACATATATTAAAGTACTTCAAGATTCAGTAAATTACATGCTAAGCTTTAATACAAGCATTTGTTAATTAAGTTGCAATAAAAAAGAGAAAAAAAAATGAAAAAACATGGACTTAAGTTATAAAATGGTGATAATTCAATAATACGAAAAAAAAAAAAAAATAAATAAATAAATAAATAAATAAAATAAAATAAAATAACAGTCAAATACAACATATCGTTCAAATTTTAAATATAGTTTTATTTTACTTTTATTTTTTCCGGTTTTCACTTTTTACTAAATAATCCATATTTTCAGTCATGTAAAAAGATTTTTTGAGGTTGTTATAATTAAAACTTTTTTTTTTTTTTTTTAATTAAATAACATAGGGATTTTTGGAAATCTAAATAGAAAATAAAATAAACAGACATACCTCACTTATATAAACCAGTCCTTGTATAATAGGTGTATAAACGGTGTGTTTATTTTTATTTATTTATTTATTTATTTTCGTGTTTCTTCTTTTTTTCACGAATAAAATTTTTTTATTTGGACGCTTTTATTCAATTCGAAAAACTGTAGCAATTTTTCAAAATAGGTCTCAATAAATAAATAAAATAAAATAAAATAAAATAAAATAAATGAATAAATGAATAAATACTACAAATTTATTTTTTGCAGACATGCATATTACTGCTCGGAAAATCAGATGTAAAAAAGAAAAAAAAAAGAAAAGAAAAGAAAACGAAGTATTTATATATAAAAAAAAGTAAATTTATACTTTATGATAATCAAATACATAAAGAATATTTGAATAATTAGTTGCGTATTTCATGTAAATAAAAATCACAAATTCTGTATATGCATAATCATTTTTTTAAACAAACTAAACATTTACGATGATGAATAGGAACCACGAAAAGCACTAAATATCAAATATTGTTTCGGCTTGAAATCATTTAGCCTAACCTTTCATCTGTTTAAAAAATAATAGTAAACATAATTGCAACACTGAGAAAAAATTCTGAAACTGACATCTAGAATCTAAATTGTGGCTCTACAAAAATAGTTCCATGTCATCCTTATAAATTCTAGTCCCCTTTGAAAGCGAGTTCTAGAAGTCCCAATCAGAATTCTAGAGTGTTTACCTATATTATCGAGGGCAAAGTTATTGAAAAATCTCTGCAAATAAATGCGAATACAAGAGGCGGGTTTCAGCAACTATAATTTTGCTTTATGACCCAATTCTAGAAAACCAAGTGAGAATTTCTCGCAATATAAAAGATTCAGAATATTCAAAATATACAGAATATTGTTTCACCATCTAGAAATGTGTAGACTAGAAATTCCCGATCATTTCGTCTATTCAGTTTATTGGCGAGCCCTGTGCGCATAGCTCGAAAATCTATATTTCTAGTTTAGTGATTTAGAAAATGACAACTTATTCATTCTATATGAAAGCGATATATATATATTTTTTTTTTTTTGTCAGTGAATGTGTGAGCAGAAAATTTTGCTGCGCTACTGTTTACTCTTTTTTTAATTAGATAAAAACTTTAGCCAAAAAGTTTCAGCCTGAAACGATTGCTACCAAATAGTATGTGCATTTCGCTTTCATGATTTTTTATATAATAGCATATTGGAAAAAAGGATTCTGCTAAGTAACTATTTTGAAAATAAAATTTAGAGCATAAATAAGTTAGTTTCTTAATCTATGTATATAATACTTGGAAAATTTCTCGCAAATAGCGTATAGCATAGGGCCTCGACAGGCTACAGAACTTCACTTAACTTCAAAGCTCAGCTGGACGCTAATTATATAATAATATTTTATTTATTTCTTCTTCTTCTTCTTCTTTTCCCAGAAAATTTATTCACTGGTTTTGCCATAAAATTTAAACAAATATCGATAATAACTTTTTACAGTAAAAAAAAAAAAAAAGTAAAATAAATTTTTGTAAGCTTTACTGAACCATGTTTGTTTATTCTGAAAAAAAGACAAAAAGAAAACATTCTGTAATATTTTCACATTGTATGACACTTTTATTTATTTATTTTCTTTAACGGCGTGTTTATTTTATTTTTTTATTATTTATCTATTTATTTTTTTATTTTTATTTTTATTTTATTTTTATGTTTTATTTTATTTTATATTATTATTGTTATTATTTTATAATCATTTTACCTTCAAAATTGTTTGAAATCATTGCAATTTTTATGAAATCGAAGAGTTAAAAATACGAATTTTGATTCCACACTTTTTTATCATATGTATATATAATATACAAAGCCAATTTTCCTTTATGAGTGCATTTCATACTCAGATAAAATATATTTTTATTTTATTTCTAAATAATTAAACAAATTCTTCTATAGAAACAAAATATATATATATATCGATTTCATCAACATAAATTTATTTTTCTTTCCTTTTCCATAATAACGAAAATCCCAACTGCCATCTCGTGAATTTGCCTTCGAAATTCCCTTTAAAATGAAAAATAATTAATATTATACTTCTTGGGCTATCACTATATGCTTCACTTTTTATATTAATAACTAACTAATAACAATTTCATTCCTAGCTTTCATATTCTCATTATTCATTTCCATTTTCATATTTTTTCATATTCTCCATTTTCATTCTTCATTTACGTATTCTTTCGTATTCTTCATATTCAATCTTAAGTTAAATGGGAAATTTCGTCGTAAATTTATTATTCCGCGAAAACATGGATGTATCTTAAACTTATACGGGTTTTGCTCTTTAGGCACGAAAAATATTAATTTTCCGTAAAAAATAATAGAATTTCCATTTTCTTTTTCCCTTTTACAGTGTAGCTTAGCTTACAAAGTTCGCATACATCATTATTTAATTAGTGTTTCATTAAATTAAATGGTAAAATTATACCCTTGCTAAAAATATTACACTTTAAATCACACCAAGGCTCAACAACGAAATATAACTCGATAAGTGAAACGCATAAATATTTAAAATCAAAGAAAAGGTAATTTATATTATTGATTTTTCTTAGATACGTCCGCAGTATAGGAAGAGAGAAACCGAGTACGGTAAATCGTGCATCACATATAGGTTTTGAAACATATTTAACGTTATGGTCAGAGCTTGATTTATAATAAATTAAAAAAAAAAAATAATAAATTAGTAAATAAGAGAGCCCTCATATTCTTCAAAACATATGTTTGAACAAATCCCGGCTTCCAACTTTGAGAATTAAACCTCTCGGCCATTGGAGGAACCCCTCAATCTAAAACGTAAAAATTCACCTTAAAAAAAAAAAAAAAAAAAAAAAAAAAACAGGAGTAGGGAAGCTGAGTTTCCGTGAGTTCTCATGCAAATTAAACCTTGGCTATGGTAATTAGTTAAACAGGACTAATTGTGATCTTACTTTAAGAATCCTGGAATTACATAAAAAGAAAAGAAAGCCAGGCTGCAATTGATTTTTTTTTATGATAGTAACCAATAAAATAGATTTTATTATTCTAATAAAATACTACTAAATTACGAAGGATATTCCTGAATATTTTCATTATGCACTAGTGTTCTTTTCAAAGTTATTGTAAAAAAAAAAAAAAAAAAAAAAAAAAAATCAGAAATCAGGAATCAGGAATCGGGAATATTAAGCAAAAGTTCCCGAAAGTATCCTGTGTACAATCCTCCGAGTCAAAGTAAGAATGTGTCGACGAATGTTATTAAAAATTGCATTCCCTACGTTGACATAAGAATAAATATATATATATATATTAAGTAATAATATGAAGATGCAATAATCATTGTGTGAGCAAAATTAAATACGGTTACAGACATGCATACTTTGAATTATTTTCACATTTCTGCCTTCTTTGAGCAAATTTAAGTTCAGATATATTATAACGATATATAAAGATAATAGTTTCGTTTCTTTATGAGTAAGTGGTACTTAATGGAATTTCAATACGATAGTGATAAACCTCCAATTATATAATTAAAAATAAGTGAATAGTAAATTGAAAAATTGAAAAAATAAATAAATAAAAAAACATTGGGCAGAAATAAATTTTAAGTAATAATTAACAGACCAAATCACTTGTTAAAATTATCTTCCATGATGAATGCAGATGATTTTTATCTCAGAGACACATAAAATTAAATTCTGAGAAAAAAAAAAAAAAAAAAAAAAATCTACAAACGGCATTTAAGAAAATGCTTTTTTTTTTTTTTTCTGTTAAAAATGATAGATAACGACAACTTTGTTTTAAACTTCAAACTATTGCATATCTGTAGTTCAACCATTCATTTAAAACATATTAACGATTTTATTTACTTACTTATTTATTTTTTAAATACCAAAAATTTATATCCCGGGAAGGCGTGGGGTGCTGCTACATAAACATTTTTTCAATAATTCACTTTTACTATTATATATATATATTCGTAATGAATTGTTAAAAAGAATTATGTATGCTGCCATATTAAACGTTATAAAAAACGGATTGAAAGCACAACCTGTTGGACGATTTGCACCAAAACTTTATAGTTGGTAAGTACTAATTTATGTGAAGGTGCAACTATGTATTAATTTGTGTGAAATTCCGAACACAAAAGAATAACAGCAATCGAACAATAACTATGACGAATAAATATGCTATTTCTATATTACATGTAATGATTAAGAAGAAAGTAATTTTACTTTTAAATCACCATCAATATAAGCAAAATAACTCCTCCCATTAGGCAATCGGTTATGTAGATTTAATTTGAACGTAATGATTAAAAAAGAAAGAAAGAAATTTGCATTTTTAAGCATCTTCAATACGAATCAAATAATTTAATTTATTAATCTAATCAAAAGAACTTATCAAGGTTCTGTTATAAGAAGTAGTTTTTGAAAAGAAAGAAACTAATTTTATTGCTTAATCTCATTAATATAAACGGAACGAATATGACTTTAATTTTTTATTAAATCACAATCAACTGATTGGAAGAAAATCATATTTAATGAATTTTTTTTTTATTATTATTTTTCCGACTGAGTGAAAATAATGCCCTGGACCGGGAGTCGAACCCCGGATCTTTGACTTACAAGGTCAAGGCTCTACCAATTGAGCTATCCAGGCCGACAACCGGTCAGCATTACTCACTCAGACAACCTTTAGGCAGAAACATCTGGTCTATCATTTAGATAGCTCAACGAAAATAAGCCGCAGGTAAAGGAAAACACCATTAAACAATGGGAGAAATAAATACAATTTTTTTATTAAAATCGCAATCAACTGATTGGAAGAAAATCATATTTAATGATTTTTTTTTTTTTTTTTTTTTTTTTTTTTGTTTTGTTTTCCCGACTGAGTGAAAATAATGCCTGGACCGGGAGTCGAAGATCCGGGGTTCGACTCGCGGTCCAGGCATTATTTTCACTCAGTCGGGAAAAAAAAAAAAAAAAAAAAAAAAAGAATATGACTTTAGTCATTAGTCAGCCAGTAGCTAAGTTATGTAGATTGTAACTGAATGTAATGATGGGAAAAAAAGAAAAAAGAAATTTGTAAATCATCAAAAAAAAAAAAAAAAAAAAGAGAGAGAGAGGGAAAGAGAACCGATGACAGGGTATTCGAATTTTAAATAACTGTTATTACAATCCAAATATTTATTCATCAAACTAAGACAGAGGAAATAAGCTGGTGTGTCACTCACACGACTTTCTCTTACCCTGCATTTCAATACTATAAAGATAGATTGTAGATTAATTCGTAAGATCAGTAAGGTAAAACAATAAATTTCAATCTACTTAAAAAAAAAAAAGATTAAGATTAGTTATTAGATTAAACAGTTTTATTTGGCATATAATTCTATGTGAGGGGGCCTGCCACCACCTTCAACTACTGTTCAATTATGTTATATTTATTAAAAAATAAATAAATAATAAAGAAAAATATTAATAAAGGTTGTTATAAATTTACCTTAAGAATTGATCAAATTTTCAACCTGATACGAACTGCAAAATACTAAATTTAAATATTCTGTAGTTATTTGTTTTTAAGTTATGCTGATAACAATTATGCATACAGATCAACCGCTAAAAATTGAACTTTCGTAATCAGGGTCCTCAAAACATACTATTATACAAAAAACAATAGATATTAATATCAAACATAATATTATACAAAGTGGAAAATCAAATTTAAAAAAAAAATTTGTTTACAGTATCGTATGAAAAATTAATTTTCTTTCTTGAGCAATGTTTGTCGACATAGTAACATGTAGCAAAGCACTTTCATCAATTACATTCAATAGAAAAGAACGTTTAGTATAATTTTGAGTAGCTCTGTATATTGTCTGTAAAGTATATGTACATCAAACTGTGTACTTAAATTTAGTTTTATATGAAAAAATCTAACACAAAATGTAATGCACTTCCGGCTATTTCCATCCATAGTCCCAATGTATCTAAATACCATTGTGTAGTGCTGTAAACGAATGGCGATTGATTTCCATACCACAATATACACAAAAAATGCTTTTAAGCATATAAAAAATATGTTAATTCCATTTTGTTTAGGGCAATCTATACATGTTACATTGCACTTATGAGAAATTTCCCCATAGACGTTATATGTTTGAATTCTCTTGGATGTCCCTGTATACGAACCATTTGCTTGAACTCAACAAAAAATTAGTGTATCTTCACTATATGATACAGACTTAGAATGCCAAGTTTGGAATTTATACTTTAATTTTTTATTGAGATATGTTAATAACATACACACAGACGCACACAGATTAATCGCTAGAAAACGTTTTTCGGATTCAGGAGACCCTAGAATGTGTAAATATAACAAAAACTCAATTCCGAAATTTTTTCCGAAAAACAATACTTTCTCTACCATATATATGGTTAAGAGAAAGTAAAAATGTATAATTTTACACAATTCTTCTGTGCTAAATATTAATTCACTACTTCAAAAGTTGTTAAACATTGTAAGAATGAAAGTAAAAATAAAAAGAAAGGAACTTATACACTTATATATACTTATTGTAAATTAAATATTAATTAGTTAATAATGTCATTTTATTTTATATTAGTACTTGCAATGTAGTTTATTTTAATTTATTCATTTTAGCTATGTTTCCAAAAATATTTAAAATATTGTAGAGATTGATTTGTAGCTGTCATTAAAAATTAATAAATAACGAAAAAAAGTCATTAATTATATTTTTAATCACAATTACAAAGGAGTAAATATTTTCAACTGTTAATGAACATTTTTAAATAGATAATCCCCCCCCCCCCAAGCATTTTTTTAATGATTTTCATTAATTAATAGTACGATTCTTAGAATTTCAGTCGTAATGGTCTTTAATCTCATCATATTTTCATCCCTGTTTCCCGCGTAATTTTTTTTAAACATATTATAAATTAAATAAATACTTATTATTAATTTTCTTTTTTAATTTAATTAGTTCCTGAATTAATCTCAATTATTGTTTTCATTTAAAATTCTTGCATCATTCATTTACTTTCATTCGAACTTGCACAGTTTACACCTAACTTTCGTTAATTGCACAAAAAAGAATAAAAGGAATTACCAAGTTTAGAAACTCACCTTTTATCGAAGCAAATGCCGGACGTTTATTGGAGCGGAACACATTAGATTAATCTTAATCGCACGCAGAGAACTTATTTTCTCTTTATCTTAAATTCTTACTCATGAAATGATTTGGTAACTAGCGCCATCTAAAAGTAGAAAAATGAACTATTTTTCTGCAAATTCCAATGTGCAAAGATTTTCAAAATAAAAAAAACTCAAATTTTGCTTTTTTCTTCAATAGTATTTTAGATATTACATTTCTTTTCTTTTCTCTCTCTGTCTCTCTCTCTCTCTCTCTCTTTTTTTTTCTTTTTTTTTTTTTTTTTTTCTTTTAAGAGATAGAAAAAATGAGAAATAAGATAAATTTTAAAAGCTATAAAATGTTTGATTTTTACATCTTCCTTTTCTATTTCACAATTTTACTAAATGATAATAACAAATTAATAAATAAAGATTATACGTAATGATTACTATAGGTAATGTTTATAGATTTATCGAATATTAAATTTCACTAAGTGAAATATTTTTGGAACTCTATTTTATAAATCATTAAATGTAGAATTTGCTGCAGCAAAGTACATTTTTGTATAACGTTTGAATAAATAAATAATAAAATAAAGTCTAGATATATTATTGGATTTGAATTTTTTCATTTTTATTTATTTATTTAGATTTTTAAACACTATTAGGAGACGCTCATAGGAGAAAAACTGATGTTAAAAAAAAAAAAAAAAAAAAATGACGTAAAATGTTCCCAGTGTCTTACATTGTTAGAGCTATTCCATCGTGACGAATATAATGTTTGTTAGTAAGTTAAAGTTGTTAGTAAGTTACTTATAATCACATTCATAGCTGCAAACTAAAAATTCCATTTTCGTTTACTTTCACCTGTATTCAATAGAAAAAGTATTAAAATCAGTAAAAATTTCCGACTTCCCGTTTTCGATGGCTTTACACGTTTTCAAAGCTCCAGAACACGATCTGGCCATTTTTTAGAAATGTCTATCTGAGTGTTTGTGTCTGTATGCGTGAGACAAAAATTTTGTGGTAGTTCTAGTTCAGGAACTAATGCACAGAATTTCATATGAATTTATATGTAATACCACTTTGACATTAATGAGTGCCTATCAACTTTTGATGAAAATTGCTCGACAGCCCCTTTTTTTCTTCATTTTAATATGACAGTATTGAACAAAATTTCGTATAAATGAGCGCACTGAAAATTATTTTTAACAAAACTTTGTGAATTAAAAAGGAATTATTTATAATAGTGTTGTACTGCTTTTAATCTTAATTTAATCGACGTTGACTTCAAACTAAATTTAATAACATTTTCCTATTCGAATTAATTTTGGCCGGGATTTTTTAATTATTAAATAAATAAACACAAATAAAGATAATTTCGTATGTTTTCTTTTAAAATCTATATTTTATTTTATACAATTTAATTATACATATTATAAAATATTATATCGTTTAGAATATATATTTGAAAAAGTACTCATTATTCACAACAATAGTCCTGATCCTCATACTGTGCGCACTGTACGACCAGGACTGGTGATTATAAAACACCAAGAAAGAAACTACTAGAAGGAAAGCTTTTCACCACTTTTTAAATTCTAACAAGAGCGAAAAATCATGCAGTATAAATTGATTATTAACACTTTCCAATTGTATATAATCTATGTATCTTATAACCTTCAATCTTCTTTGCCTACGTTATCGCACAAAAGGCAGACAGAAGAACAGAATGTAGGGCAAATAGAATAAAAGAATTATTAATCACTCTTAAACATTGTTGGAAAGTGTTAAAAATGCTTAACATAAACGGAAATGCAGCCCTTTATGTATCTGAATATTTTAGTGTTATATGAAAATTTAGTTTTATATGAAAAAATATAACACAAAATGAAATGCACTTCCGGCTATTTCCATCCATAGTCCCAATGCATCTTCATACTATTGTGTAGTCCTGTAAACGAATGAGGAACGATTTCCATACCACGATATACACAAAAAAATGCTTTTAAGCATATAAAAAATATGTTAATTCCGTTTTGTTAATCTATAGATGTTACATTGTACTTATGAAAAATTTCCCCATTGAAGTAATATATTTGAATTCTCTTGGATGTCCCTGTATACGAACCATTTGCTTGAACTCAACAAAAAATTTAGTGTATCTTCACTATATGATACAGACATAGAAGGCCAAGTTTGGAATTTATACTTCTATTTTTTATTGAGATATGTTGATAACATACAAACAGACGCACACAGATTAACCGTGAGAAAATGTTTTTTTGGATTTAAAAGACCCTAGAATGTGTAAATATAACAAAAACTCAATTTCGAAAATTTGTCCAAAAAACAATATTTTCTCTACCACATATATGGTTAAGAGAAAGTAAAAATGTATGATTTTACACAATTCTTCTGCGCTAAATATTAATTCATTACTTCAAAAGTTGTTAAACATTGTAAGAATGAAAGTAAAAAGAAAAAGAAAAAAGGAAAAGAAAGAAACTTATACACTAGTATATACTTATTGGAAATTAAATATTAATTGGTTGATAATGTCATTTTATTTTATATTAGTACTTGCAATGTAGTTTAGTTTAATTTATTCACTTTAGCTATGTTTTCACAAATATTTATAATATTGTAGAGATCAATTCGCAACTGTCATTAAAAATTAATAAATAGCGAAAAAAGTCATTAATTATATTTTTTATCACAATTACAAAGAAATAAATCATTTCAACTGTTAATGAACATTTTTAAATAGATACCCCCCCCCCCCTCCCCATGCATTTTTTAAAAATGATTTTCATTAATTAATAATACGATTCTTAGAATTTCAGCCGTAACGGTCTTTAATCTCATCATATTTTCATCCCTGTTTCTCGCGTATTTTTTTTTTTTTTTTTTTTTTTTTACATTTTATAAATTAAATAATATGTTTAAAATAATAACCTGTAAAATAATAATAATCTGTAAATCTGAATGCTAAATATATACAAAATCTTGCACATATTAACATATAATCTTAGCACATATTAACAATAAATGTCTATTTCTTTATGATTTTTGCACTAGAAAGTTAATAAAATGTGATTTATAAAAATTTTTCCATCTAAATTGCAACGCATTGACATTTTTGGGGATGTCCCTGTACACAAACCAGTTGTATAGGACATATTAATGCGACTTTAAATGGGGAACATTCCATAGAGAACTTGAATAACATATATCATTTTTTTTTTATTCTGAAAATATGTACGGAAACTGGAGTCAGGGCAGACACAGTGGCGGATTTAAGGGGGGGGGGCTAGGGGGGCTGAAGCCCCCCCCCCCAAAAAAAAAAAAAAAAACACTCTCATTCATAATTGAATTTTGCAATTGTAAATTTTTTATTGGCCTAGAATAACACTTTGAAAAATCTTAGCCCCCCACCCCCCCCCAAAAAAAAAAGTCAAGTTCTGGATCCGCCACTGGGCAGACAGTCGGGCGGACAGTCGGACCGACAGATACATTAATTCAAATCATATTCACTCTTAAAAATTGTTAGACAGTGTTAAAAACGCTTAATGTAAATGAATATACAATTCCAGCAATTTTTCATTAATAACTTTTAATGTAACTTGATATTTTTATGTGGCCCTGTAAATCTTATTGTTAAAAAAACCTCTGACATTTTTGCATATTGGACCCTACTACTTTATGTTATCAGGGAAAGTTGAGGATCTGTCAAACTGGAACTTTACTTTCATTCCAGAATTACCCTCAATCTTCTTAATTATTATTTAGCTTAATTGTCATTCTTAATTGTCATTTGGGATTTAGCGAAATTTGATCATAAATGACTTTTGTTTTACTTATTATGTTTTGTTTTGTTTTTCTCGTGCTATAAAATCTTACGGCCCTGAATATTCATCACATAGAATTTACTAAACAATCACGTGTTAAATGTTTCTTCTAGAATCTAATATTGTTCCATTGTTCTTTTCATTCATAATACACCAGGTTTAACGAAGTTTTTCTTTCTAATTTTGTGAAAAGGATAACAACTTTCTAAATAAAATTTATGCATATATATTGTTAATGTTACTATTCGTACTTTTTGCTGGAAATGTCTTTGCAATCCATTGAAATAGTAATAGGTGACTGAGAGAAAAAAAAAAAAAAAAAAAAAAAAGCGCACATTCAGGAACTTTGTGCTCCTTCCTGGGAGTGTAACTTTTCACTATATTTCGAAACAATTCATGAACACCTTTCAAACTAAGGGTTGAACTATAAACCTCTGATAATTTAAAACAAAGTTATCGATTTTATTTATCTTTTTTTTTTTTTTTTTTTTTTTTTTTTAAGTAGGGTGGGGGATTTAATCAGATGTCGTCTTTAGTACACAAATTTGACTTTAATTCGACATTTAGTATTATATACTTCTTTTTAAAAAATCAACTGCTTCCATCATTGAAAATAGTTTGAATAAATAATTTATACTGCGTGAATTTGTACCGGAAAATATAGAAGAAAGTTTTGTTTTCGCCATGACATACCAGTTTTTCTTATAATATTATAACATGTTTAGAAATCATAAAAGTATATTGAATATTAAATTTTGTATTAATGATTACATTTGAAAAATTTGAATTTATTATATATTCATAATGCACCAGTTTTCCCTTAATAATTAATTACATTTAATGAATTTGAATTTATTATATACTAGCCAGCTTCGCTGGTCACTATGTTTAAAGGAAACTCTTTTCTATATAGCTTTATGAAAAAAAGAAAAAAAAAAAAAATACTGAAATCGCTCAAAAGCTCGCTTTGGGTTCCCGCTGCCTTAGGCAGCGATTTGTTCGTCCTCGCAGTCTCCGGTGCATGTCCCTATTGCCTACGACAATGGCTTATCTGTGGGCATCCATTTGGGTGCTTATCATATATGACAGTTTCGATACGGACAGTATCGAAAAATTTGAAGTAGCCCTTTTATATTTGAATCCCAATTACATAAGAACAACATTATGCGTGATGTGCATAATATTTGCTTTCAAGTTATTTTCTATATTTATTTGATTTAATCGATCAACCATTAAAATGACAGCTATTTCAAGCCAAATATAATATTACAATATGGTATGATCGGCTACATCTATCGCATGAGACAACTGTTATTATTATTAAATTATTAATAATAATAATATGTTATCATTATTATCTTTATTTTCTTTATTATTATTATTATTATTATTATTATTATTATTATTTGTGTGTGTGGTTATATATACTCCATGCTTAGTTAATGGTAGTTGGTATATAGAAAAATAAATACATTAATTAATATGTAAACCTGATCATGGTACAATCTTAATATAGCTCCCCTTGGCGACTTTTGAATTTTTGTCGCCGTTTTAGACCAAATATAATTTATGCGATTATTGTTCCTATTTCTTTCTATCTCTTTCTTTTTTTTTTTTTTCAATATTTTATAATTTAGTTATATGGCGAAAAATATCCGATCTACTTCAGCATCAAAAATTTAAAAAATTGTTCAGAATTATCAATAAGTAAATACCTTTAATATAATGCTGAATTAGTTTTTATGCCAAGTGTTATTCACCCGTGCTAAAAAAAAAAAAAAAAAAAAAAAAAAAATCTAAAGTTGAGGTATATCTTTGAAAAATGCTATGAAATAAAATTCAGAAGAAATATGCTAGGTTTGTATTATTACTATTTTATTTTAAAGTTATAAAGACGTCATTTTCTCATTTACCAATTTAACATTTAGTAATTTTTTATTTTTCGGGTGAAAGCATATTTCATTTTATGTTGAAAATAAATAAATAAATAATAAATACCTCGTAAACTTTTTTGGCAACAATTAAAAATTTAAATGGCTTATCTTAAGGCAATTACCAGATTATTATTTTCATATTTCAATTAATTTTAAAAAATCTAATCAAATTTTCGGTAAAAATAGTAGCCTATGTCCTATTCCAGACTATTATGTATCTCTGTACCAAATTTCCTCCAGATCCGTTTAGCCGTTGTGGCGTGATTGAGTAACAAACATCCATACATCCATCCAAACTTTCGCATTTATAATATTAGTATAGAGTATAGACTAGCAAGCTTTGACCGCTTCGCTGGTCACTATATTTAAATGAATTGTTTTTTAAAAAGAAAAGAAAATCTGGTGTGAAACTAAACAACCAGATGGCTTCAATTACCCAGCATTACACATATTATATGTACTTTTTGGAGATAATGTAATCAGAAGACATAAATTTGACCTAACAAAGTAGACGCCTAAAAATTTTCTTTTGAGAGAAAGCTGATACACGTTTAACAACATAAAAAAAACAGATTTAAATAGCGGGTTTAAAAATAAGAAAATAAAATCAATTGAGTTATTTTTTAAAACACCAAATTCTGAGATCTAAAACTAACCTGCCTAATCAAGATGACTGTTAATTTTCATTAATAACCCCGTAGTACATGAGAAAGGATATCTAGAATGGGTTTATGTAACAATTTCTAAGAAAATCGTTAGAGTCGTTTTTGCGATACCGACTTTTATCAAATTTGGCGTATTCAGTTATTGACTGGAAAACAACAATTGCATACAAAGGATGTCTAAAGGGGTTAAGATGGCAAGTTTAAAAAAAACCTGTACAGCCATTTTTAAAGGAACGTACTTGCGAGACCTGAAATTTATACAGGTCGCTCATCAACTTTCCTGAGCTAACTAACTATATCATTGCTTATAAACTTCGCTTCTGGCCCTCTCTGTCTTCGGCAGAGACTTCCTCACCACAACATCTCGGTACTGGCAGGCCCTGACTAACGGCAGGGCATATGGGGCAAATGCCCTGGGCCCCCCTACTGGCGCAGAAATTCTGCAACCTAAAGAGCTCTTATGCCACTGCAAGGGGGCCCCCAGAATAGGCTTGCCCCGGGGCTCCAGGTAGTCTAAGTCGGGCCCTGGGTACTGGATAATTTAATTTATAAAGATGTCAATAAAATAGGGAAATAGTCATTAGCCATTTCCTTTCTAATAATAAACAGAACGGAAAATGCACAATATTTTACCGAGAGACACTTTGTATCGTTAGACTAATTTAAAAAAAATTATTTTACTTTTTTACCCTCTCGCATTAAATTAAATACAATATTTCCATTATTTACGGTAGTCAGATAATGGAAGTAAAAATATTTAAAACAAAATTCAGAAAAATCATGCTAAAGCAATGGAACAGATTGGACCTCTTGGCTGAATTTGAAATTTGGCACCGAAGTATAGCTAGGACGTTTCTCGCCAAGTTTACTTACGCAATCACGATGCTTATCGCAGAAATGACAACAAAAATATAGAAACCGCCAAGTGGCCTTTTATATATATAAAGATATACGTAAGAAAAATAGTAGTTAAAAAAAAAATAATAATAATCCTTTTAGAACAACATATATCAGTATCATGAACTATATTGACATTTTATCAATATGTATAAAATTTTTAAAGTTATAATGACGTCAATTTTTGTGAGATGCATAATTTAATATTTAAATATATAGATATTTTTTTAATTCTTCACGTTTAATTAAATGTGTTTTTATATCAAAAGAAAATAAACTCGCAATTTTTTTTTTCTTTTCAACAATTAAATTATAGCTAATATTTTAATGGATTTTTTAAAAGCTGTTGTGAATTGGTTATATTCACACTTTAATTAATTAAAAGAAAACTAACCAAAAATTCGAAAATCGGGCTTTGAGGTACACAAGGATCCCTCGGGGAGCACCTTCGTGTCAAAACAAGTGACTTTCCGAGCTACCGTCTTTGCGCTACGCTGTCCACACACACAGAGACAAACATTGCCTTATATATATATAAAGAAATTCATAATAGACCGGTTTTTCAGACATTAATCTACTAGATGTGAACTGTTTGTTTGAAAAAAAGAAAAAAAAAAAATCACAAAATTCCACAGATAAGTTCAAAATATTTTAACTTTTAGCTGTTCCCTAACTTTTAAAGTTAATTTCTAAAAAATATGCTTAACCCCGATGTCCTTATATACCAGCAGCAGTATAACAAAAGCGGTAACAAAAATCATTTGATTGACGTGAAAGTTGGTACAAATGTTCATCAGCCTTAGAATGCAAATGTTCAAAATGTTTATCAGCCTGGTACAAATTAACTGTATAGTTTTTTGTGTAAATTGTGTTCGGGAAATGTGTACAGGGACACGCTAAAGTATTTTGCATTATTACAGTCAAAGGACGGAATTTTTTTAAAGTTATATCGTTCGTGGAAGTCCTACCCTTAAAAAATTCGACTTTTTAAAAATATATATGCTGAACTATGAACAAATCCGAATATTTTCATGCTTCAATTATGATTGATTATACGCTACGTACTTTGGTTCAAAAGTTATGAGCAAAAGTGAAATGATGTAAATTATTGCACTTCCAAACTTAAATGCTTCTTTTCTCAAAAGGGCTTTTTTTGCGCGGCAGCAAAATTATTGAAGCATACATCCATACTTTTCATATTTTTTCTATTAGTTTGATCGCTGACTTTTTATCATCAACTTACTTATTTTTTCATAAAAAGCATGAGACTAAGATCATGACACGGCAAATAATTACTTAAAAAACAAGTATTATTTGCAAATTTTTTGAGTAAGAATTATTGCTAGTGCTTTTCAATAATTTTGCTGCCGACTGTACACGGGATTAACGATAATGAAATTAATATACAATATTAAAATGCTTAAAGGCATCTTTTCTATAGAAAAAGATGTGCATAGATTTAAAAATTAAGACACAAGGCTACACAAAAATATTTCGTTACGTTATATAATCATCCAATTGACATCAGATTTGGTGCAAATATGTATAAGTTACATAAAATTAGCTTATGATATAGATTTTGTTGAAATTAAAGATGGCTCGTGATCAAGTGGGTACCTACAGATTCACATAAATACAATAACAGTTCCAGGCAGAAATAAAAGTGAATTAACTGAGGAGCTGACTTGAAGATTTATTAAATTTCTAAAATATAGTTAATTAGATCAGGATACAAATTAATGCAATAAATGCCTTAAAAATATATAGAAAGGTGTCCAGGGATGTGCTACAAGTTGGATTTTATGTGAAAGAAGTATTTTGGATACGCCAAGAGATGCACGGTCAATGTGTGGGGAGAGCAAAGAGTGTGCAAGATTTTCACAGCCAAAGCTGGAAGCCCAGCGAAATATTCGCCAAATGATCCCCAAACATAATTCTTTGTGAAGTTTATTGACTTCTATACAAAGGAAAGCTTTAGCAACGGATTTAGCAATTTGGGGACCAATTCCTGCGAAAAATAGTATTATAGTATAAGATTGCAAAATTTTGTAAGTGCTTTGTGAATTATAAACAAAGTACCAGAACTTTTCTAGGATGATTCGTTGATTTCTTGCGTCTATTTATCTGGAAACATTCGGAAACCATCTCCGAGATTATAAAAGGAATAACTCTTTCCGAAGTTGTTCTAAGTTAGTTTCACAGCCAATATTTTTCGCTATGAAACTATCTCGACTTGTAATTCTTTTCTTGCGGGTCTTTCTAACAGATCATAGTCCTTATTCATGCAAGTTGTGAGGTCGTGATTGGGATAGTTAAATCGTTTCCACGCCAGTGACTCGGCGAAATTTTAGGTCGGATTAATTTTGTGTCGACATGGTGCTGCAACGAAGGAATTAAGTTACGAGGTGTAGACGAATAGGAAGCTATTCTAAAAGTTTGATTGAAATGAAGAGAAGGGAAGTTGGTGGAAAGTGGTATAAGATGGAGATGATTTTCGTAAAGGTGTGTAGTGGAGTGGAGTCTTTTCCGACGTCTGTTTACGAGAAAGTTTAAGGCTTAGAGCCTGGAGAAAGTTATATTTCGATAGAGGAGATTGAGTTGCACTTAAGTTAAGTAGTTTAATGAGTGTTGATGTGTTTTAGTGCGAGTATTCGTGAATGGAAAATTGATTCAGCCGGGAATCGGTTGATCTGTTTGAAAGTCACGGTATCTAAGTAAAGGTGTGCACCCGTCCCTACGACTTCTACTATTTCCTGGGTGAGATATTTCAAATTACCTAAATCAGTTATTATATTTATTTACTAAAATATCTAATTCTGCTGATTGAGCTACACAATCCAGACTAATCCTCCTATTATTTTTGTTGAATAAACTCTTAGTTTTATTTTATATATCCGAGTCTTTGTGTTTCTTATACCTAATACTTAAGTTAACTAAGTTAAGATGGAGTCTGCGTTAACGCAAACCTCACAAAGTGTCGAAGAAATCTGTGAAAAATCCCCAATGCCTAGGCCGACGAGCAGGATCTGGGATCAAACCTAATAACTTCCGTCTACCATCTTAAGCAGTAAAACACTCTTAGTGAGACTTGGCACTACTGAAAGTTTCATATAAAAGGCTATTTCCATTTCATATTTATAAATTGAACTATATTAAATTTGTTCAATAAAATATAGATTCAGGCAACAAATCTTATAGTTTTTGATGTATTTTTTACATATTTGAACTCTTTAAATTATGTTTTCCCAGTTTGCGTTTTTTCATGAATTCATGATCATCAAAATGCTATATATTTATATAGATATCTAAGAAAATATTCTGTATTTTTTGGACGTTTGACAGAAACCAGCTTAAAAGAATTAGGGATGGATTAATTAGGATTAAAAGAATTTGCAATATCTTGAAAATAAAAAAATTCAAAAACAGAATTATAATATAAATCATATTTCTTTTAAAAATGTATATATAGACATGAAATTTGTATTTTATTTTTCCCCAAAAAATTATTAATAAATTTCTAAATTCATTTTTAATCCTTTTAAGTTGGTTCTATTAAACATCTAAAACAATATTAGGTATTTTCTTAAATATCTGTAAGTTTTAGCATTTTGAAGATCATAAATTCATGAAAAAATGCATATTAATAAAATACAATTCAAAGATTTCAGATCTGTAAAAATTGTATTAAAAACTATAAAATTTGTTGCCTGAATATAAATTTTATTGAACAAACCTAAAATTATTCAATTTATAAACATTAAATGGAGCTGTATAAGCTTTTATATGAAACATTTAGTGGTGTGGAATCAAATGTGAAAAGTCCTCTTAAGATATTTGAACGAATTTACCTACTCAAAAATGGATGCAATATTTTTAGTTATAATTTGAGTGGAATTTCCCGAAATAAATAAACTTTGAGTAAAATCAGTCTTTTCCATTTTCAATCAAAACGAACGTTTTACAATCAGCTCATTTCTGAACGAATTCCAACCCTTTTTCATTTGTTGTAACTGAAAATGAGTAACTTTTGAGCGCCATCTATTTTTATGTATTTTGAATGGCATAAGAAATTTTATTTTATAGAATACGATTCGTGTTTAGTCTTATCTAACGTTTAATATTATATGTATAAGCAGAGTTTTCAAAACACAAGCATTAGTAATGACAAACTAAAAATATGAAGTGAAAAACTTTTTAAAAATAGTTTTTTAAAGAAATATATAAAATATGTGTAAAAAGAAACCACAATGCCTTTATTTAATGAAAAAATTCATTTCAGTTTAAATTTATCTTATATTTGTATTACATTCATTAAAATAAATTTATTTAAAAAAAAATCTGGAGTGACTCCACTCGACTTTCCGAACATTGAGTAATTAACAGTTTTGTATATAAAGTAAAGAAAGAGGAGTTGTTAAACAAACAAAAGAGAGAAACCATAATAGAGTGTTTGAGAATTTTTCTCCATATATTACACACGATGTTTTATTTAACGCTACTGAACTTTGAGCCCATAGATCATAATGATAAAGAATTTTTCGTTGTGTCCCTGTAAAAACCTATGAATGCTAGATTGAGCAAAATGAATCGAATAAGGCACTTTCCAATTTTTTTAGGATGTATGTGTTAAAGTACAAATGAGAATTTACATTTCAGATATTTAATTTAATTATTACAACACATTTCTCAGAAATTTGCATATAGCGCGCCTACGATTATTTGTAGCGTTTTAAATACGCCAAGACTTCAAAAAGTTTGAGAGAAACCGGCAGTTGATTAAAACATACACTGAAGATTAAAATATTTACGCAATAAACCCCTTTTGTAGTGCTGACATCTGTTGGACTAAATGAAAACGATACTTTAATTATTCAAAAATTTGTATTTCCCAATCATGCCTGGCATAATGTTTAAAAATTATGAAGCATCTTTGTAGCCTAAATTTTAACGCAAGTTTAACTATTTTCTGACACACAACGTTTTTTATAATCTTTTAGTATGTTTCATAACTATTATTTTAATAATGTAAATATATATGCATATTACAGGGTTATTCTTTTATATACGAACAATATAAAATTGTGATTTCGCCCAACGCTAGAACATCCGATACTTCAAGGAAAATAATTAAATAGATACTCTAATTTTAATACTCTGAAAATTTCTAACATAATTTCATTTTTACTTTCTTTCTTTCTTTCCTTTTGCGTTACTGATTATTGGTAGGTTGTGAATGTCTGTAAATTAAATTTTATTTTTAGTATTTCTGTTTATTGATAGGTTTAAATATATGCTCAACTGAAAGTAGTTTTGCGATGTTGACGTCTATTGCTTTAACTAAAGGTAATAATTTAGTTAATTTAGTTAAAAGAAAAAAATAAAAATAAATCGCTTCAAAATCCTATCAGCTATTGCCTCCGATCCGTGGCCAAAACTGAAAAACAAGCGGTGCCGGTTTCAACCCCAAGTCATGCTCGTTAGAATAGTCTTTCAAAGTTCGGAGTTTTCCGCAGCTTTCCTCTGAACTTGTGTGAATATGGTCTAGGACACCTTAGAAACGACACCCAACACAACCCTAAATCCCTCCGAACACCAATATTAATTCAATAATATTTCAATACACAATAATATTTCACACAATAATATTTCAATAATATAAATTTTAACAAGTTATAATTTTTCTTTTGAGGAACCATAATAATTCTTTCTTTTTTGCATCATTTAAAGCGATCCTTTAGAACTAATATCACAGTTTTGAAAATCAAAATTTTTTCAAGTTGATAACTATGGATTCCTTAATATACAAAAATAATTACAAACTATAACATTTCATATTTCTTTTGTTCCTGCTAGTGTCTAAGAGGTTTTGTTCTGATAGCTGGTAGACGGAAAGTGCCGGGTTCTATAGCGCTCATTAACCTAGCCACGCGGAGTTTTCTGTAATTTTCTTCAAAACTGCGTAGATGTGGGTTAGGGCATCTCAAAAAGACCCCCCCCCTCCCCCTTCTTCCCCAACGAAAGGCTTTCCACTGGGCCCAACATCTAACCACAATTTGTCAGCATTTTTCCACGTTTAGTGCTGCCATCTGTTGCTAGTTCTATATATGTAATGTGCAAGTTGCTTTTTAAGTGCTCCCGTCTATTTACCAAGTTTAAACGTGCAAGTAAAATGGGACTATTGTGCGGTGCTGACCACAATTACATTTAATTATGAGATATATTTAATTATTTTAATATTTTATTTTCAAGTCACTTAAGACATAATACTGAGAAGCTAGAGAATCAATAGAAGGAAAATAATAATAATAATAAATAAACATTAATGTGTATTAAAATATATATATATTTATATATATAAATCTTTTTAATTTAATAAGTTTTAAACTATCATTTGATGAATCTCGCCAACTAATATAACTAAAATTTAAAAAAGGTTTTACAAATTATTACATATGATTTTCGTTTTTCCATTCTGATTTTTTCCCTTCATAATTCACGTCGACGTAAAGGCTTGAAAAATTGTGATAATTCATCATATAAACTAGAAAAATGTATAACACAAGAGATTTTTCTTTATTATTAATATTATTATTATTATTATTTAAAATCAATAAAGAATTATTAATTTCAATGATTCTACGTTGCTGACATATTTTGGGATTCTAATAGACATTTTTAACACTTTTCAACAAGGTTAAAAGTGTTAATGACTTCAGTTTACCTGTCTGTCTGAGCTCTAACTCCCGTAAACATTCATGGAATTTTTTGAAACTGATATATGTTATTAAATTTTAAGAACTTTACTTCGCACAAATCTTAATAAAATTAAAATGGATTATTCATATGCACAAAAGAATGCTTTCCATAGACTACAGTATGACTAGCATTAGATTTACAAGACTACACAAAAGTATATAGTTACATTAATTAATATTACTGGAAATTTGCAGGAATTGTATTTTTGTTTATATTAATCGTTTTTAATATTTTCTAAAAATTTTTAAGATCAAAAGTGTTAATGACTTCGATTTGTCTGTCGGTTTGTCTATCCACGCTCTAACTCCCGTAAGTATTCATGGAATTTCTTGAAACTGATATATGATATTCAAGTTCACTATCGAATATTCCCTACAGAAAATGGAATGAATATTTCTACTGACTTGAGTATAAGGACACCCAAAATTAATCCAAAGCATTGTGTTCTTTGAGAGATATTTTATGAACTATATTTTGATTCCTTTATTTTACACAAATTTCAATGAAATTGGAATCTGTTATTCAAGTTCACTATCGGATGTTTCCTATAGAAAATGGAGTAAATACCACCGCTAGTTTGTGTACAGGGACACCCGAAAGTATTCCAAAGCATTCGTTCTATAAGAGGTATTTCTATGAACCAAATTTTAATATTTTTACTTTAAACAAATCTTAATAAAATTGAATATGTTATTTATATGAACAAATGAATGCTTTCTGCAGAATGCATTATAAGTAGCATTAGATTTACAGGGCCACACAAAAATATTAAGTTATATTGAGGGCTTTTATTGAGAATTTGCTAGAATTGTATTTTCGTTTACATTAAGCGATATAAGACTTTTTAACATTTTTAAAGTGTGAATAGGATTTCAATTTATGTATCGATCTGTTCGACTGTTCATCTGTCTATCTATCTCTCTGCCCGCCCCCACCGTACGTAAATATTTTCAGAATTTTTAATAACTTATATATGTTATTAAAATTTACTATGGAATATTTTGAATGGCATTAATAGCTTCTGTCGGGAATCTCTTGTTCATTCTTCTGCTTTCAGAACAAATGCCTTTCCAGACAGACGGGCGCCTCTTTTTCGAGAAAAGGCGCTTTTTAGAATCAGAAGCAGAACAGAACAGGACCTTGAATAGAGAAGGGGCTATGCTAAGATCGTCTTGTTTACAGACGCCCCGGTCCTAAAACAGAACTATTGAAACTTTTAAGAATTAGAATAAATATTTAAGAACTAATGACAATTTAAGACTTTAATGTTAAGAAAGACTTTAATATTTAATTGTAAATACTGTAGATAGTTTTTGTTCTGTTTTCGTTTTTACATGTATGCTAACAAAGCATTAAAAATTCTGTTTTCATCTAAGAAGTGCTACATTCATCGAGTCTAGTTTCTTTAATGGATGATAGTTGCCCCATCCACACCCGGACCCTTGGATTAGAAGTTTTCAGGTGAGACCCATCCATATTTTATTATTTAGAAGAATAAATATTTTATTAGAAAATTTATGAATGTAAGAAGAGTTAAGATTTAGATAAGATTTGAAATAAGCTGTATCGGGTCAGTAAAAAGAATAAGTTTTAGATCAGAAATCTGGTACAGCCATATTTTGTGGCATCCCATACTCGGGATGTGGGCAGCTATTATTTATAATTATTTATAATTGAATCCATTATTTATAATTGAAAAGATAGATAATATTATAACATTTTAAATTTTTGTATTTATTATGGCTAATTTAGTAATAGCTAAAAAAGAAAGAGCTGTCATAAGAGACAGTATTAATAAATTTATAGAGAAAATAAAAACTTTATATGATGATATAGATCCAGATGCTGTAGATTTAGAAGAAACTATAGAATTATTGAATGAAACTACTATAGATCTAAAAAGCAAAGATGCAGAGATTAAAAATTTAACTCAAGAACTCCAATTAGAAGCCGAATTAGAAACGGCAAATGAATATCGTGAAAAAATAATTACTTGGCGATTTCGAGCCAACAGAAAATTAAAAGAACTAAAGAAAAGTGAAACAAGTATTTCATCAACAGAAATTGAAAGAAGAAATACTTCAAAAGAAGCAATACACATCAAATTACCACCGCTAGATCCAGTTAAATTTAACGGGAACGCAGCCGAATGGCTGACTTTTTGGTCGTCATTCGAAACGGCTATTCATAATAATGAAAATTTAGATCCTGTAGATAAATTTAATTATTTGAAATCATTTTTAGCACCTGACCCCTTAAAATATATAGAAGGATTCTCTGTCACCGCGAGTAATTACATAAAAGTAGTAGATATTTTAAAAGAAAGATATGGCAAACAAGACATCTTAGTAAATGTACATTTGAATAAATTATTAAGTATTGCCCCACTAAAACATTCAAGTGACATTAAATCGCTCAGGAAAATTTACGATGAAATCCAAACTAACATTAGAAGTTTAGAATCATTAAATGTTTCTTTGGATAGCTACGGCAGTTTATTGTCGCCGATATTACTAAAAATATTACCTGAAGATTTAGCATTACAATTTAATATGGAATTTCACGGTGTTAACTATGGCGTAAAAGATATATTATCTTTCTTAAATAAACAACTCGTATCGCGCGAATGCTTAATAACTACCAGACAAGAGGATAGCGGCGCCAGTCATTTCTCCCCCCCAGCTCAAAGATTAGATAATCAAAATCGTAGAGATGTTTTTCCCCCCCGCGTTAATAAATTTGATACTCAGAACCGGAAATTGCCTACTGCTTGTGATTTATTAAATGAGAATAAAAGTGATAGGTGTAATTTTTGCTCAGAATCGCATTTAAGTAACAAATGTGTCAAAACTCGTAATTTACCATTTGATGAAAGAGTTAATCTATTGCGTAAGAAAGGATTGTGTTATTTATGTCTCCAACCTTCGCATTTAGCTAGACACTGTGTATCAAAAACTTTGTGCAAGTTATGTAATCGTAGACATTCAGACATAATGTGTAATGGAAATAAAGATTTGAAACAGGAAATAAGTAATTACGAAAGAAATGATCAATCTAAATTGGCGTTATCGAATCATAATTTACAAGCGAATGTTTATTTGCTGACGTTAATAGTAGCAATTTCTAACAGAGATGATAGTAAATCATCATATATTCGGTTAATTATGGACTCCGGATCTCATAATAGTTACATCAGTAAGTTTGCAGCTGATAAGTTAAAATTAAAAAGAATGAATGAAGAAACAATCAGACATGGTCTTTTTGGGGGCATGGAAATGTCAGCTGAACATAATCGTTATGAATTTACGATCGGGAGTTTGGATAATAAGTTTAAGTGTAAAATACAAGCACTAGATCAAGAAAAAATATGCACAGGCGTGAATTTATGTCGCGATGATAAATTAGTAAAACTCTTAGAAAAGGAAGGCGTATATTTATCAGATGTCCCTAGAAATAATAAATCCTGTTTATACCAGAAAAATCCAGACGAAGTACATATACTTTTGGGAGCTGATATGTCCGCTAAACTGTTCACAAATGACATAAAATATTTTCCAAAATTGGGATTAACTACATTCAGAACTAAATTGGGTTGGACCATTTTCGGCAAGACAGAGGGTCACAAGAGTGAGCAGGACAATTCTTTGGCGGGTCTATCGTTGTCATTACACGTGTCAAACGCCAGTTTATCAGATGTATGGCGCCTTGACACTCTAGGAATTACTAATGAAGATAATAAATCGAAACAGGATTTAGAACAAGAAACAAAGAATTATTTTCTAGAAACTGTTAAACGAGATAAAAGCGGCCGATATGAAGTCAATTTACCATGGACAGTTGACCATTCGATTTTATCAGATAATTACTCGTTGGCAGAAAAGTGCCTGTAGAAGACGGAAAATAAATTAATCAAATCTGATAGGAAAAAGGAATATGGGAAAATTTTGATTTCTGGAAAAACAATCAGATTATAGAAGAGGTATTGGACCAGAAAAGGGACAAGGTCATTATTTAGCACACAGACCGGTGGTTAAAGAATCTAGTGAAACCACTAAAATTCGTCCAGTATGTAATGCCTCAGCACACACTAGAAACAGTCCCTCCCTTAATGATTGTTTAACAAAAGGACCAAATCTTGTAGAAATTATACCTAGCATTTTGAATAGATTTCGCAGAAACAAGATAGGAATTTCGTCCGATATAGAGAAAGCATTCCTGCAAATCAAAATAACAGAGAAAGATCGCGATTTTTTGAGATTTTTTTTGGTTTAATAGCGAAAATAAATTAAAAATTTATAGACATTGTCGCGTGGTTTTCGGCCTAACTTCAAGCCCTTTTTTGCTTATGGCAACATTAAATCACCTTTTAGAAAATGTTCCCGAACAATGGCGAGAGACAGCTAGGCTCTTAAGAGATTCCTTCTATTTAGATAATTCCCTCATCAGCCTGAATTCGATTCAAGAAACAGAAAAATTCATATCAGAATCTCAAGGAATTTTGGCTTCGGCACATTTCAATTTGAGATGCTGGCGATCGAATTGGCCTCAGGCTATGATCGACAAAACTGAAGATGAACCGAGGTTTGCTCCCGTGTTAGGATTACTCTGGGATTTGAAAAATGACAGTTTAGTTTGTAAATTTGAAGAACCCCTAAAGATAAGTGAACCCCTTACAAAAAGAAAACTTTTATCAGTTACCCAAAGAATTTTTGATCCTGTGGGATTCACAGCACCTGTCAGTTTAGTTCCCACACTAATCCTTCAAGAAACGTGGATTCAGAAGGTGAAGTGGGACGAAGAGCTCCCTGAAACTTTAAAACAACAATCTTCTAATTGGCTGAAAGGAATAAATTTTTTATCCCAAATTAAAATACCTCGGTGGCTTAACATTTGCCCAGAGAAAGAAAAGAAAACATCATTACATGTTTTTTCTGATGCAAGCAAGCGAGCATATGCCACTTGCGTATTCATAAGAGTAGAGACCTCAGAAGGAATCAAGATCCAGTTAATCAATGCTAAAAGTCGAGTTGCACCTATTAAGGAATTGACCATACCCCGCCTTGAACTGTTATCTTGTCTTATTGGTGCTAGGTTGGCCAAAAATGTGCAAAACGATTTAAATTTACATGTAAATACCATATTTTGGTCAGATTCAACCACTGCTTTGGGTTGGATTAGAAGAAAACAAGAATGGGGTACATTTGTACAGTCACCCAAAAAAAAAACGCCACCCCCCCACCTAATTTCGCCGTAAATTATCGTAGAAACATTTGACTGGTACCGATCGATTTGTAATAACGTCTAGTTTATAACGGTATAGTTAAATTTTGCCTAAGGGGTCGTCTACATATTAAAACTGGCATTAACTTCATTTTCTTCAATGGCAACCCCTATTTTTGACTTCATATTCAGATTTCTGAGATCAAGGCGGTTCAAAAAACATACCTATTTATATACCTTAAATCAATTTTAAATAGAGTTACACGTGAAACTGTATTAGGGGTCCGTCTATACATTTAGAAAATATAAATCACGATCTACCACCCAGTATACATCATATATTAAGTTTCACACCGGAAAAAAATTTCAGAAATGTTAATTATAAAATAAAAAAAATGATTAATTCACAGAACTTTCTGAGTTAGTTTATGAATTAAAAGATTTTTATTGGTTTCTATTGATTAAACATCAGATAGTTCACTTCATACGAAGAAAATTAAATAGCTTGAATAGATATTAAAATATCTATCAAAAGAAAAAAAAAAAAGATGAATGGTTTTAAATTTGTTTGAAAATTCAAAATTATTTTAACTCAAGCTGCCGTATAATTGTCTGAAACGGCGGCACTCAACCTGGTTCCCACGGCCGTTTCACAGTGACAATGGGAGTTTGTTCTGATACTGCAGTACTTTCATTTTCTTTAATTGACTTTTTTAAAATATTAAAACAGATTTTTTTATTTTTATTTATTTATTTTTTTTAATTAATTATTATTATTATTATTATTTTCATGACATTGCTAAAAACTTTTACATAAATCTCCACGATATTCTTTTGCTTTTATATTTTATAATATGTAACAAATTAATATGTAAAATAATAAATCCTACTACTTAATGGAATGTTCTAAAATTCTACACTTTAACACAGATACCGAAGTGGACGGTGGGTGTAGAAAGGCTGACTACCCTTAATCTAAATCTTCACTTGAAAAGGTCAAAATGTTACATAACTCTTTTTTTTTTTTTTTTTTTTAAGGAAAAAAGAAGAAGATAAGGAGGAGAAAGAAAGATCAAAACGAATATAAAGCATATTAAACGTTAATACCCTTTAAACACTGGAAAAAGGCGGGGTTTTGTATTGTGTGTCATTTGGGAGCTGTAGAGTGCCAGAAAATTACTTTATGTAATAAAACTTTTCATTTAAAGAGTATTTAAAGCAGCATTATATTTAATACATAGACTACTCAGAAAAAAAGTACCATTCATCTGGTTCATGAAAAATAAAGAACATTTTCTGGCATTGCTCTATGTATATACATTCTTGTCAACCTATCCCGGAAGATTACTGGTCCCGCCCCTTTCCGTACAATTTTTCACATCAGTCTTTTTAGAGCCGTGTCAGCCATCGGTGGCTGACACTGATCTTTCCATTTAGGCTAAGTCAGCCGGCAGTGTAAAATATGATATAAAACTACAGAACTTACATAGTTTTAAGTAATTACTGACAATTTATTTAAAATTTACTTCATGTTTTTTTTTTTTTTTTTTTTTTTAATAGGATTTTTATAGGATTATATCGGTAAGGCCTAATAGGGTTTATTGAAACTCGATAAACATAACACGCTTCTAAGCAGCACGTGTGGCCTGAATGGGATTTCCATAAGAATTCGCGTGGCGCTCAATGAGTTAATCGTAAATGTATTTGAAGTTAATTACTCTAAAAATTAAATTGTGTACACACAGGTGCGGGAACTAACAATGTTACGGGTTAGGTTGGCAAGTATGCATATATATTTTGCTTGATTTATAAAAATTTATAACACATTTTCTTCTTTTTTTTTAGTATTTTGTGTTTATATCTCTCATTAAAAATAAATACAATATTCATATATAAACATTTCCATACAGTAATGTATATAAACATATTGATTAAAGAAGATTTGTTGATATTATATAATTATTCTTCTATCTGTATAGTATATTAACACAAATATATTTTGTAAATTTCGCAGCATCGAAAAGCAGCAACATAGCTTCCATATCAAGGCTTAATGTACATAGCCACGCCTTTTCACAAATTTTCTAAAACTTTATAATATAAAGCAAAATAATTTTGCATATTTGTAATTAAATCATTTAAGTTTTGCCTTCAATAATCGATGTAGTAAATACCATTGTGATTTATGCATACCAGCGTCACATATAGAGTCAAATAGGAATATGCAAATTTGTCTTTTTTTTAAAATAGTGTTTCAGCGAATCAGAGGCGGGGCTTCTTTTCTTTTGAAATTCTTTCACAATCCCTCGCCTACATTGTGATAACTTTACAAAAATATGCCAATTTGTATAATAAACATCGAAATATTGCTTAGGAAACAATAAAAATAACATAAAGGTAAATTAAATTAGTTTTCCGTCAAATTATATACAAACATTTACTTATAGAGGATGCAGATTATAACAAGTGACGGCCCCCTAACAGGAATAAAAAGTGAAATATCACTGTAACTCAAAAAATTATGTTAGGAACGAGCTGTAAATTTGGAAACCTATGTTTTTGATGATGCCCGTTCTATTCGTGCAAAAATTAACATAGGTCATAATTTATAATTTTTTCAAATATGAATTTATTAATAATTTTCATAATTCAAAAAATGTTTTTTTAGCAAAAATTTGCATGGAATATGTTTGGGTTACTTCATTCTAACGAATAAAAAAAACAGAATTTAAATATCATAATTATTTCGGAAGATATGATTTAATGTTTGTCACATTCATTTAACATTAGCACCCCCAAACTTTGACAGCTTATAACTCTATGAAAAATTGAGCGAAATATATAAACTATACCATTTTCCGTGATGATTTGATCCAAAGAATTCAAATAAATTATAAAAAATGGGGGTTACCATTGAAAAAAATGAAGTTGATGTCAGTTTTAATATGTAGACGACCCCCTAAGTAAAATCTAACTATAACATTATAAACTAGACGTTATTACAAACTGATCGGTACCAGTCGCATGTTTCTACGATAATTTACGGCAAAATTAGGTGGGGGGGTGGCGTTTTTTTTTTGGGTGACTGTACATAATCGAGTATTAGAAATCCGAAATCTGACCGAAGTTTGCAATTGGAGACATGTACCTATAAATTTGAATCCTGCGGACCTCCCGTCAAGAGGATGTTCCTTTGAACAACTACAGAAATCGAGATGGTGGGAGGGTCCGAGTTGGCTTTATTTACATAAAAATGAATGGCCTCAAATAGAAGAAGACCCAAACGAAGAACTCATAAACAGCGAAAAAAGGAAGACAATCCTAAATCTTTTAGATAAAAAAGAAGATAATTTCAGTCGATTTTATCAGTATTTTTCCTCTTACAAGAAAACAGTTAGAACCATTGCCTGGATATATAGATTTTATCATAATTCGAAGACTACTGAGAAAATGTCCGAATTAGATATTTCAGTTGAAGAATTTTCAAAAGCAGAAAATGTACTTCTACGATTAGTACAACAAGAATCTTTTTCAGGGAGAACAGATCCAAAATTAAGAAATTTAAGGCCTGTCGAAGATAAAGCTGGTCTCTTAAGAGTAAAGACCAATATAATTCAAAGAAACGACAGTGAAAACTTCAGATATCCTGTAATCTTACCTTACAAGCATCCTGTCGTCCAAAGATTGATATTCGAGAAGCATTTAGAAAATCAGCACGCTGGAGTCAGCACTCTAATGACACTACATAGAGAAAATTTCTGGATAATGAAGTCTAGAATATGCATTCGAAATTCAATAAGAAAATGCGTGATTTGCAGAAAACTTCAGACTTCCAAAATAGATGTTGAACCTGGAGTACCACCCGAGGACAGAGTACGAGAAGCAGCCATCTTTGAAGTGGTAGGCGTAGATCTAGCCGGTCCTCTTCATCTTTCTGATGGATCAAAAGCGTGGATAGCCTTATTTACTTGCGCTGTCTACCGAGCCATACATCTTGAAGCCATTACGTCTCTGTCTACAGAAAGTTTTATCCAGTCTCTGAGAAGGTTCATAGCAAGGCGAGGCAGACCCTACATCATCTATTCAGACAACGGGAAGAACTTCCTAGGAACCAGCAATGCTCTCTCGAGTGTAGATTGGGAAACCATCTGCAAGGTAGCTTCCACCCAGAAGATCAGATGGAAATTCAACCCTCCTGCAGCACCGTGGTGGGGAGGTTGGTGGGAGAGGCTTGTTGGAATGGTTAAAGGAATCCTGAAAAGAAACTTAGGTCGTGCATCTTTGAATTACGAAGAACTTTACACCATACTATGTGACTGTGAACAAGTGATTAACTCACGGCCTATAACCTATGTTTCCGAAGATAACACAGATCCCTTACCTTTAACCCCAATGATGTTCCTAAGAGAACTGCCAACATCAGGAGTACCTGACCTAGATGCTTTGGATTCTAAAGATCTTAACCGCAGAGCCAGATATAGGCAAATAATCAGAGAAAACCTAAGAAACAGATTCAGAGCTGAATATTTAGGACAATTACGACAACATGCATCTAAGACCAAAAGATTCAAACAATTGAAAGTCGGCGATGTTGTCCTATTAGAAGATTTCAATAAGAAACGTGTTCACTGGCCTTTGGCAAGAGTGATAGAAATTTACCCAGGCAAAGATAATGTGATACGCCTAGCTAAGGTGAAGACCGAAAATGGACTTTTTCTGCGTCCATTGCAAATATTGTTTCCTTTAGAAATTGACAGTACCGAACTTAAGAATCACCCCACTTTACATAAATCTGTTCAAGAAAATTTAAGTCCTTCGACTTCCAAAAACAAGAACCTCTCACAGAAACCGATACTCAACCCCAGAGAAAAGGAACCTGTGAAAGACCCTCCAGAACCTACCAGTTCCAGAACCCATGATCCCACTTCCAAACCCCCGGTGGTCTCCCGAACTGGCCGTGTGGTGAAACCCCCTCAACGACTTCAACTTGGATTGTTGAGTTCCTCCGATTAGTCGCAACTCAAGGTGGGAGGATGTCGGGAATCTCCCGTTCATTCTTCTGCTTTCAGAACAAATGCCTTTCCAGACAGACGGGCGCCTCTTTTTCGAGAAAAGGTGCTTTTTAGAATCAGAAGCAGAACAGAACAGGACCTTGAATAGAGAAGGGGCTATGCTAAGATCGTCTTGTTTACAGACGCCCCGGTCCTAAAACAGAACTATTGAAACTTTTAAGAATTAGAATAAATATTTAAGAACTAATGACAATTTAAGACTTTAATGTTAAGAAAGACTTTAATATTTAATTGTAAATACTGTAGATAGTTTTTGTTCTGTTTTCGTTTTTACATGTATGCTAACAAAGCATTAAAAATTCTGTTTTCATCTAAGAAGTGCTACATTCATCGAGTCTAGTTTCTTTAATGGATGATAGTTGCCCCATCCACACCCGGTCCCTTGGATTAGAAGTTTTCAGGTGAGACCCATCCATATTTTATTATTTAGAAGAATAAATATTTTATTAGAAAATTTATGAATGTAAGAAGAGTTAAGATTTAGATAAGATTTGAAATATGCTGTATCGGGTCAGTAAAAAGAATAAGTTTTAGATCAGAAATCTGGTACAGCCATAGCTTCTGTGCAACTAGTTTGTCTAAAGGGACATCCCAAAAAATGCCAGTGCATTTCATTTTAGGACAGACATTTTTATAATTTACATTTAAAGAACTTTGTATCGTAAAAATCATTAAAAAAATTGATATTTTTATTGTCAATATGCTAAAATAATATTTTTTATAGAATATGATTTTGTTAACCTTCAGATTTACAGAGCTACACTAAAATATTCAGATACATTAAAAATCACTTTTTAAAATTTATTAAGCATAGTTATAACAAGTTAAAGCATATAATAATAAAGTATATTTTCATTTTAATGTTTTTATAAAATAAATGAAAGAATTAAATTAAAAGAAAGAAAGAAAGTTCTTTAGTTTCGAACAAAAACCCTATTGCCCACCATGAAAGCTGGACCAGACTATCACTGATCTAAAATATCACAGCACTCGTACATTTTTAGTGTTGCCATCTATCGGTAGGTTTACATAGCAGGTTAAATTTTACTTTTATTGCTGTCATTTCTAGATAAATGCATCGAATAAAATGGAGCTAGTTTGTGGTGCTGTGCTAATATCTAATGTATTTAATTAGAAAAGAAAAGGTGTTTAATAGATTGGGACTCAGGTCGATTGACTACACGAGGATCCTAGGACTGAGGCGATGTGTCTTCCAAAGGGTATTGGGTATTTCTAAGGATTCCTAGCCCGTATTTACGCGGATTTTGGGAAAAACCAACAGCTACGAAATCCGGAACAGCTAGGTCGATGAGCACAACCTGGGATCGAACCCTAGAAAAGGAAATGAATGTATATTGCAGTATTTTAATTATCAATAACGCAAGATACAATATTGAAAAACTAGGAAATATCTTAAAGAGATAAACTTCAACTAATAGTTCAGTAAATTTTTGAATAAAGCGAAAAATATTTTGTTAATGCTAAGAAAGCATATGCATATGCCATACGGAGATACATAAACATAAACAAAATTATTATTAACTAATAATATGTGGCCACCACAAGACTTTTTTCTATATAATTTTACACAAAATTCATGCGATACAAATTATTAATTAAATTATTAAATTATTTTCCATTATAAATGCAGACGATCTCTATCTGACAGAATTACTAGCATTAAACGCCGAAAGAAAGTCACTTTTTTTGCAAATATCAAAAGAAATACGATTTTTTTTTTTTTTTTTCGTTAAAAAATGAAAAAAATCGATAACTTTGTTTTAAATTATCACAGATCCTTGGTTCAACCATCCGATTTAAAGGAATTGACGAAATTTTTTGAAAGATACCCATATTGAAAAGTTACACTTCCCGAGGGGGAAACGTGCTTCCACATGCACAAACTCTTTTTCTTATTTTGCTACTACTATTGTCAATCATTTATATTAATTTTAAAATCACGCATTAAAAATCACTCTCATTATGTATATTTATACGAAATTTATCCTACACTACCATGTTAAAAATTTAGAAAAAAAAAAAAAAAAAAAAAAATGGGATCACAGCGCCACCTGTTGAGTGAATAATCTTCAAATCTAATCAGCACTAGTTTATGTTAGGGTCCAACTAAAAACCAAGTTTGATTAAATTTCGTTGATTGGTTCGTGAGATACAGCGTCCACAAAATTTATGATACACACACAGACAGGCAAATAGACAGACATATTCTAAAAACAGTCGAATGCTGTTCAGGACATCCCAAAACGTGTAAATCCATCGAAAACTGGAGTTCGAAAATTTTCACGAATCCAATACTTTCTCTATATATACATATAGAAGAAAGTAAAAATATTGCTAGGAAATTGAATTTATGTTTAATTAAATACCTTAAATAAAGTAAAAGATATTTAATTATTTTGCTGATGTTAATATCAGCAAATCAGATGTTGTCATCAAAACAAATTCACTTACTTTCTGAAAAAAGAATCAAGGTAAGTAAAAGACATCTTAATTTTTACTTATCTTCGTATGTTTTATAATTCATATATCAAGTGATTTTTAATTTAATTTATTTAACTTTATTTTCCTCGTTTTCAGTTAGCATAGCTCATAACATGATTACATTGATTGTTTTGCTATCGATTTCCATGCATTTTTCTTTCTTTTTCTTTTTTAATCATTTATATAAAAAATCCAGTTTTTAGTTTTTTATTCTGATTTAATGAACGAATTTCGGCCCACCAGCGGCCGAGCGGTTCTGCGCTCAAAGCTGGTAGATGGGAGGTGCCGGGTTCGATCCCAGGTCGCGCTCATCGACCTAGCCGTTCGGAGTTTTCCGTGGTTTCCTCCGAAACTCGCGTAAATACGGGCTGGGACCCCTTAGAAAGACCCCCACGGAGGGCATTCCCCCTATAGGCCTAGGACACATAAGGAGTCAATCGGCCTTAATCCTCCAACCAACCAACCAACCAATGAACGAATTTCGAAACTAATAATATTGTTGAATTTCATGTATTTTGGTAATCCATTTTCTTTTTATTTAACTTCGTTCTGTTTTGACGCTGAATTACTTGTTTCAGAATGTATTCAGAATTTTGATTTATTTATTTATTGTTTCATCTTCGCTACTTTGAATAACGCGCTTTTGCATCGTGTTTTCCTAGGTTCCTAGTGTAGAAAATCGACCTTAACGAACATTTTATTAAATTAAAGGTTTTAATTGTCTAGTGAGATATTTTTAAAACATAAACGTATTGTAAACCCATATGTTTAACATTACAGGAAGAAAACCCGCTGCTTACTGACCAAGTATTTTAATCCACCCTCCACCACTACCTGATAACTCAAGTTTTTCACATTTATAGATGTTTTATGCTCTCCATAATATAGAATAGATGGCAGCATCAAACTTTGCATGTGTGTACTAGGCATGAAGGTAGAGAGAATTGTACTGTATTATCATGATGGTACTACTACTAGGTTCCCCATTTGGAGGAATAATATAATCATTACTACAAGGTTCCTCATAACTAACATCTAGTTGCCCACGAGCAACTTCATATTTTTCATGCAGATTCCGTGCATGCGTTGTTGTGTGTCGGCTCACCAGCCCTGATTTCATTTCTGTTTAGTATCAAGGTTTCAAATTTTCTTGGGTAGTGCTGCCATCTAACGGTCAATATGACTATTTAAATTGCTTTCCATGTCAAGTAAACAAAAAATTTTCAATTTTCAACCTGTTTATTTTAGTTTTCAACAAAAATAGCAGGAATCATTTACAATAATGGTACAATAAGAATATGTTTTTATAATTATTTTTAAATCTTTGTATTTCGTGTAATTAATAATAATAAAAAATCATTCATTGGCTTGCGCAAAATTAAATTTTCCAAGTTCTATCAGGCCTAGAGGACTGTCTGGCTATTCATTTTAAAAAGAATTTCGTAGGTTCTTGAAATTTTTTAATTTAAAAAAATTCTTTTATGGTTAACCTATGACATTGTACATTTCGAAAAAAAGTTGTAAATCTAGATGCTAAAGTAAAAAGTATTTGTACAACACAGAATTAAAAAAAGTCAAAAAACTACTTTCGTTCCTACGAAAAAATAATATAATGTTTATTATTCCTCTCTCTTCAGTTCTACATCACATGGCAGTTTTACCGGGAAAGCTTACATCGAGGACAGATAATGAGAGGTGGATACGTGGTCTTTCTATATCAGATCTATATTAATAAGGATTTAGTATAGTTTACAGTAGATGGCAGCACCATGCGAGTTGAGGCCGAATGATCGAGGCCTAAGGTCAAGGTCTCGGTGAAATGTCCTCCGTATTCAATCTGAGTGTCGAAGAAAAGCACGTAAAATTCCGAAAGGCTAGCTCTAAAAGCGTGACCAGGAATTAAGCACAGCACCTCTCGTCTTCCAGCTTTAAGGGCAGAGATTTCTGGTCAATAACAACAACAATGAACTAGTAATAATTACAAAACTTTGAATAAACACTATAAAATGTAATAAACTCGCAACAATTGTTTCGGGTAGAAAGAACACCCGATTCTTCGTCAGGCGAACAAAGTAGGCACGAGTGCTGTAATCAAAACGGCAGCGCACAAAACCGTTTTAAAAGAAGAGCAAAAATATATGAAGACGAATGTAAATAGAAATACTGGTGTGACCAGAATTTTTAAATAAAAGAAGAAAATAAATAAATAAATATGATTAAAACATGTAACAAAATCTAAAAATATCAAAATTATCAAAATTAAACAAAAATTGAAGTTATGCAATTTCCAAGCATACGACAAGAACGGAATGGAAGAAATATCATTAACAAGATTTTACGAATTTTTAAATATGTAAGCTTCATGGATATCCAAATGGGAAGCGGAGACAGGAGACGAAATTACGTTAGTTTTCGAAAAATCAAATCGATGGCCATGAACTCAGCAGTGGGAAGCAATAGAAGATTTGGAGATCTCTTTCTCACGAACATTACGACGGTGTTTATTTATTCTATATTTCAAACGCCTCCTAGTTTGACTAGGAGACTATGTCGAAGGGTTGTGTGTTCTTTCGACCCGAAACAATTGTAGCGAGTTTATTGCATTTTATGGTGTTTATTCAAAGTTTTGTTATTATTACTTTAAAACGTCAGTTCTGTGATGCTTTCCTAACAACTAGGCTGTTTTATGGTTTCTATAGTTTACACTAGATGGCAGCATTAAACATTTCATGTTAGAGACCCTATACATAGGGTCTCTATTTCATTTCGTGTTAGACGTAAGAAGAAATCTACCTACGGAATAACATCACATCTCCATTCAGAGTCTCTATTTCGTGTGTCGCGTGCTCCTACTTTCTGGTTTTTGAAGCAAGAATGTTTCATTAATTTCATTAACCCCTTGAACTGCTATTTATTTTCGGTCAACACTGCTCATGAAGACAATTTAATATTCTTAGTTTTAAGAGGAGGGATTGATATAGAAACTTACAGTTTTCTTGCTCAAATAATTTGTTATAATTAAAAATAATATTTGTTTCACACATTTATATGAATGTTTATTGTTATATTTACATATAAGAACATAATTAGTGTCAGGAAATTCATGGCGAGCTGGACTCGCCATTTCAGTTCAAGGGGTCAATAATGTCTAACATATTTTTCTAAATGTCAAAGTTGCTTTGCCATTATTAGAAATGTACAAGCTAATAAATTTTACTTGTTTTTATGATACATAATGACCCATCTCTCAATAAATCATAAATTTCTCAAATGTTGCAAAAATGTACGGTTTTTGTTCGGCATTTAAAAAATTTTTTTAAATGAAAAAGATATAGTAACAGAAAGGATCATAGATTATTATTGTTGTTGCTGTTGTTGTTTTAAACGGAATTAACGCCACGATAGATAACAAATATCGTTATTTAAGTTTTTTTTTTTTTTTTTTGTATTTTTTAAAATAATCATGAATGACAGCTAAAACTTACTTGTATGTTTTTACATTTTGCTTTGCAAAGATACTTAACGATTAATATATTTTTTTTTTTTTTTTTTACAATCAAATGAATATGGATTGGATTGGATTTTGGAATAAGGCCGAATGACTGCTGTAGGTCCTAGACCTGAGGGTGGGTGCCCTCCGTGGGGGGGGGGGGGGGTCTTTCTAAAGGGTCCTAGCCCGTATTTACGCATGTTTCGGAGAAAACCACGGAAAACTCCGAACGGCTTGGCCGACGACCGCGAACTGGGATCGAGCCAGGCACATCACGTCTATCAGCTTTGAGCGCAGAACTGCTCGGCCGCTGGTGGGCCCAAATAAACATGGTTTTAATTCTTATTAAAATCAAATTTAGTAATGCACATTAAACATTACGTAATGAAGCTTTTGTTCAATAATAAAATCAGTTCCACAGAAGATAAGCATCGTCATTATGATATTTTATCCAATTAAATGAAGTCCAACCTGTTGCCAAGATATTTCGCTCTGGAAACTGATAAACGAGGATTCCTCAGTCTGACTCTTCGAAGTTTTTTGTGAATTTCTTCGAAAATTGTATGAATGCGTTTAAGGACCCCTTAAAAAGGACATCCTGTCCCAACAGGACATTCTACCCAGTTCTAGGAACTTCGTGACTCAACCCCGCACACCATCACCTCTTATAACAATTTTAGTTTCTCAAAAGATGACGATGATATATTTGAAATTTTATCCGATCAATTAAATTTCTTGTAGAAAAATCAAGTTAAAAAAATAATTATGTAGTGTTTCCTAATTAAAGAAAATTTCTTTACATATACTATGAAACTTCCCTAATAGGCTCACTCATCGTGCTCGTGCTATAAAAAATTGGCCTTTCAGAGAGATGGCATTTTATTATTATAAAAATTACTCAGGGTAATAAATCATATAAATTAAATTATTTAAATTTTTCAAATTTACATTTTGACTCTATAGTTTTCTAATAATCTTTAAAAATAATGTGTTTGAATTATGAAAGCTACATATCAATCATTTTACTTTTCAAGTATTTTTCATATGCTTCAAATTGCTCAGCTTAGTACCGTTTCTGAGTAAAAGAGGTCCCACCAGCGGCCGATCGGTTCTACGCTCAAAGCGAGAATTGACGGTTTCGATCCCAGGTCGCACTCGAGGACCTAGCTGTTCAAAGCTTTCCGTGTTTTTTTTTTTTTTTTTTTTTTTTTTTTTTTTCCGAACTCGCGTAGGAGAACTTAGAAAGACACCAATGGAGGGCAATGTACTGTAGGCCTAAAACTCTAAGAGTTGTCAATCGGCCTTAAACCCCACAACCCAACCCAAATGAGCTGAGTAAAAGAGAGGTATCTATTAATCTTTACTTGAAATATCTCATTCAAACTCACAACTAAATTTTTCCTACTGCAGATGGGGTAATTAGTAGTTTACGCAGATGCAGACTGGGGAGGAGACAAGTCCAATAGAAAATGAACATCAGGCAGTGTCTTCATGCTAGGAGAAAATCCTATTCAATAGATCACAAAACGCCAAAACTGCGTTGCACTTTCTTGGGCTGAAGCTGAATTTATTTCCGCTACGACAGCTGCGAAAGAAATTATATGGATACTAAAATTATTAAAAGACTTGTACATACCTCAAGAGTTACCTATCAAAATTTTTGAAGACAATATTTCATGTATAAAATTGATAGACAATGGATTTTCTGGCAAACTGAAACATGTTGATCTACAATACAACTACTTAAAAGATCTGAAAGAAAAGGGTGTCATAGAGCTTGAATATTGTCCAAGTGACCAAATGACTGCGGATATCTTTACCAAGGCACTTCCAAGGCAGATTCACGAAAATCACAGAAAGAAATTGAAACTGATTAGTGAAACTTAAAAGATTTATGGAGCTGAAGGGGGAATTGATAAATATATTTCATCATCTCCATAAACTTTTTCATTATTTTATTGTCATCTATTCCGGAACTATAAACAAAGTAATATCTTCTATAATTAAATGTAACCTTGAACATCGAAAAGCGCGTGGGCGAAAGATTTATAGAGTCATAATGACTTTTCCTTCTAAATAAACATTTACAAAACTGTTTTTATTTCATTCAACAATGTAATTTAATGATTGTATAAACAAAATAAGATATTAATTTTTTCTCAACAAATGTCATAATATAATATAATATAATAATTTATGATGCATAATGATATACTCAAAATTGGAATTTAAATTCTTCTTGTAGTCTGTAATAAGTTTTCAACAAGAAAGGATGCATAAAAATGCATCCCTTAAAATCTACCCTAATAAATCTGATTAATACATCAAATTATTTACAGAATCATTTCAACTAATTTAAATAATTATTTTTTGCATTATTAGTTAAAAACCATATGCTTATTAGAAAAATAAGTAACAAATGAAATAGGTGAAAATTCATCAGCTTTTAGATGACCATTTGGAATATAGTTCAATGCCAAGAGATCAAGCTGCTACTGCACTCCTGTATACAAGGTAAGTGAAGAATTTATTATTTTTTCTTTAAAGTCTTACCTTGTATTACTGAAGCATTTACTAATAAATGCAACAATTATATATTGAACTAATATGTTGTGTGCGTCACAAAACTTTCTTCTATATTTTCCTGCACAAATTCAAGCAGTCCAAATTATTTGATATTGCTTTTTCCATTATTAATGCAAACTATTTTCATCTGAAAGAAGTACTAATACATGAAATGTTCATAAGAGGTGAATTTTTAACTTACAGATCAGAGATTTACCTTCTTCACGTTTTCAGGCGCCGCCTATCGGCCGATAAGCGCCCAAATTCAATCAGCATAATTGCTCGTAATGGCCTTTTGTCATATGAAGTTTTATTCGATTATACAAGAACTTGAGATATAAATATAAAATGAAATATAGTCTTCCCTTAAATTGTGGAAATTGTATAGCAGCGCCGCCTGTTGAGCGATCGGTACCAAAATTTGATATGCACTAATTTATGTCAAGGTGAATCTATAGATAAATTTATATATAGCTCTGTGCATTAATTCCTGAGACATAACCTTCACTGAAACTGCAGAAATTGCTAGAAACCCTGGTAATCTCAGAGTGCGACAATTACTTAGTACGCATGCTCAGTGGACAAACGCTTGTCCAGATTGCCTCTTGCTACAGTAACCTGTTATACAACGCTTGACGCTAATCACGTATTTGGTGATTTATCGGTGTCAGTTTTTTTTTTCTTTGCAATCAAACTAAGATGCATTATATGTATTACGTTACATTCGTTTTATTATTATCATTTTAAATTTAGATTACATTTCTAAATTCATAGAAGTAATTTATACTATCTTATCAATCGTATTGCATATCAGAAATTCTGAATTTTAATACTCTTTAGTTTTTAATAATATACTAAGGAACTGTAGTCTAAAAATACATATTTACACAAACTGATAATAATAATAATAAAATTATTTTTATTTATTTAATATATATATATATATATATATATATATATATATATATATATATATATATATATATATATATATATACATATATATATATATATATATATATATATGTATGTATATATATATATATATCAGATTTGTCCTTGTAGTTACTAGTAAGAAAGTTCATCGATATTAAGATTAATTAGCAAAAATTTGCCGATTTAACAGTCAATTTGATTTGATATATTCATTTGAGAGATGAATGTTTAGCTTTATCATTAATTTTATATATTGTAATAACTTACAGATATACACATTCTCAGCGCATTAAATATTTAAAAATTGCTCTAGTTGGTTTCTAAAAAGTTTTACAGCGGGTCAAATGTTTTTGAGACTGTAACATTAACTTTGCTCTCAAAGCTAGTAGACGGAAGATATAAGGTTCGATACCAGGTAGCGCTCATCAGGCTAGCCTTTCGAAATTTGCTGCAGTTTTCTCCGAAACTAGCGTAAATATGGGCTAGGATCCCTTAAAAAGACCACCCCTTATTGAGGTTATTCAACCCATACCACGGCCTTTCTTGTAGACAGCTGGTACATTAACACCAACATGTTTTTCCTAAAATAATTCAGTTTAGGAAAACTGAATTAATTTAATACTTAAAAACATACTAATATTTTATAGTTAAATGCATAATCATTAATAATCTGAATATTTGTAAAAATATTTATTAACTTTAAGTTTTATATATCCTTTTTGTTCATGTGAAAAGTTTATTTTCTTTTAAATGTATTTATTTATTTATTTATTTATTTATTCGTATTTTGTAGCTTTGAATGAATATGAAAAAAAAAAAAAATCTGGAGTGACTCCACTCGACTTTCCGAACATTGAGTAACTAACAGTTTTGTAGATAAAATAAAGAAAGAGGAGTTGCTAAACAAACAAAAGAGAGAAAACCATAACAGAGTGTTTGAGTATTTTTCTCCATATATCACACGAGGTTTTATTTAACGCTACTGAACTTTGAGCCCTTAGATCATAATGATAAAGAATTTTTCGTTGTGTCCCTGTAAAAGTCTATAAATTCTGACAAACTTAAACAAATTTTCACATTTTACCCACAATTTTGTCAAAGTACCACTTTTTTTTTTTTTTTTTTTTTTTTTTTTAATTATTGTTACTGAGTGAATTTGTATAGGAAAATATAGAAGAAAGTTTCGTGGTGGCCACAATTCACCAAAATGCTTATAGTTAGTGCAACAGTGATTTATAATATTCATACAAATTTTCAGCTCAATTGAATAAGGCGTTTAGATGCAATTGCACGCTTAAAAATTTGGTCTCATAGGCCATAATGATAAAGAATTGTTCTTTGTGTCCCTGTAAAAAAACTGTAAGTGCTAGATTCACCAAAATCTATACAGTTGGTTCAAATGTGACGTACGAATTCTTTGCTCAGATTAATAAGGCGTTTAGACGCTATCACACTTTTAAAAATATGGCAAAGAATTTTTCTTTGTGTCCCTGTAAAAAAACTATAAGTGCTAGATTCTCCAAAATATATACTGATTGAGTATCTGTGACCTATAATATGTGTATAAAGTTTTTGCTCAATTGAATAAGGCGTTTAGATGCTATCGCACTTTTAAGATTTTGGTCCCTTGGCCATAATGATAAAGAATTTTTCTTTGTGTCCCTGTAAAAAAACTATAAGTGCTAGATTCACCAAAATCTATAGGGTTCGTACTATGGTGACTTACAATATACGTACCAACTTTCAGCTTATTCGAACAAAGCGTTTAGACGCTAGCGTGTTCACTCACAGACATACACACATACATACACACATACATACACACATACATACACACACACATACATACATCATCGTAAAAATAGTGAAAACGGACTCGTTGGACCTCGAAACGTATAGAAACATCAAAATCTCGAATTCGGATTTTTGACATGATTACAATACTTTCCTCACTATAGTGTTCGGAAAGTAAAAATCAAAGCAGTCTTTGGGGACTGCCGATAGAAGTGAAAACTAAGTAATTTGTGAATTGTATCGTCCAGCTATTAGACTAGCATATTAGCACTTTATCAATGTGTAAAATAAATTTTAAATTAAAAATGACGTCAATTTTCGTGAGATGCATAATTTATTTTTATTTTATTTATTTTTTATTGTTCACGTTTAGATAAATGTATTTATTTTCCTGTTAGAAAAAAAAATAAATAAAACTCGTATTTTTTTTGGCAACAATTAAATTACAAATAAAATTTAAATGGCTAATTTCTTGCTATTATTAGCTTACAAAATTGCTATTTTATGCATAAAAATAACAAAAACAAAGATTTTTTCGGAATAAAAGGCAGCCAACTTTGTAAGTTAGCGTATAAGCTATCTCCATTACAAATTTCATCGAAATCCGTCGAGCAGTTTTGGCGTGAAACTCAGTTAAATAAATTCACGGACATTCACATTTATAATACGAGGGTGAATCAAATATAAACGAGACTTATTTTTTAAAATATTTATTTTGATTTTAAACGCACAAACAATCATAGTTTATTTTTCTACATAATCTCCTGATTTAGAAACACATTTTTCCCAGCGTATAGGTAATTTTTACTTTCCGAACACTATAGTGAGGAAAGTATTGTAATCATGTCAAAAATTCGAATTCGAGATTTTGATGTTTCTATACGTTTCGAGGTCCAACGAGTCCGTTTTTACTATTTTTACGATGATGTATGTATGTGTGTGTGTATGTGTGTATGTATGTGTGTATGTATGTGTGTATGTATGTGTGTATGTCTGTGAGTGAACACGCTAGCGTCTAAACGCTTTGTTCGAATAAGCTGAAAGTTGGTACGTATATTGTAAGTCACCATAGTACGAACCCTATAGATTTTGGTGAATCTAGCACTTATAGTTTTTTTACAGGGACACAAAGAAAAATTCTTTATCATTATGGCCAAGGGACCAAAATCTTAAAAGTGCGATAGCATCTAAACGCCTCATTCAATTGAGCAAAAACTTTATACACATATTATAGGTCACAGATACTCAATCTGTATAGATTTTGGAGAATCTAGCACTTATAGTTTTTTTACAGGGACACAAAGAAAAATTCTTTGCCAAATTTTTAAAAGTGTGATAGCGTCTAAACGCCTTATTAATCTCAGCAAAGAATTTGTACACATGTTATAGGTCACATTTGAACCAACTGTATAGATTTTGGTGAATATAGCACTTACAGTTTTTTTACAGGGACACAAAGAAAAATTCTTTATCTTTATGGCCTATGAGACCAGCGATAGCATCTAAACGCCTTATTCAATTGAGCTGAAAATTTGTATGAATATTATAAATCACTGTTGTACTAACTATAAGCATTTTGGTGAATCTAGCATTTATAGATTTTTACAGGGACACAACGAAAAATTCTTTATCATTATGATCTAAGGGCTCAAAGTTCAGTAGCGTTAAATAAAACCTCGTGTGATATATGAAGAAAATTACTCAAACACTCTGTTATGGTTTTCTCTTTTTTGTTTGTTTAGCAACTCCTCTTTCTTTATTTTATCTACAAAACTGTTAGTTACTCAATGTTCGGAAAGTCGAGTGGAGTCACTCCAGATTTTTTAATTCCTTCCAGGTAAAAAGAGTCAGGTCGTGTTTGTAGCCAATTGCGCACATATGCTTCAACTTCATTATCGCTGTGGAATTTTTGCCCTCCCAAAGCTTCCTTGAAAGGACCAAAGACATGGAAGTCGCAGGGAGACAGGTCTGGACTGTATGGAGGGTGTTCCCGCTGTAATGCTGGTGCGGGGTCTGCGGTCATGGCTCTCATTTTCAACACGTTCACGGCCCTCCACGAACTGTTTATGCCAAGCAAACACTCTAGCTCGCGACAGCGTCTCTTCCCCGAACTGTGCAGTCAATCTTCTCAAGATTTCGGCCGGTTTTACACCTTCTGCAGCTAAAAACTTGATAACAATACGTTGCGCAATAGAGTGAGGTACCTCCTGCTCGGACATCGTAACGATGGACACTGAGCGAGTCTATGATGATGAGTCACGTGCTTCCCCCACTCCTGACAAACCAACCTAACAGCCAATAACAGCGGAACGTTCTTCCATCACTATTGCGCGCGCAGGTCCAAAAGTCTCGTTTATATTTGATTCACCCTCGTATATATAAGAATATTTGTATCATACAAGGATGGAAAGCGTCAGCTGACGATGACGGAAAATCAGGAATTTTTCTTCACCCAAAAGTGCTCAACGCGCCTAAAGAAGTTTTCACTTCAAAAAATGACACCTAATAAATAAATAAATAAAGTAATTAATTAATAAACAAATATATATATATATATATATATATATATATATATATATATATATATATATATATATATAAAGAAAGAAAGAAAGAAAGTAGTAAACACTTATAATTTTACAACATAAAATTCTAACAATTTAGGTACTAGAGATTTTTAATGTAAATTTACAAATTTTTCGAAATGACTAAAAGAGAATCTAACCCGTAACGCCCGTGTTGCAAACCAGCGTTTTATTATCATACTACCAGTCAAAGCTAAGCAATTAACTGATTAGTAAAATCGTATGACATTTAACTTTTTTTAAACTTGCATGTTAAAAGGAATTTACTTCTATTAATATGTCTCGATTTCATCAGAAAATAAATAAATAAATAAATTTTATGGTTTTTTTTTTTTTTTTTTTTTTTAAATAAATAAATAAATAATAATAATAATAATAAAAGAAAAGAAAAAAATAAGCATTTTAATATTTTAAACCTTATATGTGTTCCTTTTTTTTTTTTTTCTTTTTTTTCTTTTTTTTTCGTATTTTGTACCTTTGAATGAATATGACAAAAAAAACATGACACCTAACAAATTAATTAATTAATTAATAAACAAATTAATAAAAAAGAAATAAGCACTCATAATTTTACAACATAAAATTCTAACAATTTAGATACTAGTCATTTTGAATATAAATTTACAAATTTTTTGAAAATGACTAAACGATAATCGAATCTGGAACGCCCGTGTCGCAAACGAGTGTTTTATCATCGCATCATTCATTAGTGAATGATAAACAAATTACTGATTAGTAAAATTATATGACAACTAACTTTATTTTTAACTTACATATGTTAATGTCATAAAGAATGGTTGGTTGGTTGTATGGCTTAAGACTGATTGACTATACCATGGTCCCAGACCTACTGGAGAAATGCCCTCCATGGGGATATTTCTAAGTGGATCTAGACCGTATTTCCGCAAGTTTTGGAGAAAACCACGGAAAACTCCGAACGCCTAGATTAACGAGCGCGTTCTTTGATCGAACCCGGCGCTTCCCATTTACCTACTTTCACCGCAGAACCGCTTGGCAACCATAGAGGAATTTACTTCTATTAATGTTTTGATTTCTTCAGAAAAAATAAATAAATAAAATAAATAGATAACCAAATAAAATAATTTTATGTTTTTTAAATTAATAAATAAAAAAAATTAAGCATTTTAATATTTTTAACCTTATTCTTTTTCCCCCTTTTATTTCGTAGTTTTGAACTAGCAGGCTTTGCCCGCCTCGCTCGTCACTATATTTAAATGAATTTAAGAAAGAATCAATATTTTTTATACCGTTCTACAAATTAAAACTAAAAAGCAAATACCTTGAAATTGCTTAAAAACTTCGGCAGAGATTTCTTCACTGCAACGTCTTGGTACTAGGTAATTTAATTTAATTTAATTTAAAGAAATGTCAATAATACAGAAAAACTACATTAGTCATTTTCTTTTTAATAATAAACAGAACGGAAAACGCATAATATTTTACATGAAGATATTTTGTATAATTAGACCAATTAAAAGGGGAAAAAAAATGCTTTTCTTTTTTTTCCCACTCGCATTACAAAAACATTTAAAATTAAATTGAGAAAAATTGTGTAAAAACATTGAAACAGCTTGGACATCTTCGCGGAATTTGAAATTTGTCACTGGAGTAGCTCGGACGTTTCTCGCCAAAATGTTTACTTATGCCTTTGCGATACCCATATCAACTTATCGCCTAATTGACAACAAAATTATACATAATTATAAGATTAAAAAAAAAAAAAAAAAAAAAAAAAAAAACTTTTTATGTACAGTCGGTAACAAAAGTGTCCGAACAATAGCAAAAATTCCTATATAAAAAAAGTAGAGTTACTACTGTTTTGTTAAATAAATCCTTTTCGAATCCTGTTCTCAGTCAGTCTAAGAACAGGATTCGACAAGGATTTACTTAACAAAACATCATTAACTCCACTTTTTTTAGATAGGAATTTTTGCTAGTGTTCGGACACTTTTGTTACCGACTGTACCATTTTTTAAATTTTCTGTTGAATCTTATAGCTATAGAACTACATACATTAACACTTTACGAATATACATTAACACTTTATACATTAACACATTAATTTATTATTAATACTTTATACATTAACACATTAATTTAATATTAATACTTTATACATTAACATTTTATGAATGTGTAGAAAATTTTAAAGTAAAAATGACGTCAATTTTTGTGAGATGCATAATTTAATTTTTTTCAATTTTTTTAATGTTCACGTTTAATTAAATGTATTTATTTTTATGTCAAGAAAAAAAAAAAAAGAACTCGTAATTTTTTTTTTCTTTTTTGGCAACTATTAAATTATAACCAATATTTTCATATTTTAATTAATTAAAAGAAATCTTTGCAATATGTTTAATAACTTGATATATATAGTGTCCACACAAAAAATGAATAATTTTTAGAGCTCTTTTAAAAAATATAACATCTATGCAGTACCTTTTTAAAAAAAATCCTCAGTTTTTACTTTAAAAAAAAAAAAGAAAAAAAAAAAAATGGCCAACTTTTATCACCAAAGTAGTTAAATCTAGACCAATGAAAAATAGGAGTGGTCCATCCGAATGCGTTCCCGACAAACTCTTTGTTTTATTTATATAGATGAACAGAAGAAAAATATAAGGCACCTATTGAGTTTCAGCTTTATGCATTAAAAAAATGTACTAGCCTTTATTTATATACTCCTGGGAAAAAAAAAAAAAAAAAAAAAAAACCTAAATAATTAAAAGGCTTTTTATTTATTAGTTATGTTAACACTAAAATTTCCAAAAATATGCTTTACTCTATCAATTGTATTTATATCTAAATGTTTGTTATAGTAATTAAAATAATTTTTAATAAGATCAGGTAAAACAAATATAAATAAATAAAATAATAAGTGTATATTAGTTAATACTTACATAATTTGTTTTATAAATTGTTCTAAAAAAAAAAAAAAAAAAAAAAAAAAAAACACGAACGCCGCACGTTTTCCAAAAGAGGTTGGCGGTGTAATTATTGAAGTTATCGCCAAATCTAACATTGGAAAATAACGAAGGAAAAAAAAAAAAAAAAATTAGAAATATTATGATACTTTTTAGTCAAATGGGGATAATAAACATCGATATAACTCATAGAAATAAAAATTGTTCAGTATTTTCTTATGTATATTAAAAAATAATGAGATAATATAATAATATTGCTTCTGGTGATTAATCGAAAACGAAACTGCTCTTAGAAAAGTACTTATTTAGAAAAGAATTGAAGAAAATCAATGAAAATTTTTATTTCTATTGATAGAACAAACATTTAGGAACATGAAAATTTGTTACAAAAATCTTAACTTACATTTAATTAATATGAATTATATGCATTTTTGAAAGTCACAATTTCTCCCTGTGTTGTCTATGGTAGCGGTGCGCGAAATCGCCTCGGGCGGTCAAAGGGAGCTTTCCACCAATGAACTAGTATGTTGTGGCCACCACGAGACTTTCTTCTATCTTTTCCTATACAAATTCACTCAGTAACAATGATAATAATAATAATAAAAAAAAAAAAAGTATAGAATTAAGGGGGGAAAAAAAAAAGTGGAACTTTATCAAATTTTCACATTTTACCCAAAATTTTGTCAAAGTCCCACTTTTTTTTTTTTTTTTTTTTTCTCTCTCCCCTTAATTCTATCAAACTCCCACGGTTTTCGTGTTCTGACAAACTTAAACAAATTTTTGCATTTTTCCCCCAATTTTGTCAAAGTCCCACGGTTTCCGTGTTTTGACAAACTTAGAATAATTTTCACATTTTACCCAAAATTTTGTCAAAGTTTGTCAAAACACGGAAACCGTGGGACTTTGACAAAATTAGGGGAAATAATTATAAGATAAAAATTTTTTTATAAACCATGTTTTTTAATTTTCTGTTGAATCATATAAACGCTACTGAAGGCAGCCGGAACCCCAGCAATTGGATAAAAGTATTAAAAAAATTCCTTGCTATCGTCTTTAGAACTATTATAAAAGTTTCAAATGGCTATCTAGCCGGGAAGTTAGTTAAAAGTTGATTGCAAGCTTTGTACTGGAAACGCTGCCGAAGGCAGCAGGGTCCCGAAGCAATTGGATAAAAATATTTTTAAAAAGCATTTTCACCGTATTCTGAACTGTTCCAAAAGTTTCAAATGTCTAGCTACTCGGGAAGTTAGTTAAATGAATTTTCTGTTGAATCATACGAACGCTGCCGAAGGCAGTAGCGATCTGAAACAGTTGACTAAAAGTATTAAAAAAAATATATTGCCACCGTGTTCTGAGCTATCCTGAAAGTTTCAAATATCTAGCTAGTCGGGAAGTTAGTGAAAAATCGATTGCAAGCTTTGTACTGGTAACGCTGCCGAAGGCAGCAGGAACCCGAAACAGTTGGCTAAAGGTATTAAAAAAAAAGCATTTTCACCGTGTTCTGAACTATTCTGAAAATTTTAAATGTCTAGCTAGTCGGGAAGTTAGTTAAATAAATGTTCTGTCGAATTATATAAGCGCTGCTGAAGGCAGCGGGACCTGAAATAGTTGACTAAAATTATTAGAAAAATGTATTGTCATCGTGTTGTGAGCTGTCCTAAAAGTTTCAAATGTCTAGCTAGTCGGAAAGTTAGTGAAAGATCGATTGCAAACTTTATACTGATAACGCTGCCGAAGGCAGCAGGAACTCGAAACAGTTGGCTATAGGTATTTAAAAAATGCATTTTCACCGTGTTCTGAACTATTCTGAAAATTTTAAATGTCTAGCTAGTCGGGAAGTTAGTTAAATAAATGTTCTGTCGAATTACATAAGCGCTGCCGAAGGCAGCGGGACCTGAAATAGTTGACTAAAATTATTAGAGAAATGTATTGTCACCGTGTTGTGAGCTGTCCTAAAAGTTTCAAATGTCTAGCTAGTCGGAAAGTTAGTGAAAAATCGATTGCAAGCTTTGTACTGAAAACGCTGCCGAAGGCAGCAGTAACCCGAAATAGTTGGCTAAAGGTTTTAAGAAAATGCATTTTCACCGTGTTCTGAACTATTCTGAAAGTTTCAAATGTCTAGCTAGTCGGGAAGTTGGTTAAATAAATTTTCTGTCGAATCATATAAGCGCTGCCGAAGGCAGCGGGACTTGAAATAGTTGACTAAAATTATTAGAAAAATGTGTTGGCACCGTGTTGTGAGCTGTCCTGAAAATTTCAAATATCTAGCTAGTCGGGAAGTTAGTTAAAAATCGATTGCAAGATTTGTCCCTGACAAACACACAAACCCACAAACACACAAGAATCGAAGTTAATAAAAATAAAAAAACATGGTAAAATGCAAAAATATGTTAAAGTTTCTCAAGACACGGAAACCGTAGGACTATGACAAAATTAGGGGGAAAAAGCAAAAATTAGTTTAAGTTTGTCAGAACACGGAAACCGTGGGAGTTTGATAAAATTAAGGGGAGAGAAAAAAAAATTTCTAAGTTTTTTTTCGTAAAAAGTAAAAAAAAATCGATAACTTTGTTTTAAATTATCACAGATTTATAGTTCAACCATTCGTTTTAAAGGTACTGACGAGACCTTTCGAAAGATACCCATCTTGAAAATTTTTGCCCTATATCACCCTGTTAAAAATTTAGAAAAAGCGGGATGGCAACGCAACCTGTAAGACGATTTTTACCAAAAGTTGATAGGCACTAATTTATGTCAAGGTGCAACTACATACCAATTTGTATGAAATTCTGTGCAGTAGTTCCAGAGATACAGTTGCCACAAAATTTTGTCACACACACACACACAGACAGACAGACAGACAGACAGACAGACAGACATTTTCTAAAAATGGTAAAATCGTGTTCTACAGCTCTCAAAACGTGTAAATCCATCAAAAACCCGAAATCGAAAATTTTTACGAATCCAATACTTTCTTCTATTGAAGATAGAAGAAAGTAAAAAGTATGAACACCTTATTGTATCTCCCAGTCATGGGTCGCCAGAAAGGTGTCGTGCCCTTAGCGACCGTGCCCTTAGCGGAACGTGCCCTTAGCGGAATGGGGTCAAAGCAAAGAAGGAGGAATAGAAGAAGCCATGCCCTTAGCGGAAATAAGAAGGTATGTTCATTCTCGAACTGATATATGTTCATTATGGAGTGTTCTCTATGGAAAATGGAGTAAATATTGCTATTGATTTATGTACAGGAATAGCCGAAAGTATTCCAAAGCATTTCGTTCTATGAGAGGTATTTCTACAAACCAAATTTTAATAACTTAGCACTTGTGTGTGTGTGTGTGTGTGAAACATTTTGTGGCAACTGTATCTCCGGAACTACTGCTTAGAATTGCATAAAAATTTACGTGTAGATGCACCTTGAGCTATATTAGTGCCTGTCAACTTTTGATGCGAACCGCTCAACAGGTGGCTCTGATGTCTGATATACAGCAATTTCCATAATTTAAGGGGAAGCTACATCTCAGGTTCTATTGCGTATAATCAATCAAAACTTGATACTATAAGAGAAGGCCATTGTGAGACATTATGCTGATTAAATTTGAATGCTTATGGACTGACAGGTGACGCTGCTATACAGATATTTCTGCAATTTAAGGGAAAGCTATATCTCAGAAACTACTGCATAGAATTGCATATAAGTTTATATATTGGTGCACTCTATTCTAAATGAGTGTCTATAAACTTTTAGTGTCAACCGCTCAACAGGTGGCACTGCTATACAGCGATTTCTGCAATTTAAGGGGTGGCTATATCTCAGGTTCTATTGCTTATAATCGAACAAAAACGTGATATATGTGAAGGCCATTATGAGACATTATGCTGATTCAATTTGGATGCTTATCGGCCAATAGGTGGCTCTGCTATACTGCAAATTTCCTCGATAACGAGAAAGTTATATCTCAACGTCAATGGCATATAACTGTACGAAACTTGATATGTGAGATAACTATTATAAGCATGCATTTTTTATAGACAATTCATTTATAGACAATAAATTTGTGTTTCTTTGGATATTTAGTGTTAGTTTTCTCTAAGATAAAAATTGATTATTTGCACTTAGTGAATTTGTGTAGGAAAATATAGAAGAAAATCTTGTAGTGGCCACAGCATATTATTTTTTATTTTTATTTTATTTTTATTAATTAATTTTTTTTAATGATATGCGTTATTCAAATTCATTATTGATTATTCCCTACTTAAAATGGCTCTAATAGAACTTATGCCGCTGGTTTGTGTACAGGGACATCCAAAACATGCCAATGCCTTGCACTTTAGGGGAGACATTTTAAATAACTTCATCAAAAAATCATAAAGAATTTCGCATTTATTGTTTACATGCTAAGAAAATGTTTTGTATAAACTATAATATGTTTAACCTCCAGATTTACAGGACTATGCAAAAATGTTTCGATACATTAAGGGGTGCAAATAGGAAATTAAGAGCAGCATATCTGTTTGTGTTAGGCATTTTTAACACTTTCCAACAATGTTTCAGAGTGATTATGAATTCAACTAGTCTATATGTCTGTCTTTCTGTTTGTCCATTGTGTGATAAAAAAGACAAAGAACATAGAATGTTATACGATACAACGAATACGTACAGTTGGAAAGTGTTGATAATCAATGTATACCTCACGATTTTTCATTTTTGTTTCAGTTTTAAAAGATGTGATGCTTAATTATATTTTCTCAAAAACTTAAATAAATCATAAAATGGCAATAATGTTCGTTTTCGTATGGAGTGCTGTGATTTATTAAACTTTATATGGTTACAGATCACCATTTCCTCAAATAACGGATATTCTACAGTACGCATACCTAATTTTGCGACGGGTTACTTCTGAAGCAAAATATAGCCTGTGCTAAATGTGGATAAAGTGTAGAGGAAAATTGAAGATCTCATTTTTTATTTATTAATTTATTTTTAAATTTATTATACATTTCCGCTAAAGGCACGTATGCTGAAAGCACGCCACGGAGGGGAGATAACATTTCCGCTAAGGACACGGGTTTATAGATTTCCGCTAAGGGCACGGTCGCTAAGGGCACGGCCCCGCTAGAGGTGGCTAGAAATTGCTGTATAGTAGGGCCACCTGTTGTAAATGTTGATAAACACACATATATATCAAGGAGCAACTACCTATAAATTTATATGCAATTCTGAGCATTTCTTGAGATATATAGCCTTCCCTTAAATTGCGGAAATCACTGTAAAGCAGTGCCACCTATTGAACGAAAAACACCAAAAATTGAAAGCCACTAATTTAGGTCATTGTGTAACTACATATAAATTTATGTATGATTCTGAGCAGTAATTCCTGAGATACGCTTAAAAACATTTTTTTTTTTTTTTTTTTTTGTTTCATACAGACTGACTTTTTCTGAAAATAGTCAAATTGTGTTCTGGAACTCTCAAAACGTGTAAATCCATAGAAAACCGGAAGTCGAAAATTTTCACGAACTCAATACTTTTTTTTCTGCTGAATATAGTAGAAAGTAAAAATACAGTTGTCCCCACTTATCGGGTAATGGATAATCGAACACTTTATAAGAATATAAAGTTATAGGACCAATTTTTTCCCTATAGAAGTAATGTTAAATTTCCACGTTTAAAGAAATATTTTTTACAACGCCACCCAGCTTAATCGCATAAATACTCAAAGTTTCTTAAATAAAATTCCTCTATTTCTGGGCAATTTTTTCCTCTCATTCTCAAAAAGAAAAAAAAAAAAAAGTTCTTCTTTTTAAAACCTTACATAACTAAGGCATGCTCTTTAAACATGAGACGGCATTCCTGCCGAGGTGATAAAAATTGTTTTACAAAAGCCAAATTTATAAAATCAGCAACTGATGAGAAAATTAGAAATTAAAATACAAATTATCTCCAGGAATTAGAAATCATGATTTTGAAAGTTTTTAAAAGAACTTTATGAACTCATAGATGTGGATAAAGATGGAGAAACATAAAGAGATGAAGAGTTTAATCTTCTAATAAAACCTTTAAATGAAAGTGGTAAAGAAGAGCAAACGAAGTTGCAAAATCCTTTAACATTATTCATCGTCATTTTTTTTTTTTTTTTTTTTTGGTTAAAAGTAAAATTGTAAGTACACTTTATTTTATATTTATTCCAGCATTAATTGCATTTATAAATTACTATAATATTTTAACTTAGTAAAAGTTTTGTTAAATATTTAAATAAGAAAGAGGTATCGATCATTTATCTTTTCATGTAAGCATAAAACCATTATAGTTATCCATGCAATTGCGTTTCTAGTCTTCCCCGCATAATTGAATAACCCGCTTAATCGAATTAATATAGTTGGAACGGTAGATATTCGTTTAAGCGGAGCTGACTGTATATATTTTAATAATTAAAATGAAGTCTCTCTGATCTCATAAAAGAAAAAGAAATATATGTATTTTTTGTAACATCCAAAAAGAAACATATTTCAACGTAAATACTTATAATCTAAACAAAATTCTAAAAAAGTTTAAACCAACGATAAGAGTAGGCGATTAGTTGAAAAAAGTACGTTCAGGTTCCACCGAGATTTGAACTCGGATCGCTGGATTCAGAGTCCAGAGTGCTAACCATTACACCATGGAACCACGCCTCACAATGCAAAATGAAGATATATGAATAAAAGTGAACAGCGCTTTTTGTTAATATATTCTTATACGACTGTTTAATAGATTGTATTGTTTATTTCATTATACCTCTTTGCAAACTAACATAAATTATCTTTTTATACATTACATTTTTAATTAGTTTTTTATCTTTTATTATATATTATCTTTCGAATCGGACGATCACATTTATGGCAACGAGAGACTTCTTTTTATTTTAATGTTGGGTAATTTAGAAGTAATATAATTGCTATTTATACCAATGTATTTAGAAGGATAGTTGCAAAATTTCTACATGAAAATAATAATGATAAAATAAATAAAATTCTTCCCCATGTTGTTTCACGACTTTAACTTATCTAATTACTTGCTGAAATATGCATTTTTTTTTTTTTTTTTTTGTTACATTATAACACATTGTTGTTAAAAACAAATCAGATTGAACTGCATTTAAAATTCCATTTCAAACTTGAAAATAAGTAAAAATAAATTATCACGATAAATAGCAGAAACATTAATTAATACAATAAATTATCTTCGCTTTATATTTATTAAATTCGGTGCAACTATTCATTTAAAATAAAAGGAGAAAATGTATTAATATAAATAAACATCAAAAGTAAATACAATACAGATACAATAAATTTCATCATAATGTGACATCATAATTTTAAATACGCATCTAGTAAATTTTGTTTCAAATAAACGTAATTTCTGAATCATTCATATCCATTTCTCAAAATAAAATAAAAAATATCTTATCAACATTTTGAAATGTAATATGTTATTTTCAAATGTTTCAAAAACTAATAAACATAATATGAATAATTTAAAAAATAAATAAATAAATAAATAAAATTAGAGTATGTATAAAGGAATATTTAGGCATGAAGATGGAGTAAATTGTATTAACTTAGTTTCAAGATTGTAATGCGTTTTTATGAGTTATACAAAAATTGCAATCGGTAAACATAAATTTAATCATCGATATAATGAAATTTGGCAATTTTCATTCAACACATTCACATAAAATAAATAAATAAATAAATAAATAAAATTATATTTAACAGCTGTTTAGTGCTGCCATCTATGAATCGTAATATCAATAAAATTAAATATCTCTCTGAAGTAAAATTATTTGACATACTTCATAATGAATCAACCTGAAAATATGACTCATAGAAATAAACCGGAGAAGATTTTTTCATTGAATTAGAAACATCAATGTATCAAAAAATAAAATGTATATGGAAAATTAGTTTAGATTCACATTCTCAGTCATACAAATTTCTTTTGACTTTTTTTAGAATCTTGATATATCGTTTTGTGGTGCCATCTATTATTTAGAATACAAAATATTTACTAGGTTTAATAAAAACTAAAACTAATATGCTGTGCGTATAACCAAGCTGTTATCTGTATTTTTCTATACAAATTCACGCTGTGGGAATTATTAATTACAATTATTAATTATCAAAAATATTTTTCATGACGAATGCAGATGATTTTTCCTTTGGAAAAAGGTCAATTTTGAGACCAAAAAAAAAAAAAAAAAAAAAAGAAATGATAAATTTGTTTCACATTATTACAGATTTGTGGTTCAACCATTCGTTTTAAAAATATTGAAGACATCTTTTAAAAGATACCCATATTAAAAATTTACAAGTCCCGGAAAAAAACGATGCCCTTACATTTTTTTTTTTTTTTTTTCTGTTTTAATATTACCATTAATACATATATGTATTTTAATTTCACAGTGATTTGTTAAAAATATTTTTCATTACGTATATTTAGACAAAATTTTGTCATTTGCCATATTAAAAATAATGGAAAATTCGGATAACAGCGCCATTTGTTGAGCGATTGATCTGAAAATGAATGAGGTCTCATTTCAAGTCAAGGTCCATAGCTAAATGTTGAGTTCGGTTACATTCCGATCATTTGCTCGTAAGATACAGCATCGACAAAATTTTGCTAAGACACAAACAGATATTTAGACAGACATTTTCTAAAAATTGTCATAATGGGCTGTGCTCTCCGCGGGGTCTTTCTGACGGGTCCAGACCATATTTATGCAAATTTCGTCGAAAAACTCAAAACGTCTAGGTAAATGAGCGCGACCTGGAACCGAATCCGTCATTTCCCGTCTATTAGCTTTGACAGCAGAACCTCTTGGCCACCAGTGGGGCGATCATAGCGTGTTTAGGGCATCTCGGCAACAGTTGTTTCCGGTAAAAATTCATAAATACGATCCTTCATCAGTCGGGAAGAAAATAAAGAAAGCTTTTGAACCAAAGTATGTAGAATCATAAATAGATATCAAAATGTTCAGAACTGTTCATATTTTAAGATATACGTTTTTTTAAAAAGTCAATTTTTTTAAGGTTAAAATTTCCTAGACCAATTAAAATCAAAATAAGAATTTAGGAAAAGGATTTCTTAAATTGGATTTTAGTTGAGATATGTATTAAACCTGTTTGCAAAAATTAGGGATGTATAAGACTAAAAAAATATTAATAATTTAATATCCTATATTTGAAAAGTAATATAGGTCATTTTATTTAAACGCTGACTTTTTTGTTATCCTCAAAATAACACATATAAGTTTATACGTAAATAAAACAAATGCCAGATATTTTCATTTTAATGTCTTTTTGTTTATATATCATCATCATGAATTTCAGTCTTTGTCAATCCACTGCATGATGAAGGCTTCTCTTAAGTGATTCCAGTCTGCCCTATTTTCTGCAATTCTTCTTCATTCCACTCTTCCAAATTTCCCAATTTCATCTCTTCAAGGACACTCTGTTCTCTCCCATGGTCTTTTCTTATCTCTCAGTATCCAAAATATGACTTTGGTAGATCACCTATCATCGTTTCTTCTTGCAAGGAGCCCAGTCCAGCTCTATTTTAACTTATTTATACTACAAATGACATTAGTAACTTTGGTTCACTCCCTAATCCACGCTTTTCACTTTCTGTTTCTTCGAATGGATCTTACATGCATCTCTCCATGCTTCTCTGGTTTAAGACTTCGAAGACGCATAGGCCAGCGTGATGTGACTTGGCCAACTCTTCCTTGTTTTTATATGCTAAAAAATTACTTTTTATAAATGGGGATACTTAGAATGTACTTTATGTCTGAGGAATGTAATTTTCTCGTGTGTCCCAGCCTCTACCGCTCCACGGGTAGCCGAGAGGTTCTACCTTTGAATCTGTCAGAAGGTAAGTGTCGAATTCGATCCGAAGCTATGCTCTTCGGCCAAGCCATTTTAATTTATTTATGATTTTCTCCGAAACTTTGGTAAATATTGACCTTAGAAAGGTCTCCACGGAGCGCATTCCATTTAGTCTAAGTGCCTCATCTCGCCAACAACCAATTCCATTTTCACATTAAGAAAATTAACAATCATCATATTTGTACCTGTTTTTAATATTTTTTTTTTTTTTTTTTACATTTTATTTTCAGGCTAAAAAGTACAAAAATGCACTTAGTTTTCTTTTTTTTAAATTCAAAAATAAAATGTAAAATAAAAAAACTTGACTATTGGCAAGATTAGGTATTGTACGCTATTAACAGTTATATTCTATCATTCTACTTCTACCTTAACACAAATCTAAAGATACATGAGGTTTCAATTAGTAAAAACTAGCAAATAAACCTTAAAAATTAATAAATTAAAAATAAATAAATAATATGTTTGTTGAAAAAAAAAAGTCTTTTGTTTTTGTTGTCATTTCCCTGTCATAAAGTAAAAAATCATTGTAATTAAATCTGGAAACATTTCTATTCGTTCAAAATTAAGTTTCAGCAATTAACTTTTATTATCATTCAAAATTCTTGCACTCGATTTCAAAATTAATTATTTGAAAATACCTTTTTTTACTTCTTTCTAGTTAATACTGTCAAAAAAAAAAAAAAAAAAAAAAGAGGGAAAATAAACATATGACCCCCTTAGATTTTAGCAATTTCTCCTACAGTGGTTATTTTTTCTATACAAATTGTTGGAAAGTCTTTCATTATCTATGCCTGATACTTGGTTTTAATCTTTTGTTATATTATTAAATTTCAGTGACATTTTTTAATTAACATTCGCTTAAACCTTCTCTGACTCATATTTTATTTGACCACAAGTATATCGCTTAATATTGAAAAGTGCTTCATAATTTATGAATGATGCATGGTAATTTTTGTCACACTATGTTACAGATTCGTCATGTACACTTTTGAAAATATAAACGATTAAATTAAAATTCTTCATTTTCCCTTTCCACGAGTTGCCACTATTACTATATCACGTAATATGAGAGAAAGTATTTTACCAGACATGGATTCACAGAATGAAAACTGATTTACTTATTAGCATATTTATTAGCTTTTGTGGGTTAATAAATACGTTAAACCTTTTTATCATTCATTTTTTGCTCTTTACTTGATAATAAATCCAATATTCGGCTTTTTTTTTTTTTTTTTTTTTTTGGTAATGACATTTTCTCTAGTTTGAAAATAATAGCTACTCTGCAAAAAAAAATTAAGCACAGTTGCGCTTCATAATAGGCATCTTACACTACACATTAATTTAGATTAATTTTATTTATTAAAGTCCTAGATTAGGTAATATCAATAAGGGAGACTTTATGAGTGACAGCCACTAAAACTGAACCGCTACAATTTTCTATAACAGTAATTTTATATACAGTAGAGCCGCGGTTATCTGAGCCCCGATTAACCGAGATCTGGTTTAATCGAGGTTGTCCCCAAAACGCCACGCCCTGGAGGAAGAACATCCAATACAGCCATGTTTACGTGGCTAACAATATGCAGCTAACAACTTTGACAAATTTCATTATACAGTATTGTATTTTATGATTTATATATGTATGTATAGTATTGCATTTTTATCTGACTACATTAAAATATGTAATAGCTGTATTCCTTTACTTTTTTGACTACATTTTCATTCATTTTTAACTATACCATATGTTTCCCCCCTCGATTTACATTAGAGTCAGTGGTTATCCGAGTTTTCCATTACCCAAGGTACCCTCGGTCCACATTACCTCAGATAAGCGAGGCTGTACTGTATTAAGTTTTTAATATTTATTGCTATAGGTTCCGCGACATTACTACCAAAGAAATGTCGAAACATTTTTACAAATCGGGTTGGAGACAAAATCTCGCGGGGATAAAATATCGCCTACAGCCTACATAAATAAATGGGAAGCAAATATAATATGATTTGTGTTCAACAAATAAAAAGACACATTTTACAATATTTTATTTGAATGAATTGGTAATTATTAGTAATGTTATAACAAACATCCATGACAACACATATTTACCACGAAAATTGTTATGATTTTTGCTTAAAAGTGTTTAAAAACTATGTTTATTAACTTTTGCCAAGATTAGTCATAATGAATTCAATCATGATCATTAATTTTATAACTTTTAATTTAGATTTGTGACAGTGTTCAGCTTTGGTAGCAATGATGTACAGTATTTTTAAAATGTATTTTGAATGGTGAAAAGCAAATGATAAAATAATTTAAAATTAGATTTAGATAAAATAACGAAATTCCTCTCTATGATATATAGAGGTATGATACATATATATTTATAAGGTCCTATGGACCTCATAAGAGATCACACGTGAAATAGATCACACTATTTTCTTTCAGTCGACACGGTATTTTGTCCGGCAAGATTTTGTCCCGTGATATGTCCGGATCCCTTACCAATGAAATCGTGACAAATGAATGTATGTATATCTTAAGAAAATCGACATATAATTTCTTAAATTAAAATGCTTACAATGTTTAAGCAACACGTAAACGATATACAGACTGATATCGTTTTAAACGTTGGTTCGGTTTATCGTTAATCGAGATACTCAAAACATATAAATAGATGAAAAACTGGGAATTAAATATTTTTCTCGAAGTTAAAACCTTGTTTATGAACATAGAATATTTTCAAAACAAGAAATCTTTGACTAAATTTTAGTTGATTTTTGAGATATTAATTAGCATATATCTCAAATTTTATGTTCAAACTTCTCATAAAAAAAAGAAAAAAAGTATTTATATTTTAAATTAATTAGCGAAGCTACGGGAATTTTATATACGAAGTTTCATCCGATTGTATTTCATATTTCTGAGATATATATAACTATCATATAAATCTGGATATTAGGGCAGCATTACCTGTTGAGTGTTATATGAATAAAGCTAAACCCATAATAAAGAACCCATATGTCAAGTTCTAACAAAATACAGAAATAGTGATATCCTGTAATTTTTTTTCCGAGTTCCAGAGAGTTTATGTCACATACTGGCAGCCAGATATTCTTTAAAATTTGTCAAATCATGTTTAGGAAACTTCTAAATAAAATCAACTGAACATTTTACTAATCAAATTATTGCTTCTTACAGATACTGCAAAAAGCAATAAAGATAAGAAGAAAAATAAATAATAAATAATTATTATTATTAAATATTTTATTTACAAGCGAAAGTAGTTACTAGAAGTTAATATTTTTTAATGCATAAATTAATCACTTAGAAAATGGTGAATTAATTCAAAAATTCAATCATATTAAAGTTTCAAATTAAATATCCCCCCAAGCATTGAATTATATAAGATTATCAACAAATGTAAGAAGCTGTTTTTTTTTTTCTTTTGGTCCCCATTATTTTGTTCAGAAACTTTATTACAAGTTTGATTTTTTTCTTTCTTTTTTTAAAGATGCCATTTATAAATTAATTATTATTATTTCAATCGTGATCTATATGAAATCTGTTGAAAAAGTTATGAGTTCGCTATTTTATTGCTTTCAAAATATCTCCAAAGTGATTGCATAATTTACTCATTTATATCTGTTGAAATTTTTTATTTACAGTATAGCTTATATATTTGAAACATTTCATTTTATTTTTTCTGCAAATTAGCACCTTTTTTTAAAAACAAAATTGCATATGGTAACTCAATATTAGATTTTTATCTAAAATTGCTAATAGGTAAGAATCAACGAATATTGAAAATAAAATGTTATTCCATACTACGAAACCATCCGTTTCCTCTGTTACAACATGATCAAAAAGTGGCTGAAAAAGATTATCATCCAAAACTGTCATCTATATTTATTTTGAGATAGATTTTTCCCATGAACCCCTGTCTTGTCAAACACCAATGGCTCCACGAATGCAACCCCTTAGAGGAGTCTTTTTCTGCTATAAGCATCAGCAGTGAAGCGGTACACTGTACAGCCTCATTTACAAATCTCAAAGACAATCGTCTTTGTCAAATGTTGCATGGAGACCGAAGACATTTCATCGTCCCCGCGGTGGAAGAGACTAAACGATGCATCATTTGGTCCATAGATCCGACAAAACGTTTTAAGCCCCAGGCCTGCTAGAAATCTTCAGTTTTCGTGTGAGATATTTTCTGGAAGTTAAATCTTTTTGGAGTCCGAAGCGGAGATTCCTTTTGGCTGTGTTGCCTTGCCTGGTAAATGCTTAAGGCCACGGACCGTTTAAGCCACGATATAGTAAGTTGTCAACCTCTAATGAATTCAACAAAGTAAACACTTTTGCACTTTGCTTGTTTGAAGTCAGGCAAATGATGCTGCTGCACGCATACATTTGGAGTGTTGCGAAAGCTGTTTAGTACAGGAAATAATTTGAGAGAAAAGAGAAGATCTATAGTGATTTAATTAAGAGTTCGATAAAAATTTCTTAAGAAAATTAACATATAGGATTATTGAGATGATATATTGTTTCGATTCAGATAGATAAGGTTGTGACATGGTATTAACATGACTTGATTATGTTTTACGAACACGTTAAAAGATATTAAAAGTTTGATAAAATATGATGTCATTATAATATATCACAGGAAAAATAATAAATCATCTAAAAGAATTAAATAATGGTTTTTTAAGTCAAAATTTATTTTGCTTGAAGTTTGTAAAAATTTTGAAAGGAAATATATAAGTAAAAGAGAAGCGATCTTCTCACGTTTAATAAAAAAAAAAAAAAAAAAATAAAAATAAAAATAATAATAATAATAATAATGAGAATTTTTAATGCTAAATTTACGTGGGCGTTTATTTGTTAATATTTAATGCTTTTATTTGTTTTGATAATTAACCATAGTTCTAGTATTAAGGTCATTGTGCCTAAATGCGACGTGATTTTTGGTAAGTTTATCGCATTTAGGAAACTTATGACATTTTAGTAAACAAATAATTATGAAAAGAAAGAAAAAATGGTTGAATATTATACTCATAGTTCTAAACTAGTGTTTTGAGTCATTTTTTTTCAAGAAATTAAAAAAATATCAGTAATTTATGAAAATATATACCAGCGTCGCATTTAGGAAATTTTTGTCGCATTTAAGGTACTATATCCTAAATGCGATGTTCAAACTCCCTAAATGCGATAATGCATTTAATGCATGGGAGTTACTTTAATATTATTAACACTTTCCAAAGAAGGTTGAGAACGGTTATTAACACATTCCAACAAGGTTGAAAAGTGTTTATGACTTCGGTTTGTCTGTCTGTTCGTCTGTCCGTCTGTCTGTCTGTCCGTCTGTCTGTCTGTCCGCGCTCTAACTCCCGTAAATATTTATGGAATTTCTTGAAACCGATATATGTTATTCAAGATTACTATTGGACGTTCCCTATTGAAAATGGAGTTCATACCTCTACTAGTTTGTGTACAGGGACACCCGAAAGTATTTCAAAGCATTGTGTTCAATGAGAGGTATTTTTACAAACCATATTTTCTTACCTTTACTGTAGACATATCTTAATGAAATTGCAATATGTTATTAAAGTTTACTATAGGATGTTTTCTGTATAAAATGGAGGAAATATCACCATCGGTTTATGTACAGGGACACTCAAAAGTATTCCAAAGCATCGCGTTCTATGAGAGATATTTCTATAAATCAAATTTTAATAACTTTAATTTCCACGAAGTTTTTGGAAATTTAAATATGGTATTTATATGCACAAAAGAATGCTTTGCACAGAATATAGCATGATTAGCATTAGATTTACAGGGTGGCACAAAAATATCCAGTTACATTAACAGCTATTAAAAAAAATGGCTAGAATTGTACTTTCGTTTACGTTAAGCGTTTTTAACACATTCTAACATTTTTTGAGGGTGAATATGATACCTCTACTGGTTTGTGTACAGGGACACCCGAAAGTATTTCAAAGCATTGTGTTCTATGAGAGGTATTTCTATAAACCATATTTTCATACCTTTATTGTAGACATATTTCAATGAAATTGAAATATGTTATTCAAGATCACTATCGGGCGTTCCCTATTGAAAATAGAGTTTATACCTCTACTGGTTTGCGCACAGGACACCCAAAAGCATTCGAAAGCATTGTGTTCTATGAGAGGTATTTCTATAAACCATATTTTCATACCTTTACTGTAGACATATCTTAATGAAATTGAAATATGTTATTCAAATTCCCTATTGGATGTTTCCTGTATAAAATGGAGGAAATACCACCATCGATTTATATAGAGGGACACTCAAAAGTATTCCAAAGCATTGCGTTCTATTAGAGATATTTCTATAAATCAAATTTTAATAACTTTACTTTCCACGAAGTTTTTGGAAATTTAAATATGGTATTTGTATGCACAAAAGAATGCTTTGCACAGAAAATAGCATGATTAGCATTAGATTTACAGGGTGGCACAAAAATATCCAGCTCAGACATCGTTGAAGAACGTTAAAAAGGCTTAATGCAAAAGAAAATCCAGCCGTTAGATTATAATTGATCCCTTAATGTATTCGAATATTTTAGTGTAGTCCTGTAAATCTGAAAGTTGATCATATCATATTCTATGCAAAACATTATTTTAGAATATTAAAATACATTTCAATTTATTTATAATTTTTACAGTAGAAAGTTATTTAGATGTGATTTATAAAAATGTCTGTCCTAAAACGCAAAGCATTGGAAGTTCCCTGTACACAAACACGTTGTGTAGGACATATTAATGGCATTTTAAATAGAAAACATTCCATAGTGAACTTTAATAACATATATCAATTTTTCAAAATTCTGAAAATATTTAAGAACTCTTGGGACGAGAGCCAGATAGAAAGACAGACAATCGGACAGAAAGATAACCAAATTAAAATCATATTCGCGCTTAAAAATTGTTAGAAAGTGTTAAAAATGCTTATTGTAAAAGAAAATGCAATTACAGCAAATTTTTATTAATAGCTCATAATGTAACTCAATATTTTTATGTGGCCCTGTAAGATTAATACTAATCATACTGTATTTATAAAAAGCATTCTTTTTTGCATATGAATAACATTTTTCAATTTCATTAAGATTTGTGCAAAGTAAAGTTATTAAAATTTGGTTTACAGAAATACCTCTCATACAACGCAATACTTGTAAGTCTCCCTGTACACAAAACAGTGGTAATATTTTCTCCATTTCACATAAGGAACATCCGATAGCGAACTTGAATAACATATTTCGATTTCATTAAGATTTGTGTAAAGTAACGGTATTAAAATATGGTTTATAGAAATGCCTCTCATAGAAAAAAAAATAGTTTGCAGTACTTTCCGATGCCCCTGTACACAAACCAGTAGAGGTATTCACTCCATTTTTAATAGGGGACATCCGATAGTAAACTTGAAAAACATATATTAGTTTCAAGATATTCCATAAATATTTACCGGAGTTAGAGCGCCGAAAGACAGAGAGATGGGCAGACAAACAGATACACAGATACACAAATTGAAATTATATTCACACTTAAAAATTGTTAGAAAATGTTAAAAACGCTTAATGTAAACGAAAGTGCAATTCCAGCAAACTTTTCTTAATACCTCTTTATGTATCTGAATATTTTTTTGTTGCTCTGTAAAACTAATACTAAACATACTATATTCTATAGAAAGCAGTCTTTTGTGCATATGAATAACACATTTCAGTTTCATTAAGCTTTGTGGAAAGCAAAGTTATCAAAATTTGGTTTATAGAAATACTTCTCATATAACGCAATGCTTTGGTATGCTTTCAAGTGTCTCTGTGCCCAAACCAGTGGTGGTATTTACTCCATTTAATATATAAAACATCCGATAGTGAACTTGAATGACATTTCTCAATTTCATTAAGGTTTTTGTACAGTAAAGGTATTAAAATATGGTTTATAGAAATATCTCTCATAGAACACAATGCTTTGTAAAAGGTTTGTGTGCCTCTGTACACAAGCCAGTAGAGATATTAACTCCTTTTTCAATAGGAAACATCCGATAGTGAACTTAAATAACATATATCAGTTTCAAGAAATTACATAAATATTTACTGGAGCATGAGCGCGGACAGACGAACAGACAGATACTTAAATTGAAATTATATTCACAGATGAAAATTGTTAGACAATGTTAAAAACGCTTAATGTAAACGAAATTGAAATTATAGCAAATTTTTATGAACAGCTCTTAATGTAACTGAATGTTTTTGTGTGGCCCTGTAAATCTAATGCTAATCATGCTATATTCTATGCAAAGCATTCTTTTGTGCATATGAGTAACATATTTCAATTTCATTAAACTTTGTGGAAAGTAAAGTTATTAAAATTTGGTTTATAGAAATACCTCTCATAGAACGCAATGCTTTGGAGTACTTTCGAGTGTCCCTGTGTACAAACTAGTGGTGGTATTTATTCCATTTTATATATGAAACATCCGATAGTGAACTTGAATAACATGATTCAATTTCACTAAGATTTGTATGCAGTTAAGGTATTAAATATGGTTTACAGCAATACCTCTCATAGAATACAGTACTTTGGAATACTTTCGGGTGTCCCTACAGGAATTAGAGCGCGGACAGACAGACAGACGGACAGAGGGACAGACAAGTCTAAGTCACTTTTAAACCTTGTTGGAAAGTGTTAAAAAGGAAAAAATGCTTAAACTTCCCTTAATATATATCAACTGTAAAATTTGCCGCATTTAAGGGATAAAATTTGTCGCATTTAGGAAAATGGTGTAAACAGACCCTTAAATGCGATAAAAATTTTAAACCCCTCTTTTAAAAAAAATTTAGTATTTTTTTTTATTTTCTTCTGGTAGGTATGAAGGGTATTCAAGCACATGACGTAACAGTGGTTATTTGATCTTGAAAGATGAAAGGATAAAATTACAGTTACTGTTTGAAAATATTTTATCGCAATTAGGAAAAGACGTCGGAAAGCCATAATGGACAATGTTTACTGCAAAAGAAAATTCTACTAGAAAAAAACTTTAAAATTTAATGAAAAGTTTCGCGAACCGTTCTTGAAATGTGTATTTTCCATTATGATTTATAAGTTTGTGATTTAAGCATTTAGATTTTCAGCAGAAGAACTTTGTCGCATTTATGGGTTATCGCATTTAGGCACAATGACCTTATATTGTTAAACATGCTTATTTTGGTAAATATTAAAAGGAGACTTGGCGCTGGATTATAAATCCAGTAAAAACTACAACGTTAGGAACGCCAAAGAGAAAACAATATTGGGAAGCAGACAGCTGTTTCGCTAGCCCTTAGCGTACCGTCTTCAGTGCATAAAGAAATCAGAGAGAATATATAGGAGCACTTCTCTCTGATTTCTTTATGCACTGAAGACGGTACGTTAAAGACTACCGAAACAGCTGTCTGCTTCCCAATATTGTTTTCTCTTTGGCGTTCCTAACATTGTAGTTTTTACTTGATTTATGTTTATTTTGGACATTATCTTTCTGAACTTATGAGGTTTCAATCCCTTGATTTATGTTTTTAAGTATTTTATAATGTGATAGGAAGAGAAACAGATATAAACACATTTTACTAAATAAATAGGAGGTGTCCCATAAAGAGCTCCACTTTCGAAATGCCCGTCATTCAGCATAATACTGCACCATTTCTAGAGAGTAATGTCACATTTCCTGCGTCAGCTAAGTTCATCATATTATGCGCTCAAAAGTTGCATTCAATATGTGACACCTTATAAAACTTATTTTAAAATAATATCATAAAAAATTAGGAACAGAAGCAGAAATCAGAGTCTATGGGACCTGATGTTTACTCGAGGGATGAAGAAAGCTTTATTATTTCGAAACGTGTTGCGAAACTGAGTTTTTATTTTATTTTATTTTTTCCTACTGTGTTATGCCCTAGTAACCCTTTTGCTGAAAATTTTATCAGTTGGTGAAAGATTTTTCCCATTGTGTGAATAAATGATTTATATTTTTATATTCTTAATTTTTTTTTTTTTTTTTTTTTTTTTTTATTTTTTTTAAGTGACGTGTAATATTTTCTTTCTTGTTGTCATTTAGGGACGTTTGAGTTTTTTTTCTCCGAACAGTGAATGATTCTTTTGTACCAGTGGCTCTTAAAGGGTACGCCAGAGCGTACCTTTTAATATATTATACCATTTCTTTTCGGACAAAACACTCTTTCTGTAAACAAATTATTATTTTGTTAATTAATAGCAGTTTTCTTTCAAAATTAGGCATTTATTCTTGTTTTGTATATTATTTTGAAAATATTAGAAGCGGGCGTTATGTACATATTGTTGCAATGAGTTAAATCTTTTCCCCTGCATCAATTATGCTGCTGCAGTAAAAATAGTTTTAAAATAAAAATAAAGGGCGTTTCTTTTACCTGGATGCCATTTATTTTCACCATTGGATGCCATTTATGTACTTAATTCTTTTACAAAATATATGGAATTTCCATTACCAACTTTACTGGAGGTAAATGACTTTTCCATTTACTTCCAGTAAAGTTGGCCTTAGTGACAAATCTGGCTATTTAGCGGGGTTTTTTAGCAAAAAAAAAAAGTAGTTTACGTTTACTGAAGTTTTGAAGCTCTATACTGAATGGGAGCCGAGATCTAGAACTTTCCATCTTTTCATGGGATTTAGGAAAATTTATCGCTAAACCCTCATCGCTAAAAGGTATAAATAGAGCGTGTAGTCAGCATGTGTCAGTACACTGTAAAAAATGCTGCAGTAAAATTACGGGCAAAGCCCGGCAGCAGAGGTTTCCAGACAAAGCCCGTAAAAAAAAACATTTAGACGATGAATGATGTATCGCCAGTAATTTTACGTTGTGATGAAACATACAACTAACCTGCAAAAAAAGTAGCATTGACCGTAAATTTAAAAGTTAAAGTTTGAGTTTCTCGGATGCTTTGAAAAAAATTCCTGCAATTATTACACATGCGTGCAGTGAGAAATCCACAACATTAAGCAACTTATTTATTTTTTTTACGCATGAAAGCTAATTTATTAATTTTCATTCTAAGCAAACCGTCTTCGGCAGTCCGGGATTCGAACTCACAATCTCCTGTTGCAAAGGCCAGCGCTTTACTAACCGCGCCGTTGGGATCACAGTGACCTTTCTTTACAAAAACTGATAAAGTCAACATCAGAACTGATAGGTTGATAAATCGTGTCATACGCACAAAAAGACTGGAAAATTTTTTAAACCGATTTACAGCACAATGTGAAGTAACAAATCTTCAATTATTTTTACAGAACTAGCTGTATAAATATATAGCAACCTATGTTGTATTTATGTTAAAAAAATGCTTTATTTTTACAGAAATTTTTTACAGTGATTGAATATTGTCAACGTTCAAACTATGCATAAAATATATTTTCTTTTAAGACTATTTTAAAATCTAAATTTGCTATTTTTGACAAAATTAAGAAGTCAGTCAATTATCATATTGGAAAACTTTTACTTTTAGTTAAAACAAAAATTAAATTTATTTTTTAAGTTATAGAAATTTATTATATTTTTAAGTTATAAATATTGCAAATTGTAAAATTTATTTATTTTATATTCAAGAAAATTAACTAATTTATTCTTAAAATTTTCAAATTTGAATTGAATTATAAAATAAGGTAAAAATAAATAAAAGTTTAGATTACATAAAAAGAAAAAAAAAGCCCGCAGGTAGCATCGAACTCTAATCGTCTGGGTGATAGCCTTGTGCTCTACTAAGCACGCCACGGTAGCACTGGTCAGATTGCGAAATCCCCACTATTTAAAGATTACGGAAACTTTAAACGCTTTTTTCTAGAAATTCTGTGGCTAGTGGCATTTTTTTTTCTCTACTTCTTCTATAAAGACTGACTATGCTGATTTTTGAGAAAGAAAATCAAATATATTTTTAGAAATCATTTTTATTCGTAAACACTAGCACTAAAGATGTAGTCTTATTTCAAGATTTTCATTAGAGGAAAATAATGAGTGAGAATTTCTCACCCTTCTTCAAAAACAAAGTAAAAGATTTTCTCGTAAAAAAAATGGTTTGATAGAAGATAAGAGCAATTTGCGTAGATTAGCTTTTTCTCGTAAAAATTCAAAAGAATTATACTTTTAAAACATCAATTTACGGGCTACGACCATTTAGCTAGCAAAACGGTCATTTCCCGTAAAATTATACGGTTATTTCCTAAAATGCTTTCAAAAATATTAATTTACGGATTATGACCGTTTAGGTAGCAAAACGGTCATTTCCCCTAAAATTATACGGTCAAATACCGTGATTTTACATTTTTTTTTTACAGTGTATATATTGTTCAGAGCTATTCTAAGCAATTACACTGTTGCTACTGTGTTCTGAGTGATTGAAATTTGTTGTGTATCAGCGAAATTTCTGCTCTGTGGAGTATTTGAAGCTGTTTGCTTTGCTCTCATGGAACAAGTGGCTGTTTTCTTGGACTATTTCCAGAACATTCGACAAATAGTGACTTTTATGCTAGGAACGATTTTACTGGACTGCTTCGAAAATATTCGTTGAATTGACAGTACTATATTCGACTATTTCGAGAATATTTCGTGAAATCACAGTTTCATTGTATTGATTTGAGAAGTTGCGCTGAATAAAGTGCATTCATAGACTAGAACCTACCTGTTTCTCTACGAAATACTTTCTCCACGTAAGAATACTGACAATTTTCGTAACAATATCATTAATTTTCAAATAAATACTTCCTAATAAAATATATAGGTTTCTCAATAAGAAGCATTATCCTGAGCACTCTAAATTCTGAAAATGAAGAAAATTTAAATACCAAATAAGAAAGAGTGAGTGAGTGAGTGGGTTTTACGTCACATAGTGCTAAACTATGGGTAAATGGTGAGGGTCGCCAAATAAGAAAGCAAAATCTCCGCCAACTCGGGAATATTATGAAAATAATGTTCAATGTCATATATGTGTAATTTCCTCTCATTATCACAATTAAGTATAAAAAGAGAAGAATTTTTCTATGCTTTGGCGCTGAAATGAGAGTTCGTCTTTCAAGTATTTAACTTAATTACTGCAACATATCTTTCAGAAATTTGTATACTGCATTTAGACTTATTTAAATGATGATAAATGTGTCCAGATAAAAAAAAAAATCTTCTTGATGTAATAAATATTTTCTCTTAAATTAATAATTTAATTTAAATTAAAAATGCATAGAAAAAAAATTGAAAAAATTACAAAACGCAATTGCGGGACTCAATACCAGGACCTCCGTATCCGAAGTCAAGCACGCTAGCACTGCACCATCTGTTTACACAACGATGTGTGTTTTGTTGACTTTTATAGAAATAACTAAAACTAATAGAGGGCATATCTCACCCTAATGGGAGCTGTTGCAGCAAATTTGTACGGTACCCAATGTTTTCGACCATGCTCTTAATTTAAGCTTGGTTTGGTTTCAATAGCAATTTTACTGATTCATACTTCCCTTGTTAGTAATAAATTCAGGCAATCTACATGTATAGAAAAAAATATCTCTTTAAAAAATATTTATCTTAAAATTGAAAACCTGGTGTTATTATCCAAATCATTTAATATTTGTGAATAACAAATGAGTGAAAATTAAGTTTGAGTAACTAGTAATCAACCAGATTCAACGGAATATAATTATAAGATTTTGTTTTACTGTTCTTCATGTAAAATTAATTAGAAAGGGGAAAAAAAAAATAGTTGCATTTTAGAACAAAATTTCGAAATAAAAAGTATATTTTACTTCAAAATCCTAAATTGTCACGATAATTTTTATGATTCTTAATATAAAAGAAAAACTATATATATAATAAGAACTATGTGTCAATCATTGATAGCTATGATAGTTTTTAAAGTGTTAAAATAATATTAGTTTATAAAATTTAGAATTAGAATTGGTTTATGAAAAATAAATATAGGGTAGGTGGTTCAGTAATTGACATCTATCCTGAAATAATTAATAAATAAGAAAAATAATAAAATAATATATTTCACATATAAGATTTTCAACATTTTATGTCGAACACTGGAGCAAAGGATGCTAATAACTGGTAAAATGAATAACTAGCAGTGTCAAACACTGGAACATAGGGTGCTAATTACTAATAAAAGGAAAACCTGGTAGTATCAATTATTGGAACATTGAGTGGATGTCAAATAAAAATTCATAAAAAAAAAATAATTGTTATCAAATGTAGATATTTTAACATATATGTGGTTCTGAATGTCTTTCATGCCATATGTATTAACTTAAGATTTCTAAAAATATTTTCTGATATCTGGAACATTAAAAACATCAGAGATTGCTCTAAAAGTGTCAATCACTGGTGCCCTTACCCTACACTCATTTTACACATATGTGAATGTGTATAAATTAAGATCATCACTTTTAACGTATTTGTCTTATAGTAATTCATTTTCTGAACCAGGAAGAACCATATTACATGAAAAAGCTGCAAAATAATCCAACTTTATGGTTATTCGTGTCATAAAACACTCCTTAGAAACACCCTCACGGTGAGTATTCTACCTAGGCCTAGTACCCTGGCATAGTCAACCAGCCTTAAACCCTACAATCAGCCAACCATCATGACATATGATTTTATGAAAATTTTATTACGCAAAATAAAATTGCACTATCAACATAAAAGTTGATCATGAAATATGTGCTTCTAATTAAATAAAATTAACCAGAATGTACTATAGAAATAGAAAAATATATTTTCTTTTTATATAAATAAAAAACATATCTCATCCATTATGTGTATAATGTATTTATTAATTCATCAGTAGTACATTCATCAATATGTAATTTTCCTATTCAAAAAATACCTTTGTGGTGACTTCTTAGAAAACATTTTATGTTTTTCTCATGTTTTACTTCTTAAAACTCAGATAATTCAAGCATTTTCATTTTCTAAACCTCAAATTAGTCTTTCTAAAACCCTACAATAAAAAACAGATTTTAGACTCAACCTAAGTAAAAATGCCTGCTTTCAATTTTCTTCCAAAAGGATTATCCCATACTCCTAGCTATATATTAATTTTAAGATACTGTTTCTCGCTGCGTTAATCTTCTAATATTACATGAGAATGGATATAAATTAAAAAGAAACAAGCTTTGAGAATCCGAGATTAATCTACCATGTGAGGAATTTGAGGCATTTTTTTCATTGTTTTTCTTCTTTAATTTTTCTTACTTTTCTTTGTATTTTTAGCAAATTGTCACACCACAGTTTCGTACTCAATCTACTTATTAATTCAGGACACATCTGACTCTATATTAGGTTCGTACGAGAACAAAAAAATTAAATGCTGGTTTTTGTTTCGATTTATCTTTACTTCTGAAGCGTGATTGTTTTAATTTTTCACTTGGATTGCCAGATTGCTTGAAGGCGGAGCGGAAATCTTTTAGAGCTGCTAAGAACTCAAATTTAATGCTACGTTTTGTAGAATAAAATCTAGTAGATTGTAACAACATAATATTTCATTGATAACATCATTTAGGAAGAGTTTAAGCCTGCTTGTGTAATTAAACGTATCGTGGAAGGATATGCTTGAGATCTAAAAAGAAATTAGTATCATATTCGACAAATCTTTGAAATAAGTGAAATGACTTTGCCCACTTTAAGAAATAATCGCGTATTTCGTATAATAGTGTAATTACAAGCATAAATACATTCTATTGTTAAATAGTGATAAATTTAATTTATAAACACTATTACAGACATCTGCAAAAGTGTAAGACCAGTAGCTGATTTTCCGCATTTTAACACATTGCATCATTTGCATAGATTATTGCGTTATATCATGTGCTGATTGCTTCAGACGCATTCTGCTGCTATAAATAAAGGTGCCTGGCACGTTTATCGCCAGTTGTTTATTGGATTTTGTCGTAGACAGTGCGGTTGTGTAATTATTGTAATGGGTAAAAAACCTTCACTTACTGTTACAAAAATGTCAGAAATATTGACCCTGCATAAAATTGGATTTTCTGAACGTCAAATAAGTTCAAGGGTAAATGTGAGCAAAAAATAAATAAAAAAATGTTTATCAGGCCTTGCAGCATTTTTAAAATTTTATACTCATTTTATTATATTATATTGTCACCACTATTTTAAAACAATACATTTTTACATAAGATTTTAGCATAAAAACATCCAAGAAAAATTTCTGATTGACGATTGTAGTGACAATATTGTCACAGAAAACTCGTCGGCTTTCTCGTGTGAGACAGTAGTTTGTAAAGAAACAGACAGATTCCAGTCGATAAATGCACTTTATTCTGCTTAACTCCTCAAATCTGAAGAACAAAACTTTTATAACCACGGATATTCTTGAAAACAGTTCAATAATACTGCTAATTCTTTGAATATTCTGGAATCAGCTGATGAAGCTGTCGAGCAAGGAATATTCGACAAATGTTTTGGAACAGTCCCCCCCCCCCCTCAAAAAAAAAAAAAAAAAAAAAAAAAAAAAAAAGCAGTCGTTTATTCTATAGGAGTAAAGCAAATAACGTCAAATACTCTTGGGCAGGAATTTTCTTGAGCTTACGGAAAAGGTTCAGTCGCTTGGAGCACCGTCTCCAAAATACAATCGCTCAGAATAATTTTCTGAACAACACTGACTCACAGTGATTTCACTCACTCTCGCAGAAGGTAACTCATTCTGATTTATACCTTTTTGGGACATTTCTATCCAAAACCCCATGTACAGTTCTAGATCTGGACCTCCATGTATAGTAGAGCTTCGAAACTCCGGGAATACTAGAATAATATTTTTCGCCAAATTTGGTAGCCAAGTTTGTCACCAATGCTAAATTCACGGAAAGTGAATGAACTGCTTCTTTATTTTAACTTTGCCTGTAAAACTACTTTAACTTCAACAGGACAATGGTGGCAGGAGAAACGGTCCGTTGCAACAATATTAATAAAATGCGAGTAAAATTTTACTAACACTGAGAGACCTGTTAAATGGAAAATTGTAAATCTTGAAATAAAAATAAATAATTCGACAGTAATAGTTTGATTGAAGCATCGAAATTTTAAACCTATTAAATAGATGTATGTACTTTCACTGTTATATATATATATATATGATATTTGAATGTTTTGTAGATTACATAATCTACAAAATTCATTCATCTTTTAAAAATTCTAAAAAATCCCCTAATCGTTGAATCAAAATTTATTAAATATAAAAAATCTTAAAAATTTAGATAAATCAATCTATCTTTTACAAAATGCGTTTATAATCGCTTATGTTGATAAATACCGAACAATTATGCAATTTTTTTTTTAAAGCTATATAAACAGATCTTATATAATTGTATTGTTAATAGCAATATTTTTGAGTAAACTGCCTTAAAAATTGATATTAATAATAAAAGAAATTTAAGTGTTCATAAATTATAAAACTTAAATGTAAAAATTTCCACTATTCATATTGATTCATTATTCCGAAAATTCGTAAATCTGTAATAAAGTTTAGTATAATAGCGATTAGATGTAATGCATATAGTTGGTTGGTTGGTTGGAGGATTAAGGCCGATTGACTCCTTATGTGTCCTAGGCCTATAGGGGGAATGCCCTCCGTGGGGGTCTTAGCCCGTATTTACGCGAGTTTCGGAGGAAACCACGGAAAACTCCGAACGGCTAGGTCGATGAGCGCGACCTGGGATCGAACCCGGCACCTCCCATCTACCAGCTTTGAGCGCAGAACCGCTCGGCCGCTGGTGGGCCCTGTAATGCATATAGTAATGCTGCTTGTAATCTACTTTTAAAAATTTTAAAATAAATTTGCAGCTTAACTTTAAACATCAACAATAACATTGTAGAAGAAATAGTTTTCAACTCCTTAATAAAACTAAAAACTTCAAACACATAAGACATTAATACTTTCGAATTTAGTAATTTATTCATTAATATTGATATTAGTGACTTACATAATACTATGTTAATTCTTTGTTAATGAACATCAAAATAATATAAAAGAAAAAAATTCTGCATGTTACTTTAAAACTTTACTCAGTTTCGTTTTATATAATAAATATATTTTATATAATAATCGTATATACCATAGTATTAAAGGAATTCCACAAGGTGGTTTTGCTATCAGTCTTTTGTCTGATATATATTTATATTATTATGAAAGAAATTTCATTTGCAGCGTCCTATTTGGTGTAATTGGTTTTGTCTGCTATAAACTTTTGGCCAACACGTACAGTGCTACAGAAATTATACTTATTTACATATAATATTTAATCAAAGCCCCTGTAGACGTGCTGATGTTGTATGCCTTATCATAAGAATTCTAATTCTAATTCTAATTATTATAATTATTTTTTAATTATTATTTTTCTTTTTTCCTGTTTTTCTTCTGATATATCATTTCTTTCTGTGCAATCTTTGAATTTTTTTTTTTTTTTTTTTTTTTTTTATTTGTTTAAGAAAAAGAATATGTATATATATATATATGTGTGTGTGTACACAAATCCTTATTTCTCGACATTGTATTACATTTTTATTTATTTCTTCTACTAATGATTTTTTTAATAAATTTTTCTATGGTTTATATATATAAAAAAAAATATTGATATCAATGACTTACATAAATAACACTATGTTAATTCTTGTTATTGAAAATCAAAATAATATAAAAGAAAAAAATTTTACATGTTACTTAAAAACTTTACTCAGTTTTGTTTTATGTAATAAATATATTTTATACAATAATCGTACACAGTATTAAAGGAATTCACAAGGTCGTTTTGTTATCAGTCTTTTGTCTGATACATATCTATATTATTATGAAAGAAATTTCATTTGTAGCGTCCTATTTGGTATAGCAATATTTTTGTCTACTATAAACTTTTCGCAAACGCATACAGTGCAACAGAAATTATACTTATTTACATAGAATATTTAATCAAAGACCCTGAAGACGTACTGATGTTGTATGTCTTTTAATAAGAATTCTAATTATTATTGTTTTAATTATTATTGTTTTCCCCTGTTTTTCTTGTGGTGTATTATTTCTTTCTGTGCAGTGTTTGAAAAAGTATGTATGTATATGTGTGTGTGTGTGTTGAATCCTCATTTCTCGACATTGTTTTGAATTTTTATTTATTTCTTCTATTAATGATTTTTTTAATAACTTTTTTTTTTTTTTTATGATTTATTATAATAAAGAACATTTTTCTGTGAAAATGTTAAATAAGGGTAGTGGAGAGGACAGAAAATTTGTTCAAAACACCAAAATTTGTGTCAGCAAATCGTAGAAAATTTTTACAGAGGATTTCTGTTATAAAATATTTATCTGTTATAAAATATTGATTAATACCGTGAACTTACAAAGTAAATACACTGCACTATTAAAAATTTTAACTTAAAAATTACTGGAAATTATTTATCTTGAATCTTATGTAAAATTACAGTAAAGAGTGAACGGAGGTATTGAAAAATTAATTTATATATACAATTTAATAGCTAATATTATTATAATTAATTACACAAGTCTACAAAAGTAATGCTGACAAAATTTGATTTGATAATTTTAGCTGATACATATATTTCTTGGTATGCTACGAAACTGAAAATTAATACAGTTTTTCTTTATCAAGTAAAGATTTTTGTCTATACAGGGTGTCTATTGACACAATTTCTCAATTTTTGGTAGTTTTTAGTATGTTTTCATGATTAATTATAATTAATAATGTAAACATACTATAAAAGTTGCCATGTAATTATAAATGTTGGCAAAATTTGATTTCATAATTTTAGTTGATACATATATTTTTGACGTGCTAAAACAGAAGATAAAGCCAATTTTTTTATATCAAGTATAGATTTTTGTCAACACAGGGTGTCTACTGACACAATTTCTTCATTTTCGGTAGTTTATAATATATTTTCATTATTAATTATTATTAATCATGGGTGCATACTACAAAAATTGCTACGTAATAATAAACATTGGCAAAATTTGATTTGATAGATTTTGTTCATAAAATGTTTTTGTTGTACTAAAACTGAAGATGAAGCCAGTTTTTCTCTATCAAGTATAGATTTTTGTCCATACAGGGTGTCTACTGACACAATTTCTTCATTTCGGTAGTTTCTAGTATATTTCCTGTTTAATTATAATTAATCATGGAAACATACTATAAAAGTTGCCATGTAATTATAAATGTTAACAACATTCGATTTCATAATTTTAGTTGATACATATATTTTTGATGTCCTAAAACAGAAGATGAAGCCAGTTTTTCTCTATCAAGTATAGATTTTTGTCCATACCGGGTGTCTACTGACACAATTTCTTCATTTCGGTAGTTTCTAGTATATTTCCTGTTTAATTATAATTAATCATGGAAGCATATTATAAAAGTTGCCATGTAATTATAAATGTTGGCAAAATTTGATTTGATAATTTTAGCTGATACATATGTTTTTTGGTGTGCTACAAAACTGAAAATTAATACAGTTTTTTTTTTTTTTTTTTTTTTTTTTTTTAATCAAGTACAGGTTTTTTGTCAATACAGGGTGTCTACCGTCAAAATTTCTGATTTTGTGGTAATTCTTAATATGCTTTCATGATTAATTATAATTAATCATGGAAACATACTATAAAAGTTGCCAACGTAATTATAAATAATGGTAAGATTTGGTTTGATAATGTTAATTGATACAATGTTTTTTGGTGTACTAAAACTGAAGATGAAGCCAGTTTCTCTATCACGTATAGAATTTTATCAATGAGGGTGTGTACTGGCACAATTTCTTCATATTTGGTAGTTTCTAGTACATTTCATGATTAATTATAATTAATCATGGAAGCATATTATAAAAGTTGCCATGTAATTATAAATATTGGCAAAATTTGATTTGATAATTTTAGTTGATATAATGTTTTTGGTCTGCTGAAATTGAAGATGAAACCATTTTTTCTCTATCACGTATAGATTTTTGTCAATACAGGGTGTCTACCGTCACAATTTCTCCATTTTTGGTAGTTTTTAGTATATTTTTCATGATGAATTATAATTAATCATGGAATCATTTACAACAAAAGTTGCCATGTAATTATAAAAGTTAACAAAATTTGATTTCATAATTTTAGTTGATACATATATTTTTGATGTGCTAAAACGGAAGATGAAGCCAGTTTCTTTCTATCAACTATAGATTATTGTCAATACAGGGTGTCTACTGAAAAAATTTCTTCATTTTCGGTAGCATTTAGTATATTTCCATGATTAATCATGAAAGCGCACTACAAAAGTTGCCATAGAATTATAAATATTGGCAAAATTTGATTTGATAATTTTAGCTGATATAAGTGTTTTTAGTGTGCTGAAACTAAAAATGAAGCCAATTTTTCTTTATTAAGTATAGATTTCTGTCAATACAGGGTGTCCGCTGACATAATTTCGTCATTTTCGGAAGTTTCTAGTATATTTCAATGATTCATTATAATTAATTATGGAAACATACTATAAAAGTTATTAATTGGCCCTGAATTGTTAAAAATTTATAAGTGATAAAGAAAAATCGGCTTCAGCTTCAGTTTCAGAGCACCAAAAATCACAAAGATCAGTCAAATTATCAAATCAAAATTTTATATGTAGACCTGTATTATATGTGAAAGTGCATGAGTGATATATATAACTTTTGCTGAAATAGAAATATTTATTTATATTTTTAATTGACAAATAAAACGAAAAAGAAAATATAATTATAAATATAAAATATGGTTCAGGAATAATGAATATTTATTTTTGACTGAAAATTATTAATTTAGAGAGAATCTGAAAAACAAAGATAAACATAAAAAAATAAATAAACATTTAAGTAATTTAATATATATATATATATATATATATATATATATATATATATATATATATATTACTGCATACTCAATGAAGTACAATTATTAGTTGCGTGCGTATATGTATATATTGTACATTTTAAGCACGTTTATGTGCCTAAAGTCACTGGAGAAGTTGTAATTATATAACTTAATCGTAGAAATTTATTTAAAACATTGTCATTAAGAAATAATTGATAAATATTAATATAGAAATATAACAACGCTTTACAAGCCATGTGAAATTATAACATGGTTTTATATTTCATTTTACTTTATTATTGGGTATTCTACTTATATGAAGAATAAACATTCAGACCGTGCTTTCTCCAAAGTTAAAAAAAAAAAAAAAAAAAAAAAGCACTTAGTGATTTTTTTAAACTTAACATAAAATATTATGTCTACATAATTTCTTAGATACGTCTACATGTCTCCCTAGTAACTAGTAATACATCTAAACAAACGATAATTAGAGTTTGAGTTTAATTGTTTTTAATTTTTACTTTCCGAACACTATAGTGAGGAAAGTATTGTAATCATGTCAAAAATCCGAATTCGAGATTTTGATGCTTCTATACGTTTTGAGGTCCCCTGAGTCCGTTTTCACTATTTTTACGATGATGTATGTATGTGTGTGTGTATGTGTGTATGTATGTGTGTATGTCTGTGAGTGAACACGCTAGCGTCTAAACGCTTTGTTCGATTAACCTGAAAGTTGGTACGCATATTGTAAGTCACCATAGTACGAACCCTATAGATTTTGGTGAATCTAGCACTTATAGTTTTTTTACAGGGACACAAAGAAAAATTCTTTATCATTATGGCCTATGGGAGCAAAATCTTAAAAGTGCGATAGCATCTAAACGCCTTATTCAATTGAGCAAAAAATTTATACACATATTATAGGTCACAAATACTCAATCTGTATAGATTTTGGAGAATCTAGCACTTATAGTTTTTTTACAGGGACACAAAGAAAAATTCTTTATCATTATGCCTATGGGGCCAAATTTTTAAAAGTGTGATAGCGTCTAAACGCCTTATTAATCTGAGCAAAAAATTTGTACACATGTTATAGATCACAGTTGAACTAACTGTATAGATTTTGGTGAATCTAGCACTTACAGTTTTTTTACAGGGACACAAAGAAAAATTATTTATCATTATGGCCTATGGGACTAAATTTTTAAAAGTACGATAGCATCTAAACGCCTTATTGAATTGAGCTGAAAATTTATATGAGTATTATTAATCACTGTTGCACTAACTATAAGCATTTTGGTGAATCTAGCATTTATAGGTTTTTACAGGGACACAACGAAAAATTCTTTATCATTATGATCTATGGGCTCAAAGTTCTTTAGCGTTAAATAAAACATCGTGTAATAGATGGAGAAAAATACTCAAACACTCTATTATGGTTTTCTCTCTTTTGTTTGTTTAACAACTCCTCTTTATCTACAAAACTGTTAATTACTCAATGTTCGGAAAGTCGAGTGGAGTCACTCCAGATTTTTTTTTTTCTGTTTTCTGAAAAATTGTATCCGAGGGAGAAAAGATGGTTTGACTGTTTGTTCCTCAAATACACATGCATATCAGGACGAAATTTTTGTATCTCTAATAAACAATAATTTGATTTTTGTTTGACAATCGAATTTTAAAATGAAAAATCAGTGACTATGAACAATATTACAACTTTGAAATAGCAACAAGACCATCGACTCAGGAAGAGGCAATGCAGACAACAATTAATAAATAATGTTCTACTTTAAATATTGCTCCGGGTTCTATATAGTGCGTCAATGAATATATTCATCATTTAGTTACGCAGGCACACATATAACATATTTTAAATTTAGTTTTAATTTATATATATAAGCTATGCAGGCTTATATTTAGCATTTCGTAGCAGGCTATTTTGGTTGCATATGGTTGGTTACGTATCAAGTTATGTTTACAAAAATAACTTCTGACTAGAGCCATGTTCACTGATGGATGTGGTATACACGTTTAAGTAATAACAATTACTTATCATATTTCATCCAACAACATTTAAATAAATATGACTGAACATTATATGTTGACGTTCTGTGTTGTACTGTCTAAACTTCAGTGAACATGCTCCGGGATAAATATTGATTAAAATTCAGCTATAGCTTACTCTGTGATACCTATAGAATATAAATCAAGATTAAAAGGAATATGAATTTAGAACAAAAAAGTACTCAATGACCTATGAAATACCTCATTTTTTATCACCATACGTTTGGAGGAATTACTTATACTTTTATAACCTGAGGTCTGATCGAATAAACATCTTAAAGGGATACATTGTTTCTCTTTGAGGTTTATTGGTATTTTGCCTTTAAATCCTTTCTTAAATAAGTTTTCTTTTTATTCAATAATATACATCATCATATGTTTACGTGAAACGATTCAGTCATAAATTTGATTAAAAAAATTCTTTAGATGCTTCATTAGACTTAACGAACATTTAGTTTTTCACAGGTATTTAAACAAATTTGAACCATCGTATAATTCAGTAAATAATCAAGAGTGAAATGTACAATCAATTGTTTGAGTAGATTTCTTTAAATACAAATATTTTTACTATAGACTGTAATGTACTCGAATAATTTGTGCGCCTCTGTCAAAGAGTATATATTTTAAGCAAGTAATTTCCAGTGACGATATTTCTGTAACAAAATTCTAAAACCTATATCAGTTTTAGTCTTGTTTAGGTAATTTGATGAACGTCATATAACTAATCTCGAATAAGGCATGATATATGTAAATTATTTTATACTTTATATAACAATGCAACATGTATTACATTTTTTTTATTTTTTCCCAGTTTTAAACAATTGAACATTTTCAAAATGAAATTCAATTAATTTTGAGTCCATAGACTGCAATGTAAAACAATTATATTACGTATACCTAGGAAAAGGTTATAAATCCTACACTAATAAAAGTTTATATACTTCTTGCGTTGATGACCTATAACATCTCTACATAATTTTATCTTAATCGAATATATAGTTAATACGTTAGCGCACTTCTAATAGTTTGAGTCTATATGACCGTATGATAAAGACTTTTTCTTTGTGTTCATGTAAAAGAACAACAAACCCTACCGTCATAAAAATCTATATACACTAAGGAACAACAACAACAAAAAAAAAAAAAAGTCTCATTTGGATATTTTTCTTTTCAACCGATTTTATCACGTACTCTTCCATGTATAGTTTAGGATTGAGCCCAGTGCTAAAAACAAAATGTAATTATGAAGAAAATTGTAATTTTAGAAAACATTTCAAAAATGGCAATGATGCTAAAAAAAGTATTAATTTTAGAATGAAAATCAAAAAATATTTTTATACGTGTGATAGTTAATTAAATTTTAATAAAATATTGGTGAGATGATTATCAGCAAGATATAAAATTTTTTGACTGTTTAAACTGGAAAATTGGCTTTAGGCGGCCACGTTGCTCATCCAAGCGATTTAACTGCAAGTTAAAAAGCAAATGTTTAAAAAATCGATTTGTATCATGTTCAGAACTTAGAAAAGATTAAAAAAAAAAAAAATGTGTGTAGCAAAATAGTAATGCGGGAACAATTAAACAATGCAGGTTAAAAAGCAGAAGATCTGCAAAAAAAAAAAAAAAAAAAAAAAAGCTATTATTAAGGAAAAAAATTACAAAAAGCAATACTTCAATAGATCAAAAATTAAAAACAATTATCAGTTAATTATCGGGCTGAATTGGTTTTCTTTGATGAGTCAAGTTTACTTTATTTCGAGCTGATGAAAAAATATAGAAGGGCGACGATAATGTGACCAACTTAATGAAAATTGCACTATTAAAACAGTGAAACTTTCTCCGTACATTATGGTACGGAGGAGTTAAACGTTTCAAGGAATCGGGCAAATTTTCATACTCAAGGCAAGGGATCAATTAACTCGAAATAAAACACGATTATGATAAAAGTGGCGCCTGACCGATTATTTTGGAGGTATCTGAGACTTTTCCGCAAACAGCGTTTCAAGATTATAATGCACCTTGCTATACGGCGTCCGCTGTACGTTTATTTGATTCAAATTGTTAAAATTTCCTATCCATTACCATGAACACCTATAATTCCGTAAGTAATCATATCTTTTTCACTTTAAGTTAAATCCCACAAAGAATATCGTAGAATGTCTTTTTTAGCAGCTCTGGAAACAGTCCTAATCTCAATCCGCTCGAAAATGTTTAGCCTATAAAAGGCGGGGGGAAGAGGGAGGAGGATTCGAAATTTGCAGCCTACAACTGTGCAAGAACTAGAAAAAATTAATTATGACATTTGGCTCAGGGAAACTTTTGAGATTCATATTAAAACACTATATAATACTATGGCATTGCGCATTAAAGCAGCAATTCAATATAAAGGTGGAATTAATCCAATGCAGAATACATATTTTTATGAAATAACTGTTTAGATCTAACAAATAAATAGTTTTATTTCATATATTAAAATATAACTTGTTTATTTCATATAATAAATCATAATAGAATGCAAAGTATATGTTTGTTATATTACGTTTAAAAAGAAAGTTTTGTGTAGATATTTATTAAGTACTTCATAGAGTGTAATAAAGCGAATTTCTAAATCAAAAATGTACATAGGTATAATTTCATCTCTTTGATATTATGCAAACATGACAGTCTTATTTGTTTCAATCATTAGTTTTGAAGTTATTACAAGTAGAAAAGACGAATAAGTCAATTTTTCTGTAGTGCGACTTTTTTTTTTTTTTTTTTTTTTGTCCCTTAGTGTAGGTCATAAGATGGTTGCCTATAACATGCCTACCAATTTTTAGCTCAATCGAATTTAGACAATACCGTATCATAAATAATTTGTGTCCATAAGCCAAATAATAAATATTTTTTACTTTCTTCTATATACAATAGAAGAAAGTATTGGATTCGTAAAAATTTTCGACCTCGGGTTTTTGATGGATTTACACGTTTTGAGAGCTGTAGAACACGATTTGACCATTTTTAGAAAATGTCTGTCTGTCTGTCCGTCTGTGTGTGTGTGACAAAATTTTGTGGCAACTGTATCTCAGGAACTACTGCACAGAATTTCATACAAATTGGTGTGTAGTTGCACCTTGACTTAAATTAGTGCCTATCAACTTTTGGTAAAAATTGTGTTACAGGTTGCGTTGCCATCCTGCTTTTTCTAAATTTTTAACATGGTGGTATTGGACAAAATTTTGTATAAACATGTGCATAAAGTGAATTATTTTTTAATAATCATTATGAAATTTACAAGAATTATTTATAATAGAGATAGTCAACTGGGAAAATTTTTTCGTATGTGTAGGAGCCTCGCCTCCCCCCTGGGGGGGAGGAGTGCCCCCTCGAGAGGAGTAAATTTTCATGATGGATATCTTTCAAAAGAGCTCGCTAATACCTTTAAAACGAATGGTTGAACCATAGATCTGAGATAATTTAAAATAAAGTTATCGATTTTTTTTTTTTTTTTTTTTTTTTTTAAATGTAATATTGAGAATAAAATGGACTTTTTTTGGATATTTAGTGTTATACTACTTCTCTAATATGGAAATCGTCTGCATTATCATTGTAGATAATTTTTTTAAATAATAATTTTTAAAAATTATTTTTACTGATCGAATTTGTATAGGAAAATATAGAAGAAAGTCATGTGGTGGCCACAACATACTAGTTTCAATGTGTCCATGTAAAAGAACTATTAGTTGTGTATTTACCAAAATTTATACAGTTTGTACAAGGAGGACCTACAACAAACCTACCAACTTTGATTTTAATCGGATGAAGCTTTGTATACTTTTTAGTGTTTACTCATACACACACATACATATACAGATACATACATACACCGCCGAAAAATTAGTAAAAAGAATTAAAAAGTAATCAAAACATTTAGAGACTCCAAAATCACAAAATCGCATTTTTTTTTTATAGTTAAAATACTTTCTTTACATAGTATAAGTTCAGAAAGTGAAAAGGAACCCGCAAAACTGTATATAAAAAATGTTTTTTTTTTATTTTATATAAAAATAATTTTTTCTCACTTAATTAGACATGTTTAAACAGATCCAGGATTTAAAAAAAAAAAAAAAAAAAAAAAAAAAAAAAAAAAACTTAAATGAAACTAGACAATGAACGTTAAAGCATTTGAAAGCCAAAATCAAAATATGTCCATTACAACTTATAGCAGATCCGTCCACAATAGCTATATATATATTTTTTCTTTTAACCTAGAAATATGCGAAAGTATTTAATTTATGAGTGATGCATGATTTTACTTTCCTGTTTTTTCTATAATATTTATTTGTCTTATGTAGGAAACCATCTGTAACATACAAGGATGAAACATTTTTTTTTTTTTTTTTTTTTTTTTCATATACACAGAAAGTGAAACTAAATAATTTAATATAATTATGTATATTTACTCCGGTTATATGGCAGATGCGTACATGACATTTGCGTACAAGCTGAAATTAGTAACACTTGCGTACAAGTCCAGGTGTTCCAAATGTTACAGATCTGTTTTCGAAAAATCAAGTGGCATTTCCGTACAAAATTTGTTTCGCTGTATTTTTCGTTTGTAACACAAAGGGGTTGTATCCATATGTTAAACTTGAAGATAAATACTTTTATATAAATACGTGAATTTTCTCTTATGCATGTAGTCTTACGACTGACAAAGTTATGAGCTTAACGCATAGAAAAGTTGCAGGCTATAATAGCCGTAGTTATTTTCTGAAATGACATTCAATTATTTATTCACTGAGTCAAGATCAATAAAGGTCCTTATAAATGCTATTAAGGTCTTTAAAAATATTTTTATTTCTTAAATACTTTTTTACTTTTTAACAAGTATGAATTTTTTTGTCTCCAATAAAGAAAAAAAAAAAGTTCAAAAAGATCTCTCTTCTTTGTCAATAACGAATTGAATCATATTCCAATTCCTGAAATTATTTGTCGTTCACCTATATGCCTCTCAAAAAAAAAAAAAAAAAAAAAAAAAAATGTGTGTTTAAAAATGAAAAAAATCGATAACTTTATTTTAAATTATCGCAGATCGATGGTTCAACCATTCGTTTTTAAGGTATTGGTGAGCTCTTTTGAAAGATACCCATCATGAAAATTTACTCCCCTTGAGGGTGGACTTCCCCACCTCCCCAGGGGGTGAGGCGGGGCTCCTACATACACAATTTTTTTTTTTTTCAGTTGACTATCTCTATTACAAAAAACATATATTCGTTTCATTTGGTTTTGTGCAGTCCAACGAAAAGCTTACTGTAACATTCCTATATGATATACATTTAGAATAGCGAGTTTGGGATTTCTGCTACTATTTGTTCTTGAGATATGCTGATAACACAGACAGACAGACACACAGACCATTCGCTAAAAACATGATTTTCGTATTCAGGGGACCTCACAACATGTAGATACAATAAAAACGCACGTTCGAAAATTTGACCCTAAAACAATACTTTCTCGACCCTATGGGTAAGAGAAAGTAAAAAGAAAAGAAAAAGAAGGAAAGAATAGAAAGAAAGAAAAAGGTTTTAATGCTTGCATCATATGGATACAACCCCTTCATGCAATGATCCTCAAATAAAGCGAAAGAAATGTATTACGCAAATGCCACTAGATTTTTTGAAAACACACCTGTAACATTTAAACCACCTGGACATGTACGCAAGTGCCACTGTTTTCAGCTTGTACGCAAATGTCATGTACGCATCTGTCACAACACCGTTACGGATTAGGTGCTGAAAAGTGGCAACTATTTTACTACAGATTGAAATTAATAGCTTTTGTGGGTTAATAATACCTATTGACTGAAAAGCATTTTCCTTAACTGGAAAGTTTTTCACTTCCGAAACAATTAGGTATATCAATTTCAAATTTAGGTATTAATCCTATCAAAACTTAATTTATGTGATTTTTTATTTTTTCTGAGACAGCACGTGAATTTTACCTTAGTTTGCTGATTTTATTTTATTAATTTTTCACCCATAAATTATTTATTTTTGGGTGATAAAAATAAATAATTTATGGGGGAAATATGTACACGATTTTGAGTTTAAAATCTTAAATTTACGTAACTGATGTACGTTAATTTTTATTAGTCGATATTAATGGAAAATGGAAATCTATATATATATAAATGAATTGCTGTTCGTTAGTATCACTAAAACTCGAGAACGGCTGAACGGATTTATCTTATCTTAGTCTTGAAATGTTCGTGGAGGTCTAGGGAAGGTTTAAAAGGCGAGAAAAAATCGAATAATTTCCGGGAAAACCCTAAAAACAGCCCTTTTCTATTTCCCATACAAACGTTTTCTAGAGTCAATTTGAACTTTATTGCTATTCAATAAAGTTTAGGTGTGGATGGATTTCGATGAAATTTGTAATGGAGATAGCTTATACCCTAACTTAAAAAGTTGGCTACCTTTTATTCCAAAAAAAATTTGTTTTTGCGATTTTTATGCATAAAATAGCAATTTTGTAAGCTAATAATAGCAAAAAATTAGCCATTTAAATTTATCCATAATTTAATTGTTGCCAAAAAAAAAAAAAAAAAAAAAAAAAAAAACGAATTTATTTATTTATTTCAACAGGAAAATAAATACATTTATCTAAAAGTGAACGATAAAAAATTATAAAAAAAAATTATGCATCTCACAAAAATTGACGTCATTTTTAATTAAAAATTTCTTTTACACATTGATAAAGTGCTAATACGCAAGCGAAGTGATGACGTCACTGGCCGTTTGTGGATTCAAGAAAAATATGTCCTATGTTAAACGCCCATTGGATTTTTTGTAAAAAATTATTAAAAATCGAGGAAAATTATTTCCCGATTTTAATCCCCATATTTAGGTATAGATATGTATTAGTTATCATGTCCATGCGTCAGATTAAGTTATTTTTGTTGTAAAATTGACAAAATTTGAATTTTTAATATCAAAACTCTAGGGAAAAAAAATGGCAAACTTCTATATTCGATTGAAAACACAAACATTTCATTTCAAAGGATGATATTTACACAATAAATATCCAACTAATACACTAATTAAAAGGAAAATGATAAATATTCTATCATAATTTGAAGTCAAATTTCTTTCCAAATGTCTAAATAAAGTATCTGATATAAGATACGATATTGCAGCGGAATAGATTTGATATCGGTCATCCTTAGCAGGAAAAAAAAAAAAAAAAAAAAAAAAAAAAAAAAAAAAAATTCGACAAATTATTTGGCGAACATAATTTAATTCCTTTCAAAAATCATGGTTATTTTAACAACTTATATTAAGAGAGTAATGAATAATATGAAACAATATTTCGTACAATGCATATTACGAAAATATACATCTGGCATACATATTTTCGTATTACGTTTTTGATCACCAAATACAATAAGCGCCAAGAACGATAGAGTTTTGAAATTTAAAATTAAAATGTTGTCAATTTGATAGCAAAATAACTCAATTTAACACATGCACATGATAACTATAATCTATACTAATATTATAAATGCGAAAGTTTGGATGGATGTTTGTTACTCAATCACACCACAACGGCTAAACGGATCTGGATGAAATTTTGTATAGAGGTAGGTAATAGTCTGGAATAAGACATAGGCTACTATTTATACCGGAAAAAATGTAAATCTTCTGTATAATATAAATATTTCTTCAATAATAAAATTTTAAAATAATTTATTTTAATTTTTAATTGTTGCCAAAGAATATTTCATGCGAATAATAATAAAAAAAATAATACATATTAAATTTGCTTAGGCACATGACAACATAACGTCATTATCAAAATTAAATAATAAGAAAATGAAAGCTAATTCAGATCTGTATTAAAGAGCTTTATTAGTTGATAATCCTGGGTATATTTTTAATTTTAATACTGAAGTGGATAGGACATTTTTCGCCAAGGACTCTATTTTTGTGACAACAACCTTAAGCCAAGTAGTCCATAAAAAATATAAACAAATCTGTACAAATAAAAGAGTAAACTCAATGATTCACTGACTCAACACTGCCATGACGATTCTGTGGGAAAGAGGGTCACAAATTTTAGTGACCAGGTTGGATTTCGGAGCCTGACCCCCAACTAAGACGGAATTTTGCAAAATACCCCCCCCCCCCGTCTCCTTGGGGGGCAGAAGGCTTAACTCGGCTCCAAATTACTTAACGGTGAAGAAATTGCAGATGGAAAGACCAGACTTCAGTACAAAAAAAATATTTTCTGCGATTTTGGAATTTTGGATTTTTAAGGGGGGAGGGAAGGGAAAAGATTTTGGAAAAAGGGTACTCAACACACGAGGAAATCGAACTGAACACACACAACAAAGGGATTTTATGAAATTCCACCCTACCGCCCTTTGGAGAATGGGGGGGGGGGGCAAAAACATGTATTCATGCGTAACGCTGCACTAAATTATCTAAGGTTGGACATTTTTTATGTAAGGGACGATTATATGTATCTAACTCATAGTATGAAGAGATTTTGCGAAATTCACTCCTCCTTCCCTCCTTTAAGAACGGGAGGAAAGATTAAAAAAAAAAAAAAAAGTTTTAAAGCATAGCTCAGCTTTAAATAATTTCATGATCTCAATTTTTTGATGTGTCGGTCAGGTATGTGTATGCAACATGAAATATAAAGTAATTTTGGAAATTTACCCCCCCCCCCCCCCTCCTTCCTCTTGCGGCGGGCGGGGCAAAAACCACATTTTGAAGCTTAAATCCGTCCAAATTACCTAAGAATGGCGAATTTTGGTGTGTGGATGTTAATTAAGTGTGCGAAATATGCACTTTGATGAGATTTTGTAAAACTTTCAACTGTAACCGCGAGGGAGGGGGAGTAAAAAGCAGGTAAGGGACTGCCGAAGGCATTGGGCAACTTAAAATAAGATTTTGACGGATTTCAATAATTTTTTTTTTTTTTTTAAGATATTTTATTATTATCAATGATATGCTGTTTTGGGGATTCATTTCAATATAATGACCAGCGAAGCGGGCAAAGCCTGCTAGTATTATAATAATAATAATAATTAAAAAAATATTAGTTTTATTACTATTACCATTATTTTATAAATGATTTTAAGAAAGCGGTTTCATGACCTTTTTATTAAAAAAAAGAACATTTTAGAGGCCGAATGTAATATTTTAAGTTATTAATGCGATGTCGAAGCATAATTTTAATCTAATATGTTTTAAATGGAATGAATTTAATTGAAACAAATGCAAAAAAAAAAAAAAAAAAAAAAAATTAAATCACAGATGTCAAGCGTAATCCTAAGATATGAATTTTCTGAAAACAGCAATAGATGGCGTACCTGTACCGAAGAATCCAGAGATGGAAACTGAAAACACGACGTACTAAGAACGTTGTTTCATAAAATATCTTCGCACAACTTTGGCATACAACTATTATAAATATACAATATTATAACATAATAGGGTTCAAAACATTTTAGTTATTAACTCACTGAAAGCTGAAACGGTGATATTTTTGAAAATTATTACGTACTAAACAAAAGTAATTTAATAAAAATAAAAGCTTGTTTTAAAATATTTCCAAAACTGCATTCTGTAAAATGTTTCAATTGCATAGAAATCCTTTGGGTGGGGTGAAGTAGTTAAAATTTGTATTCAATTTAAAAATGGAACACAAATTTAACAAATACAAAAGTTCAGGAAAATTTGAATTAATTAATCAGTAAAAATCATGAAAATATTTAATTGTCTTAAAAATACCAAATCATTGTTTACAATTGGGAAAATTTCTGAAGCAACATTTTGAAAATACAGAATATTTTTGGAACATTTTAATGCCAATTCTATGTAAATGTGTAAATCCTAAATTAAGTTATTTTATAGATTGTGAAATAACAACAATAAAAATTTACTACATTTTTTTATTGTAATTAATTAAATTATTAATTTTATTATTTTCCAAAAGCTGAAGCAAACCCTAAACATTATGGAATATTTTTTGTTCATTTCAATAAAAGGTAAAAATACATTTAACAATTGAAATAGATTCACTTTTCGAACTTTTCAAAGTTTCCAGCTAGTTGGTTGGATTGTTGGGTTTTACGCGCACAAGTGCTGCGCAGATGGGCAAATGGCGACGGTCTGGGACACACCCTCAGAGGTGGTCCGGAGACATGCCATCACAATTTTCATCCTCCACGGAAGGGATGGCTCTCCCGCTTCGGTGACCCCCCAGAGGTATAATTTTTGATGGGAACATGGAGGACATTGCGGCCACGACAGATTTTACGTGCACCAGCCACCATTAGTGTACACGACGGTCTTTGGTCGGCTCGAGTACCGAACCCGCAATCTTCCAATTACGAGGCCGGCGCTCTACCGACTGGGCTACTGCGGCCCTATTTTCCTCGGCAGGTAAGGGGTAAGCATGCGTAGACCGAATGTAAATCCAAAGAACAAATTAATTTTTATAAGTGCGAGAAGTGACTAGGACAGTAATTGAACCTGGGTTCTTAGTTCCTTTCCCTAGAAAATAGGACACAGCTGTATTTTATTTATTTTATTATTTATTTATTTATTTAGATACATGCGGAAAGTAATTAAAAATATACATATATGTATATAATTTTACTTGTTGATATATACAGTTCATATTTCATTTTACAAAAATATTTTGGAGGCTATTCGCAACAATTTTCAGAAAAGTTTAATAATGTTTATGACATTAGTTTGTGTGTCTGTCCGCGTTTTCCTTTTCATAAATATTTTTAAAATTCCATAAAACACATTCTTATTGTATTTAACAATTATGTTATAAATATTAAGTCTTAAATATTTTCCCAACATCACTGGAAAATGCAAAATAGGAGAATACAACTGAAAGTGTACCAAAAACAATTTTTCATTATGAATTTGAATATTTCTGTGTGACCCTGAAAATAAATCATTAATTTTAGTTACACCATTTTCTGTAGGAAAGATTCTTTATTGCGTTTGAAAAATGTATGTTCCTTTCATGTATTTAATACAGTAGAAAAATAACTAAACGCGTTTATAAGGAATAAGTCTCTTACATCGATATATAATTCGAATTATTTTGAATGCCTTTGTATACTAACCGGTTTACTACATGTATAAATCTTAATTTGTAGCATTCTACACCAATGTTGGGCATAATTGATTAAAAAGTAATTGAATTACAATTAAATTACAATTAGAATTTTTTTACTGTCAAATAATTAACAAGTAAATGATTACAAATAAATTGAATTACTTATTCAGTTTATTTGTAATAAATTACTTGTTAATTGATTGACAATAAAATAATTATAATTGTAATTTAATTATAATTCAATTGTAATTCAATTACTTTTTAATCAATTATGCCCAACACTGTTCTACACTGTCAAAAATATGTCCTATTAGCTGCCAGAAATTCTGTGTAATTTGAGAAAATATGCGTAATTTACGAAAAAATTACATTGTCAGAACGTATTTTTCAAATTACAGAGAATTTCTGGCATCAAATAGGACATATTTTTTACAGTGTACTGTGAATCTGAAATGTATATATATATAAGTTTTAAGGAATTTTAGATACATTATTTATGAAATTGAAAACGGGGATAGACAAACTTACCAAAGTCATAAAAACTTGGTTGAGTTCAGTTTTTTTTTTTTTTTTTTTTTTTTTTTTTTTTAACATACACTATTGCACAATTTAAATAAAAAAAATATTAAAGTTTTATTAATAAGTATTATACTAAATAAATTATTAAAGTACATCATATTTTTTATGAGAAAGTGCTAAAAAGTGTCCTCCAAACAATTAATTAGAGAATTAAAGGTAAATTAGATACTAAATCATTTTTCTCGATTTATTGCTTGCATTAAAAAAAGTATTTAACAAATTCATAGTATTACTCTAATAATTTTCAAACGTGTGTAAGTTGTTTAAGTAATTTTTATCATAATTTACGTCATCATCATAAAGTCTGTAAGTTATTTACATCATTTGTACCATAAACGTCTGTAAGTTGTTTAAGAAATTTAATCATAAGTGATTTTTTTAGAATAACAAAATAAAGTCAGTATTATTACGTAACATCCAAAGCAAATAATAATTTTCATTTTATGTCGGCATATAATTTAAAAATTTTATAAATAAACTTTTGTAAAGACCAGAATAAATGGCACACATTTTTTAAAAAAATTTATTAGATACAAAATTATTTGAAATGTTATATCGTATAAACACATTACTCCTGATGGTAGTTTAATCTTCAATTTTCTTTTTCAAAAGATTGCACCATCTACAAAGTCTTGATTTTCATCATTTATTTTCTAAGTAGCTGTTGGACTACTATCTTTTAACTGACCTAGATAAAAAAAAAAAAAAAAAAAAAAAAAAAAGATAATTAATGATAATTAATGATAATCATTAAAAAAAAAAAAAAAAAAAAAATCGAGAAAAATAGATATAGTCTTGGATACTGTAAATCAAGTTTAACATGTAAATCTACACAAGGGCTTTTTTAAGTATCTGAGACAACATCAAATAAAAGCATCATGTAATTAAACTTGATGGATCACTAATCATATACAAAAAATATATAATAAAGTAATATGATGAAAAATGAATAGTTCTGTTGATATACACATGGACAGCTATTAAATAACTTTTTAATTCTCAAAAGTGATAAGATGATTTTTAAAATCTGAACGAACATAATAAAAATAACATGTGTTTAAATTTTCAGTTTAATTTTTAAAAATAATTTTACACCCAAGTTTAGCACAGAACGTCAAACCATAGCCTCCTAAACTATATGCCTTCCGCGTGGCTCTTAAACTTGGGAACAGCTCAAGCGGTAGACAGCGCCACCTGGTACAGATAACGCGACTTTTTTATTCAACAGACACCAAAAATTTTTAAAAGTGGGATTTGATATACATAAAGGGTGAATAGAATCGAAGAAACGTCGATTATATATATCATGCATCACTTCTTAAAATTATTGGTGACAGTTGAATAAAAAAGTCGTGCAATTTGTACCAGGTGGCGCTGTCTACCGCTTGAACTGTTGCCAAATTTAAGAGCCACGTTGAAGGCATCTAGTTTTGGAGGCTAAGGTCAAACACTCGATGAAGTACCCTAAAAGATTCTCTTATTATTTTAGTTTTACTACTTAATAAAAATGGCATTAAACTACCACTAACTAACGTTTATTAAAAATAAACGTTTAAAAATAGTATGTTGTGATCATCATGAAACTTTCTTCAATATTTTCCTGTACAAATCCACACAATATAAATTATTTATTAAAATTACTATTTATCAAAGCTATCTTGCATAGTAAGATGATTTTCATCTTAGAAAAGTATTACTCTAAATGCGAAAGAAAATCATTTCTGTGCCCTACAGACGACGTCTTAAAAAAAAAAAAAGGCAGTTTTTTCAGTGTTTTTTTAATAAAAAAAAATTCGACAACTTACAAACTTTTTCTTTTTTTATAATTCGTCTAATATTTATTTTGGTAGAAACGTTCATAATTTTTCTAATTCGTATTCAGTCTAGAAGTATTTTTAATCGTAAATTAGTTTTATATTATTAAGTTTATAATATACTATATATACAGGGTGATCAGTTTAAAAGAGTACCCATGGGTCTTTCTTATAACCCTTAAATCTGATGGATGTGACAACTATTCTAACATTGAAGTATGATTGTCTGAACCTTGTTTAAGTTTGTGAGACAATTTCTAACACTGTTGGACTGTTACAGCTTTATTTGTGAGGTAAAACATAAATGGGAACGCACAATTTTTTTAATCCTGTAATAATTTTATTTTTGAAAAACATAATTTAGTTCAATTTTTTTTACATTATCATTCCTCAGAGAAAATGTTGAAGATGTTCGCCACCATTTTGAATGCAAACATGAACATGTCGAACCAGGTTTTTGACACACTTTGGAGCATTGTTGGTGTTATTGACGAGATTTCTTCAGTTATGATCTGTTTTAATTCATCGATGTTTGCCGGACTTCTCTAGAAAAGCCTATGAAATGATAATGATAATGTAAATGTAATGTAGGAATGACAATGTAAAATTTTTAATTAAATTTTGTTTTTCATGAATAAAACTATTACAAGATTAAAAAAATTGTGCGTCTCCATTTGTGTTTTACCTCACAAATAAAGTTGTAACAATCCAACAGTGTTGGAAATTGTCTTCCACACTTAAACAAGGTTCAAACAATTATAGTTCAGTGTTAGAATAGATGCCCCATCCTTCATATTTAAGCTTAATAAGAAAAACCACCGGTACTCTTTTAAATTGACCACCCTGTAAAATTTATTGATGATTTATCTAAATGTTTGTCTTTTAATTTATCTCAATGTTAATTGTTTGAAAAGTTTAATATTATTATCTTTTACATTAATATTGAATCATGTTCAATACTCTTAAATTATTTTTGCAGGCTTTTTTCCCGGTGTTTGATCAGTATAATGATGAATTATCATTTGTTAGATGTATTAAGTAGAACACAAGATTTTAATTTTGATACTTAAAAACCAAACGAAACTTTTTATTTTACAGTTATTGAAAAATATATTTTTTTTTTGTCTGGTGAGGGGGGATCGTGCTGAATTATTTCAACCAAAAACAATACTTGTGTGCTTCAAATAATATATTATTTCATAGGCAACACTTGCAATTTCCAGTTAGTTGAATTTAGTTTAAAAATAATTCCATTAATGAATCAGTTTTATACTATTCAGTTTGGCGATTGCTTTTTTAAATGCGAACGCACTTAAGAAAACGTGATTTACGCTAATATGGCTTCAATGGCCTAAATTTATACCGACCCTATATGTATTAAATTTTGATATTTACTACTGTAAAGGATCAGCAAAACAATATTTTTAGCCTCTTTTAAGAGTTCTTAAGTGATCTGATGCAATTTCTACAATATCTTTTAGAAAATCACATGCTTTCGTAATTTTCGTGCAGAAGGACCAAGCCTACTTACGCCTACGTGCTCACAAAGCAATTAAATTCAGAGATTGTTTGATGTGTTTGTTTCAACAATTTCTCTGCATTACATTTGAAATTTACTTTTTATCCCTACCAAGTATATATCTTCATCCTTTATTTTAGAGTGCTGCAGAATTAAGAGAATATGGTGGTATTTTCTGCAGAGCGTCTTCCGGAAACAGTTTCAAACTTGATTCTTGTTATTACTGAAGCTGCTAATTAGACGCTGGCTGCTTCTCAAATATTCTCTCTTCTCTCATTCGCCTAAGTTTGAAACTGGTGATTTAAATGTCTTTAACTGTTTGTGGAATCGTGAACTCTTTTCGTATCCCTAAGTTTGAAGTGAAAGCATTGTGCTTGGAGTCTGCAATGCGAAAATTTAAATTTTGTTCTACCGGAAAGAATACTGAAAGTTTCATACCATGTTTTCCTTTAATATAAACCAGTTTAAAACACGTACCTCTTTCGTTATAAATAATTAGGTTAAATGATTTTATCTAAGGCTTTAAAAAACGAAAATACAAAAAAACATTTAATTAAATCTTTGAGATAAATATCTATAAAATAAATCTTTGTATATTTTTTACGGTTTATTTAATAATATATATATATATATATATATATATATTTCTTTTGTTCAGTAATAATGAATCACTTTCATCGTAAGAAGTTTTTCTTCATGAAATCTTTGTTTATATATTTAAGTCTTATAGTATAATTTAAATTTTTATATGCTATTAGGAAAATTTTTGAAAGTTTCATATCGTGTTTCCTTGTAAAAACATATGCCACTTTTATAATATAAAAGTTTGGTTATGTTTGTTAGGTTAATTTATGTTTTAACTAATTTATTATTATTATTATTATTATTATTATTATTATTATTATTATTATTATAGTTAATTAAGACTTGCGTCGTGTAAATAAATATTTGTATATTTGTTACTTTTTTTTTTTTTGCATAATTTTTCTTTTGTCCAGAATAATGAATAACGTTTATTATGTGATATTTTTCCTTTATCAAATCTATGTGTATAAATTTATATTATGATCAAAGTTTATATACGCTATAAAATGATGAAAACTTTATTTCATATTTTAATTTAATATAAATCACTTTAAAGCACCTGTTTCTTTCTTAAAAAATAATTTGGTTAAATAGTTTTTCCTAAGCCTTTTTTTTTTTTTTTTTAACTTAATTAAAGCATGTATCTTTGAAATTAATTTTTGCATATTTTTTATAGTTTGTTTCACATTATTTTCTTTTGTTCAGTAATTATAAATCATGGTTATCATATGAGATTTTTCTTTATGAATCCTATGTTTATAAATTTAAGTTTCATAAATCTAAGTTTATATATTATATAGGAAAATTCTTGAAAATTACATAACGTGTTTTCATTTAACATAAACCAATATAAGACGCCTTCATCCCTTTCTCTTTTGCAGTAAATAATTAGGGTAGTAGTTTTTATCCAAGTTTTTTTTTTTTTTTTTTTTAAAAACATTTAATTAAAGCTTCCAACTTTGAAATATTTTTTGTATATGATATTTTGCAATTTATTCAGTACTAATAAATCAAGCTTATCATGCTAGATTTTTCATTAATAAAATATGTTTATAATGGTATGTATAATAATAATAATAATATTCCCTCTCTACCACCCCCACCCCCCTTCACTCTCTTTTTCTTTAACCTTATAGTTTATATTTCCAGTCCATGGCACTATTTTAGAAAAGTAATAACGGTCTTATTTAATCGTTGAAAATTATTAAAAGGAATTTCCATTTAAAAATATTTGTGATAACATCAATAAAGTGTGTAACAAAATTAGTATCTGACTGTTTGTGCCGTACTGCTCTGAAGTTAAATTAAAAAGTTTTAATTTTATTAACCAAGAACGCTGCCATATTCTCACCAAAAACTTCATATTTTGAAAACAAATTATACCAAAATTTTTACGTTTTCTTTGAATTTCTTTTAGTTTAGTCATAAACAGCAAGTCCTATAATGTCTTCGGACCGCGGTAGCCCAGTCGGTAGAGCGCCGGGCTCGTAATTGGAAGATTGCGGGTTCGGTACTCGAGCCGGCCAAAGACCGTCGTGTACACTAATGATGGCTGGTGCACGTAAACTCTGTCGTGACTGCAATGTCCTCCATGTTCCCATCAAAATTATATCTCTGGGGGTCACCAGATTAGAGAGCCATCCCTTCCGTGGAGGATCAAAATTGTGATGGCATGTCTCCAGACCACCTCTAGGGGTGAGTCCCAGAACGTCGCCAATTGCCCATTGCGCAGCATTAGTGCGACGTAAAACCCAACCAATCAACCAACCTACCTATAATGTCTTCTGACAGTAAATGTTACGTTAACGAACATATATACATTTTTTATGTAAGGCTATATATTCTTAAAAAAAAAAAAAAAAAAAAAAAAAGATTTTAGTAAGAAATTATTAAATTGCATTATGAAAATTTTAATGTTTGGATTTATTTTATTTATTAACTGCAAGCCATATCTTTTATAAATATAAGCTTAAAATTTTCAAATCAGCCTATGATAAGATAATATTTTTATGCTGTATTTTATTTTGTCTAAATTTCTCGGTAATTAATAAATATTACATTTTTGTACTGTATTTTTCTTTTATTAAACCTTAGTTTATAACCATATATACCTTCTATAATGAATAAATAATTAATTTTACCTTCTACAGTTTTATTTATTTATTTTTTTTTCCATGATTTTTTATTGCAAATTTTATCATTCAAATCAAATTATGCATTTTCTTCTTCTTCTTTAATTTTCTAACAAATTACAGGAAATTTCTCATTAATAGTAACTCAGATTATTTAATGTAATTTAAATTTGCTGCACAAATGATTTCTGAAATTATTATTAAGTACTAAGAAATTAAGACCATTTTTTAAATGTGCCAAAGCACCTTTTCCATTAAAAATAGTTCGCATTAATGTTTTGTTTACAGGATCATGTAAAAGGATTCGTATATATTACGAGACATAGCAGAAATGGATGAAAGTAGGGGTTTACGTTTTACTAGCATTAACCATTTTTTAATATTTTCCTACATTCTATAATTTTCGTCTTTTTGTTTGTTTCTGTCCATCCGTAATATTAAATTTATGTTTATATATAACTGTCTTCTGTATTCTCAATAGTTTTGTTACTGTATTTTCTAATGCTTGGCTATATAAAACTTCTGAAAAACAAATACTAAAGAAATTTTGTACAAAAATGAATGCATTTTTTTTTTTTTTTTTTTTTTTTTTAATTTTATTAATTTTTTTTTATTATTATTGGTCCGATCCTGATTTTATCAACTTTTGTCCGGGCCTGACAGGGCTCCAGCCTCAAAATTTCGGCCTGTGCAGACCTCTAGGGCTCGATATAATGTTTATTAATATTAAAAAAATAATTGTAGCAACTCCACCCTTCAACTCTAGCACTTAAAATTACATTTGCATAACATGAATATCTGTTAGTAATGAAATACTAATTGTTTAACTACACAATAGGATAATTATTTCTCTTATGTGCTTACAGAGTATACGCTTAATATAGATGACATTTTTTGTTTCTTTGTCCACGTTACGTATGAATGTTGAAAGAATGAGTAAATTAATTTTTTCAGACTTTCATGAAGAAAACGTTTAATACAAAAATTCATAAATAAACCATTTCCCATTTTTTCTTTTGTAAGTTTCCAAATACAACACAACTTCAACAATAGTATAGTCTCAATATATCTTCTTTTGTATTTTTAGGCAGAAGTCCTCAAAAAACAATGGGAAATCTGGAAAACAGTGTTTGTTAGAGTGGAAAATCGACGTCGAATCGGACAATGAAAGCCTAATCATCGTGGTCAACAAATCACTTTCGCCCTTGACGCAAATGGCCACTTTCAACATTCACCAGACGTTCAATAAAACTAACTTTATGGAACCTCGAAATTTAGAGAAGAGCATTGTTTGTTTACACATGAGGGCGCTCGCTGTTTAAACCAAGCATGTAAATCTTCAATATACTACTTGTTGAGGAAAAAAGTGGAAAAAAAAAATGAAAAAAAAAAAAAAAAATGAATTTGTGATAAGACGTTTTCAAGATGGTAAATGGATGGAATATCTCGAAACTTACAAAACTAATCGATTTTGATACATATGTGATGGTACTCTACATATATATGAGATTAGATAGTCAATTTATTTATTTATTTAATTGTTAATTTTTTTTATCATTATTATTAAGTTTCTATGCTTAATTTGTAACTATCTGTTTTCAATTATCTCGTAAAAGAAAAATGTTGCACGTTTATTATGAGAACAATACATGAAAACTTTATTATCTTAAGGTTAAATATTATTAAAATATGTATATATATGTGGAAAAAAAAATCATGAGTCATATAGAATACAGTCGGCTGCAAAATTATTCGAGCACTAGCCAATAATTCCTATATCTAAAAAGTACACTTAAGACTGTTTTGCTAAGTAAATCCTTGTCCAATCATGTTCTTAGACTGATTAAGAACATGACTCGACAAGGATTTATTTAACAAAGCTGTATTAAGTGTACTTTTTTTTGGCAAGGATTATTGCTAGTGCTCGAATAATTTTGCAGCCAACTGTAAGTTGAGAAAAGGAATGAAGTAGTAATAGATTATCTGCTGGATTTTGAGAAGTGTTTAAATGAAGAAATTTTGAAAAAAAAAAAAAAAAATTATAAATTTTTAAAACCTTATCTAGAAAAGGGTTTTGAGGCAAGCATTTTTGTGGATTGCTGCTTTTTAGTAAATCAGAATTTTTAAAATTAATCTTGAATAAATGAACTGATGAAAGTGTTCAAGTTCTCTCTCATGTATTAAAATGCAAAAGTCTGAATAGTTGATGGATGTATATAGACTTCGTTTAAATAATTAGAATATGTACAGTAAAACCTCTCTAAGTTGGACACCTACGGTTCCAAGAAAAAGTGTCCAACTTAGAGAGGTGTCCAACTTATAGGGGTTAGACATAATGTTAATGGATGCATTCCGTTCCGTGAAAAAGTGTCCAACTTAGAGGGGTGTCCAACTTATAGGGGTGTCCAACTTGAGAGGTTTCACTATATATATATATATATATATATATATATATATATATATATATAGTGATATGGTAAGCAGAAGAAAATAAAGACAGTGCTAGTTTTTTTTTTTTTGGTAATATTGGCTTTTCCTGGGAGAACTTTTGAAAAGAAAGTAACATGAATTTTTATTTGCATAAAAGTACGTATATACGTAAGTTAATTTTTCAAAAGATCACGGAAACGAACATTTAAAAAGTAATAATATCCTACACACATCCAAAAATATATTATTTACAGTTAAACTAGCAAAAGTTATCTGAAATTACAAATATTTGTGGAAGAGAGAGTGATATTTCATACAAACGGTTCCATATATAATGTTCAAGGCCTCAATAACCGAAATTTTACCTAAAACTTTCAGGTAACCAGCTGTTTATTTTTGTTCTATATTTTCCGGTGCCCTTGAACCAGTTAACTCAATAAAAAAGAGGACGCATACTTTATATAATTTTTTTCTTCCACTACCACAGTTCCGCGTTGTAAGTAGAGTACCGTCATAAGGCACGGGGAGGGAAAAAAATGCAGGAAAAAAAAATCCCGTACCCTACCTCAATGTCAGCAGTAGCGGATTTTGAATGAAGCCCCTCATAAGAGGCCTCACCTGCATCCTATAGGGGTCCCCCTTTCGAATTTTCCCCCTTCTGTACTCTTTTTTTTTTTTTACTATAGGTAATATTGTCACGTGCAACCGGCAGCATAGAGTTAAAGTTTTTTTTTATTAATGAGAAGTTATAAAAATAAAACGGCATGCAAACCAAATGTAAGCCTCTGTATAGATTTAAATCGTCTTTAAGATTTTCCCTTATAAGATTTGAATTACCAGGCTATTAAATTTTTCTTTGTGCTATTATGTCAATAAATATATGTAGGATCGTCTTCCATGGTTAGGAAACGATTCAAGCTTTTGTAAATTGATGCGGGTTTTTTTTCGAGATTCGTCGGAAGTTACAAGTATTGTATTCTACGAATTTCTCAGGTGTATTTGAAACAGGCCTAAGGGATTAGGTACCCTTGAAAATAACAGAAAAAAGAAAATTGTATAATTTTAATTAATTTGCCATTTTAATTTAACATTCATTGTTTGAAATATTAATTACTTTTAAAATTTATAAATTTTAACGCATGTTAAGTTTTATATAAATATTACAATGTTTAGTTCAATCTCTTAATTCTGCAATTTTTATTTAGTTTTACTTTATTTTTATGAAAATGTCAGGGCTAATTTTTTCAGTGAAATAATTACTCGCACAACATATCTGTCATGATTGGGCCAGAATTTAATGACAATTTAATAATTTTTGCACAAAATATGTATGCTTTAAATGGCGAACTATTAGTCTTTTAATATTAAAATTTCTGTAATTATAGGCAAAATTTAGAAAAAAATTCTTTTACATCATTTTGATTACATGGTATTTTTCCACGCGTTTAATTTTTTCAGGCTCATGTGATTTATCATTTACATGTAATACAGCGCGCAAGTCATTTTATCGATAAAAAAAATAGCTCAAACAGCTATATGTATAAAATAATTAAAATAAAAATTTAGAATTATTCTAAAATCTGTAATATAGACGTAAAATGTTTCGTAACCCCAATCAAAATTTGGCAGTTTTAAAAACTTTTTTTTTTTTTTTTTTTTTTTTTTTCACGAATAAATAAAATGGTGGCCATTTCTTCTAATATTTTTACTATTCAAAGTTATAATTTGTTCGTTTAGTTGTGGTATTAATGAGGTATAAAATTAGTTTTTAGTAATGTTTCTAACACTTGGGTTTGGGTTGTGGGGATTGAGGCTGGTTGATTGTTCTAGAGTCCTAGGCCTGAGGGAGAGGGTCTTCTCCATCGGGGGTCTTCTTAAAGGGTCCTAGCCCGTATTAATGCAAGTTTCTCGAACACTTGCGGATAAAAGTTGCTAGATTCGATTTTAGGTTTTCTTTATCGAACTTCTTAACGATAATGTAGCAGACAAGCTGAGGTTTACGCGTTTCAATTTCTCTTCTCCAGGCATTTCTCAATCCTATATTTATCTACGGAAAAGTTTCTAAAGCTTCATTTTGTAAGAAATGTCTTCTCGAAAAATAAAGTAAAACACAGAACATAGTTTAGAACGTAGTTATCTGTCTATATATACATATATAGAGAGAGATAGATAGATAGATAAAATATAGTTGAAAAACATATAGTTTAGATGTAGTGAACAGATCTAAGTGATCTATAGTGATTGCTAAAATAATACATTTTCTATTCTTATTCTTGATCAATCCGATTTAATCCATGTTATTTTTTTATACCTCATAATTTTTAATCCATTTTATATAATTATTCATCACCTTTTGTTTGTTGTATACATTTACAATCATCATTTAATTTATATTAGTCTATATATATAAAAGAGCAGAGACTGTGTGTGTGTCTGTGTGTGTGTGTGTGTGTGTGTGTGTGTCCGCTATAGAATCCTAGGCCGTTTCACCGAGCGGGACCAAATTTGGCACGGTTAATGTTTACGACCCGAGAAAGACAACGCCGTAAGCGATTTTACAAAATTCGCCCCCAAGGGGGAGAGGGGGGGGGCAAAACGTAATTTCACAAAATCCTTCATATCTCAAACAAAAGAACAGATATCCGTAAAATTTTTGCTTTAAAATATAGCTAATACAAATGTCTAAAAATTGGTTTCTGGAATTTTTGAAATTCGGTCCCCAAGGGGGGCGGGGGGGGGGGGGGCAAAACGTGATTTCACATGCGTAAAACGTGATTTCGCATAATCCTATATATCTCAAACAAAAAAAATAGATATACGTGAAATTTTTGCTCTAAAATATAGCTAATGCAACTATCTAAAAACCAATTTCTGGAATTTTAGAAATTCAGCCCCCAGGTGGGGCAGCAAGGGGGGGGGGCTATGGAGCAAAAACAAATAGAAGTACAGTTAGGCCGTTTAAAATTGGTACAGATAGGTTTTAAAGGCCTGCAAGTCGAATGGGGATATTTTCGATTGTGTAAAGTTATTAGGAGGGGCAAGAAGGGGGGAGGGGAGGGGGGGGGCAAAAAAAATAAAAATAGTGCCAGATCGTTCAAAATTGGTACGTAGAGGTTTTCGATACTTACAAATCGATTGCGGATATTTTTGAATTTGTAAAATTATTAGGAGGGGCGGGTAGGGGGTGGGGCGGTAAGGGGGGCTATGGGGCAAAAACAAATAGAAATACAGTTAGGCCGTTCAAAATTGGTAGAGATAGGTTTAAGAGGCCTGCAAGTCGAATGGGGATATTTTCGATTGTGTAAAGTTATTAGGAGGGGCGAGAAGGGGGGGGGGGAGGGGCAAAAAAATAAAAATAGTGTCAGATCGCTCAAAATTGGTACATAGAGGTTTTCGATACTTACAAATCGATTGCGGATGATTTTGAATTTGTAAAATTATTAGGAGGGGCGGGTAGGGGGTGGGGCGGTAAGGGGAGCTATGGGGCAAAAACAAATAGAAATACAGTTAGGCCGTTCAAGATTGGTACAGATAGGTTTAAGAGGCCTGCAAGTCGAATGGGGATATTTTCGATTGTGTAAAGTTATTAGGAGGGGCGAGATAGGGGGAGGGGGGGGCAAAAAAATAAAAATAGTGTCAGATCGTTCAAAATTGGTACATAGAGATTTTCGATACTTACAAATCGATTGCGGATGATTTTGAATTTGTAAAATTATTAGGAGGGGCGGGTAGGGGGGGCGGTAAGGGGGGGGCTATGGGGTAAAAACAAATAGAAATACAGTTAGGCCGTTCAAAATTGGTACAGATAGGTTTAAGGGGCCTGCAAGTCGAATGGGGATATTTTCGATTGTGTAAAGTTATTAGGAGGGCGAGAAGGGGGGAAGGGGAGGGGGCAAAAAAATAAAAATAGTGTCAGATCGTTCAAAATTGGTACATAGAGGTTTTCGATACTTACAAATCGATTGCGGATTATTTTAAATTTGTAAAATTATTAGGAGGGGCGGATAGGGGGTAGGGCGGTAAGGGGGACTATGGGGCAAAAACAAATAGAAATACAGTTAGGCCGTTCAAAATTGGTACAGATAGGTTTAAGAGGCCTGCAAGTCGAATGGGGATATTTTCGAAAGTGTAAAGTTATTAGGAGGGGCGAGAAGAGGGGAGGGGAGAGGGGGCGCAAAAAGTAAAAATACAGTTAGATCGTTCAAAATTGGTATATAGAGGTTTTCGATACTTACAAATCGATTGCGGATATTTTCGAATTTGTAAAATTATTAGGAGGGGCGATAAGGGGGTGGGGGCTATGGGCAAAAACAAATAGAAATACAGTTAGGCCATTGAAAATTGGTACAGATAGGTTTTAGAGGCCTGCAAATCGAATGGGGATATTTTTGAATTTTTTAAATTGTTGGGAGGGGTGGGAAAGGGGGGAGGGAGCGGAAGGGTAAAAAAATAAAAATAGAGATAGATCGTTCAAAACTGGTGCATAGAGGTTTTTGTTAGTTACAAATCGATTGCGGATATTTTCAAATTTGTAAAATTATTAGGGCGCTCATATATATGCATTCGCGCGTGCGCATCGCGTACGGGTATACGCTGCCAAAGGCAGTGGGGACCCGGTGCGATATTTTTCCCGATCAGAGTTTTTTTTTTTCTTTTTTTTTTTTTTTCACATGATAAAAATTAATGCAATTTTGAGAATTCATTAATTATAATGATTCATTTAAAAATAGTGACCAGCGAAGCGGGCGTAGCCTGCTAGTTATTAATATTAATGGAGAACGTGTTAAGTACTCTGATTTTTGGTACTTATATCATTAACAGTGCAACATCGTACGGCGTAAAGCCATTTTAGAGAGTAACTGAATTAATTAACTTGCGATTAAATTTAACGTAAAACATTTTAAATTAATTTCAAGTTATAATCCATAAACATTCCACTATTTATTGCTGGATCAGTTAATGTACAGTCGGTAACAAAAGTGTCCGAACACCAGCGAAAATTCCTATGTAAAAAATGTACACTTAATACTGTTTTGTTAAATAAATCCTTGTCTAATCCTGTTCTTAGTCAGTCTAAGAACAGGATTCGACAAGGATTTATTGAACAAAACAGTTTTAAGCGTATCTTTTATATATGGGAATTTTCGCTAGTGTTCGGACACTTTTGTTACCGACTGTAACAGTTACACTACAACATACAAAAATCGATTCTTACTTGTGAAAATAAATAAACATACAAAGTGTTTCTTAAAATTATTAAACTTACAAATACCTACTGTTTACAAATGCACAATATTACTTTTATTTTATATTAAATATTAATACTTTTGTTCTTAAGAACAATAATTAACTGAATTCGCTTCTTTGTTTTTCTATATCACGTGATTGAGCAGACGACGCTGGGAAGAGCCCATTGAATACTTGAGTTGGAACTTTAATAGTGGCAACTTTTTATTTATAACTGTTACAAAATAAGTACATGTTCCGAAGTTATAGTCTGTTAAAGTAATCGCCAGCACTGTGTATGACCAATCACCAGCAATGTAGGAGTTGTATGATACTTTTAGCAGTGCCTTTTGCGTTCATAGCTCGAACGGAGTGGTCTAATGTCTGATGAATATCTGGAACAGTTGTAGATTCCACAAGAATTAAGTCGAAGTCCCAAGAGCTGAAGTCCAAGGAATGTGCTGGATGGTACAGCTATTCCTAACTTCCATCGATGGAATAGCCCACTGATTCATTTTCGAACTGCTCTAGAGATTTTTCGGACATTAAACTTCTCCGTTCGAACTATCAACATAACAAGCGCTACTAAAAATATCTCATGATTGCTACATCGTTGGAACAGTCGGTCGGTAACAAAAGTGTCCGAACACTAGCAAAAATTCCTATATAAAAAAGTACACTTAATACTGTTTTGCTAAATAAATCCTTGTCGAATCCTGTTCTTGGACTGACTAAGAACAGGATTCGACAAGGATTTATTTAGCAAAACAGTATTAAGTGTACTTTTTTTAAATAGGAATTTTTGCTAGTGTTCGGACACTTTTGTTACCGACTGTAATGGGTCCTATATAATGCAAGTGACTTTAATGAAGTCAATAAAATATTTAAAAATGTATATATTTTGTATGAGATGTAAATAAATAGTCGCCACTATTATAGTTTTAACCCTCGTAAGAATGACTTCAGAAGGTGAAGAATATTGGTTTGACAAGAACTTTTTTACATGTACAGTCGGTAACAAAAGTGTCCGAACACTAGCAAAAATTCCTATGTAAAAAAGTACACTTCAAACGGTTTTGTTAAATAAATCCTCGTCGAATCCTGTTCTTAGTCAGTGTAAGACAATGATTCGATAAGGATATATTTAACAAAATCGTATGAAGTGTACTTTTCTTACATAGGAATTTTTGCTAGTGTTCGGACACTTTTGTTACCGACTGTACAGGTAATCATATTCTGGGATCCAAACCTGCCTTATAATCTTCCTTATTGCTTTGATTATTATCAGAAATACAGGTTGGTTAGTTAGATGGATTTGACATTGAAATAATTTTGAGCCTCAAACAGATCATTATACGGAGTGGATTTTTCTTTGTATCATATTTTTCAGTTAGCAGTCTTCTGCAACTTAGCTTTCTCTTTATTCTAACTATTTATTCATCTCTATCAAGACATCACTTTTTCTTGAAAAATTCAGTTATAAATTTCCATTTTTTCTATCTGCTGTTGAATGAGAAAGAATTTTCCCGTTAATTAAAAGAATGAAAGATCAACTTGCACTTAGTTCTGGATTGGATGTTTGTGATATTTCAGGTTAAATCCTAAGTTATAACCTTGTTAAAAAAATGTTGTAATGATGAAATAAATTTAAACTATATTAATGACATGCAATGCATAATTTTCATATAAAAAGATCATACACACTGAGATACAAAATAAGTTATATTATTCATCTGTTTTCACAATAATATAAACAAAATATTAGAACCATGTAACCAATCCATAAAACATGTACTTGATATGCAAAGCTGTAAAAAAAGAAAAAAGCGAGAGAGATAGAGATAGAGAGAGAGATTTAATGATGTTTTGGTAGCAGAAAATACCACTTTCCAAAATTGTTGATGTTTGATCTGCATCGCTCACAGAAGGGAAAAAAAATTGCTTCTTTTTTCTTGTGAAAAAAAAAAAAAAAAAAAAAAAAAAAACCTCTTTTTTATCCTGTAAAGCCGTTTTTTTTCTCTCTGTTCCCCACCCTGACGGAGATAACGCTTGAGTGGCCTCCCTCCGTGGTCAAGAAAATCGATATCTTCTTTTACGAACTATTGACCAATAACCAGTATTTGGCTTCTTGCATTCTATCGATTCGTCACTTCCACTGGCCAACAGAAACGGCTTTGGTCTCATAAAATGAAATCGGAATCCTTCAGCTGAGTAAAAAAAGTCTCTATTCCCTTACCATAGGTTTTTTTTTTTTTTCTTTAGTATTAAATTTCCTTCTATTTCCCCTTTCTTTTAAATTTGGTCTATTTTTTATTCTACAGTATTTGTAGCAGATTTGAATATTTAAATCACGTAATAGATGATCTGAAAAATGTTATGTATGCAAATTTTACTCTGATTTAACTTCAGAAAATTGCGTACAGATTCCCCGATAAATCTGTCTGTCTTTGAGCATGTATATGTTAGTATGTATATTACATATATATACAATTTGAATAATTTAATTCCTTTACAACACTCAGCAAATGAAAGATAGATGAAAATGCCAACAGATGAAATTTTAAACGAGATGTATTTCGAAAAATATTATTGTCACGATGATAATTTAATTTAAGTACACTGAGTAGTAAAAACATGTTAAAGTAATTACCCAGAAGAGAAGTGACACACATAACACATAAGCCTAACGATGAGATAATTTGCATAATCCATTAATCCAATAGAAACATTCATCAAATAATATAAATAGAAACAGATAAATTAACCAAAAGATCTGTTAAAAGAAAAGAGAATTCATGAAATGAAAAATAGAATTTTAAATGCTGAAAACCAGAAATGATGACACATCCGGAAACTTGCATCTCTGTCAGCATTATGCAAGATTTCAGATCGCTGTATAGCTAATTCAAGCAATATACAACGCAAGTCTCTATCTTGAAACAAAACAAAGTAAAAAAGGAAATTAGGTTAAACAGTAACACAACCAAAATTGGAAAATGGAATAAGTATTTTTAATAAGTCCACATGTAACCGATTCCAAGCAAAGATAGTAGAAATAAACAGGTTGCCAAAACGAACATTAGTGAAAAGAAAAGATTAAAAGTAAAGAAACGATTAATCGATCTAGTTGCTTCTATATATATAAATTATTATTATTATTATTATTTTAACAGGTAACTTCAACCTGTGTTACATAAGATTTGTTCCGTAATGCTGTCATGACTTTTTTTTAATCGAAAAAGTAATATGAAACTTTAAAAACGGCCAACACTCTAAATTTTACAGAAATTTTTAATAAATATGGGCACTAGACATTTTTCTCGAGGAACTAAGCTGGTCGTATAACGGTTAACTTTCCTAATTTCACCGCTAGATTACTGTCAATGACTGGCAAAAAGTATTCCAATCACTGATTGTAAAAATAAAGTTATGCCCGTAAAGTTGTCATAAACTTTTTTTTTATTGAAGAAGGGAAGTGAACCTTTTAATAAACGATCAAAACCCTGAATTTTACAGCAATTTGGTACAAATACGGACACTGGAATCGTTCCTCGAAGAAGGAAACTAGCCATATACTACGGTCAACACTCTGATTTTTGCTGAAATTTCTTTGATTGTATACACTACTTTTGAAATTTAATTTCAATAAAAAGAATGAATATTTATTTAAAAAAAAAAAAATTACTTAAAAATACTTTTAGTATATTTAATATATTTCTATTCATAATACGAGTATTAGAACATATTTCAGAAGTATTAAAAAGAGAAATACAAACATTTAAATGTGGCGTACCTTATATATTTTGACATTTATCAATACATTTCAGTTTTTTTTTTTTTTTTTTTTTTAAGTGTTTAATACGGGACATTTATTATAAAAAAAAAAAGAAGAAAAAATAACTAAGTCTACTACCGAATACAAATTTACCACCTGTCAAAAAAGTATTTAAGCATCGATGATTTTTCCCTTGGAGTTTCTCTAGAAACCCTAAAAAAGGAAATGCTTTAAAAACTTTAAAAAGGGAAATTATAAAAACTTCAAGTCTGATATTTTGTTATTTTAAGGTTTCTTTGCATGTCTCATTGTTATTTTTGTATAAAAAGGATAAGAAAAAATACGTTTCACTTGAATGCTTTTCTGAGTGATTGCACATGTGAAAAGTTTTAAGAAGGAACTGATTAATTTTTTATTTATTTTTAAGTCAAAAAATTTTTTACATGAAAAAGGAGCTATAAATTAAAAAAAAAAAAAAATTGTCATATTATGAGAAATATTATATTTATGAGAAAAATAGTGTATCTAAAGAGTAAAAATTTATAGTTTATTTATTTATTTTATGTACATTGAAATCTACTTTTTTATTATTTATAAAATAATATTTCTGGTGTTATTTAATTAAAAATCGTGATTTGATTTTATAAGTTGGAAGTTGAAGTTATATTTTTAACTACAGTGAGATCTCTCTTAAAGTTCACCTTTGCTAAAGCACTATTATCTACCTTTAGAGCCATGTTTTCCTGGCCTGAAATTTTCTCCATAGTAGTTAATACCAATTTACACCTGCATTAAAAATTCATGTGTAATTGCATACATCTTATAGGTACTTTTCGTATACCTCTCACATTCTTTGAGGGCAGATAATTTTATTTTTCCCTTTATTTGAACTGGCCATTGTTCACCACATAACTGAGATTATTCTCTATGGAAGATATTTAAATATCTATATAATTGTTTAACAGTCTTTGTGTACAGGCATCATATTTCTGTATGGGCATACTTAAAAAGAAATTTAAACTTGCAAAAAGGAATATTTTGTTACACACTTATTTATCTAATAAATTTAAATGCGTCTAAATGTGTCATTTTGAATTTAAATGGAAAAATAAAAGTGTTAAACTCAGGTAATATTAAATGATTAAAAGCTAAAATTGGTAATGCATTTGAAGTTTTCAGAAATTATTACATTAATAGGAATTTTTGGTACTAAAAAATGATGCTAAACTGAAAAATGTGTATTTGTTTCTGAAAAAAGAAGCGAAAAGAGGTCAGTAAGAGAATTTAATGTGAGCATTTTCCAAGTGCAAGACACAAATGGCAGTGAAGAAGTATCATTAATAAGAAGTTTTGAGTTTTAAAAAATGAAAACTGTTGGTAAAAATTAAAAATCGCAATGGAAAGAGGAGATAAAGGAATAATGTTAACTTTAGAAAAGTCAAAACATGGACCATAAAATTCTGTACTGTTTTCACACGGATTGTTTGCTTATTTACATCAATAATTTCAATTCTCCACAAAACTTTTTTTTTTTTTTTTTTTTTTTTTAACTTTTTGTTACTGTGTTCTTAATTAGCATTTTAGATACAAATAAAAATATCGATTTCGCGTTTACTTACACTGAGAAAAAAAATACACCTTCTTCATCTGGAACGAATAAGTGGTCATTTTCTAAATTCCTAAACTAGAAATATAGATTTCCGAGTTATGCGTATAAGGCACGCCAATAAGCTGAATGGACGAAATGATCCAGAATTTCTAGTCTATGCAATTCTACACTGGTCGACAAACGTTAAGGAACAACCTCTTTTTTCTTTCTCTTCTTTTGCACATAATGTTTGAACGAATAAACATATGAACATAAAATTTGGATGGCCTGTTCGTTATCATATTATTAACTGAATTTTATGTAACTTTAGCATTAGAATAATTTTTAAGCTAACAAATATTCATTTTTCTTTCAAAAGTAAGCTGTGAAAAAAATGAAAAATTTCAATAATTTTAGGAAAGAACACTTAATGAAAATAGGTCATAAGGATGCCTTATAGATAGGTGAAAATGCATACGCATCCATATATTGGATTACAACAACAACAACAACAAAAAATTCTACCTGTATTCGCTTTTCTGTTTTTTATTTCTTCTTCTTTTTTTCGCATGTGAATAACTTTAAAAAAAAAAAAAATATGCATACAAGCATGAAAATTGGATAAGATGTTCATTATAAAATTATTTATTGACATCATTATTATTCTAGTGCTGAGTATAGTTTATAAATTAGTAATTATATATATTTTTTAAAGTTCATTATAAAAGTAAAAGAAAAGTTAATGCAGAAAGAAAAATCGAGATTTAATTTAACATTTCAAGGCATGTGCGTCTTTACCTATCTCTAATGCATCCTTAACACCACTTTTCCTTAAGTGTTCTTTCCTAAAATTATTGAAATTTTTCATTTTTTCCAAAGTTTACTTTTGAGAGAAAAAAATGAATATTTATTAGCTTAAAAATTATTCTTATGCTAAAGTTACATAAAATTCGGTTAATAATATGATAACGAACAGGCCATCCAAGTTTTATGTTCATATGTTTATTTGTTTAAAATATATGTGCAAAAGAAGAGAAAGAGAAAACAAGTTGTTACTTAACATTTGTCGACCAGTGTTATATGGTGAAACAATATTTTGAATATCATGAATCCTTCGTTTTGTGAAAAATTCTCGCTTGGTTTTCTAGAGTTGGGCCATAAACGAAGATTATAGTTGCTAAAATTTGCCTCTTGTATTCGCATTTACTTGACGAGATTTTCAAATAAGTCTGACCCCGATAGGCAAAATATAATATAGACATATATATATATTAATATAGGCAAACGCTATAGAATTCTAATAGGGCTTCCTAGAACTTACTTTCAAGGGGAACTAGAATTTATAAGGATGACATGGAACTACTTTTTCTAGAGCCACAATTTAGATTCTAGATGTCAGTTACAGAATTTTTTTTCAGTGTAAATATGAGATAAACCCTATTGATAAAAGTTATATTTAAAAAGTGACTATTATTCATACTTTTATAATTTAAGGGGACTATCCTAAAAATAAAAATTTACGAACACAAATACAAAATGAAAAATACAAATATAAAAATATAAATATAAATATAAAAATACAAATATATATATATACAAATTTAAATTTAAAAATATAGAACCAATGAAAATGAGAATAACCGGACTAAATTTGTAAAACTTTCAGATGACTCAAATTTATAATAATAGAAAATAAATTTGTATAAATAATTAAAAAAATTCTAAATATCTAAATATAAAACATTTTTAATAATAATAAAAAAAAAGAAAGATTTAATATAAAAATGATTCATAATAAAAAAGCAAAAATCTATTTATCTTTTGTTGAATTTTTATCTTTTATAATCTTGTGTTTGTTAGAACATTCAAAATCTATAAATAGTTTCAACTTTATAACTGTTGAAAATTAAACAAACGTTTTTTTTTTTTTTTTTTTTTTAAAGATACGTTATAAAAAATTTTAAATCATTTTCTTTATTGATTTTTCTTTTTAATGAAGCTATTACGCGCATTGCAATCATTTAATTAATTTTTTTTTTCCAAAAAATTTTTTTAATTGTATTTAAAAAATATATATTTATCTCATTTACTTGATAATTATTTAAAATACCGAACATTAATACTTGAAATGCACTTAAAAATTTTTATGTGCATACAGATTAAAAAATTAATCAACATTAAAGAATTTTTCTCTTTTTCTAGGAAAATTTTAAACAAGCTATACTAAATCATGTGATAAAAAAAAAAAAAAAAAAAAAAAAAAGTTAAAATATTACGTATACAATTTCTTACAAACATTCATTGTTCGTAAAATTTATACTAAAATATATCATTTATATTGTATGTAAATTTATCATCTGATTTTAACTGGAAAGTTTATTAAATATTCTAGTGTTCTTATCAAATTTAATTTCATTCATTAAAAATTTTTAAAGGTTTTTCCAAAGGAATTAATTTTTATACAATACGATAAAAAATATGATCTCTTACAATTTTTTAGTAAATAGCTGGAGAGTTTAAACTTTAAAATCTAATATAGTCATTGATTTTACAAGTAGTAAATAATAAAAGAATTTTGAAAATATGAGAAATTAGATGGCTTAAAAGTTTAACTTAATATTCTGACAGATTTTAAAATTTTATGGAACGAAAATAATTAAAAGATTCAGAAGGACATAAATATTTTCACTTTTGTCATGGAATTTCTCAAAATATTTAAATTTTACCGAAAATAGTGATTTAGTGTTATGACGGTTCCACAGTTTATTTAGACTTTTTTTCCAGGTACGATAACTTTCACGTCTACACTTGGTAATGTCTATGTTTTTTTAACAATTCTAACAATTAAATTTTATAAAATGTAATTACTTACACAATCATAAAATTTGAATATTTGTCAGTTTTGTTATAAAATTTTTAACCGATTTAGATGTGATCAGAACAGTCAGTTCAAAAGAATATAGTTAAATTAGATGCTTTTCAGATGATCTCAGAGAGTTTGCGATTAAAAATTGTATAAATCCAAGATTTTTGAAAATGTTAAATTATCAAAATAAAAAAGAAAATGTATATAGTTCTGTCAAAATAATACTTTTGAAATGTAAATAAATAAATAAATAAATAAAAGAAATTTTTAAATTATTTTTCTAAACTTTCAAAGCAATCTCCATCGAATAGATGAGAAAGAAAGAAATATCTATGATTTATTATTATTATTATTGAATATTTTTCTCATAATATAGTTAGGTATATTGGACATTTATTTGACTGAAATGCGTACTTCTGAATCTTTTTTTATTTCTTAATATAGAAAATTTGAAAAATCTGGGGAAAAACAAAAAAAAGAAAGATGCTCGTGTTTGAAGAAATAAACAAATAAATAAATAAAATAAAATAAATAAAGTAAATGAATTTTCTGTGTAAATTTAAAAAGTATTTTTTCGAGAATAGAAGCCGAAAAATAGAAACAAAATATATGCTTCGCCGTCTTGGATATTTATTTTTAGAATTTAGTATGCATTCTTATAAAAAGTCCTATTCTATCATTCGGAATTCTGCCGAAAATTCTGATTGTTAGTAAACATGATTTTTGACCGAGTTCTTCCAAAAGAAGAATATGAATGCTGCAAAATTTTTATGTAAATTTGTAAAGAAAACCGTAAACAGAGCAAAAATAAACAAAATAAGAATAATCTTTCAGAACAGAAAATAGAAATACTCTTTTACTATCATTATTGAATACATACCCTCATAATTATATACTACGAAAAAATTTTCAGAAACCCTTTTTGTAATAAAACAAAAGTAAAGACCATCAATTTTTCATGAAAACTAAATAGAAACATTTTTCTGATCACGAAAAACGGAAAGAAAATAAGATTTGCTTTTATTACCGTTATCGAATATTCATTCCTACGATTTTAACTTCTTACTCATTCTTATAAACGTAGAATATATATTAAGAAATCGATTTTTAAACAAGATAGCAATGCTGTTAAAACTTAATCTGAAGAACCTTTAAAATCTAATCAGCAACACAAATGTAAACAAAATATAATGCATATGCCTGTCTTTAAAATTTAATCCATTAAAAGTAAAATCGGTGAACTTGAACTGTTTGTTGTCATTGACCTCCATTAAAGATTCGGCGAGAGTCTTTGAAAGTCGTGACTTTTTGCTGTAGTGATTTTTTTTTCTAAAGACTAGTATTACCATAGAGTGAAATAAAATCTGCTTAATCTGTTACTCTCGTTTACCACGGAGAACAAATCCTTATAAAAAGGAGAAGGCTTAAACTGGCTTGACTGAATTTATCACTAAGACTATAATTGGATCTGTCTCAAGTTTGTGAGAAACAAAGAAAAAAACATGAAATTGGATCCACTGTGATTCTTTTTTTTTTCTGCTGAACAAAAGTGTCAAAATACGATTTCTTAAGACACAGTATTAAGACACCTGATTCTTTGAAACATCTGTCTGTACAGTATGTTTCTCTCTTCAAGAAACCTTATCTAAACACCATCTGAACAGGGAAAGTACCATATCCCACAATTACGGGATAAAATAGAACCTGAGAATATTCGTTTGTCCCACAAAGGTTGTTCTAGGTTCGTTAAAAGAAAACCAGGACATCCTAGACACCGGACAACCGGAACAGGATCCTAAAAATCGGTTCACTAGTTTGCGAGGAGAAAAAAAAAAAATCTTCGCCAAGAATTCAACTAAAGAATTGGCAAAAAGAGAAAAAAAAAAAAATGAAAGAAAAGAAATCGAAAGTAAAAACCTTGTGAAGGTTCATTCATCAGCTGAATAAAAAAACAGAAAAAAAAAAAAAAAAAAATCTGGAGAGAGGGCAAAAAAATGTGCAATGTGAAGAACCTAGGCAGTGTGAGAACATCGTTCTTGAGGAAATAACACTTATTTGTTTTGTTCACACTTTTTGCACTTCAGAGCAATAAAAAAAAAAATCCTCCCCCTTTTTTTCATGAGTTAAAGTAGGTTAGAATGCAAGGGATATAGGGTAGGGATTTTTTTATGCAAAAGCTTTTTCCCTCACTGACCTATAAAACTTTTTTCAACACTATACCTTTTCTTTAGAAGAACTTGCTGCGAGGAAAAAAAAGAGAATGTTTGAAAATAGGTGCTCCCCAGGTAGGTAGGGGCTTGGTCTCGTTAAATATTACACCCACAAAAGAGAAGAAAAAAAATGATCTGATTTTATAACGGTTTTTCTTACTGGGTTAGGCCTAGCAATGCCAAGCACAGGTAAATATGTAGGTTTTGATGAGTAGCACGTGGTTTTTACACGTTGTGTTTGAGTTTATGTGCTTTATGGGTTTACCTAAGAGGTGCTTAACTTTTGGATTAAAATATGGATATACATAAATTTTTAGGTAAGTTACATATATATTTGAGTGCATCTTCCTCTTATCAATTTTTTGCAATATTAATTTTTCTAGATCGGGAAAAAATACGCGAAGAATTCAATTAACCAAAAAAAAAAAAAAAAAAAACCGAGAAAAAGAAAAACTATAAAAAGGTTATCCCCCCCCCCCCCCCGATATGGATGTGGATATTAATTGGAAATTTCTTGACAAAGTACAACTATTCTTAACATTCAAAAATTAAAGGAAAAAGTAGACAAATACTTTATAATAGGGACTCCTATTTCTATTGCATTAAACAAATATTCATAAGTAAGTCTAATTTTCTTTGTCAGGGGACGTTAGCAAAAGCCAATATTGAAAATACTCTCACATGTTATAATGTATTCCAAAAGGAAGATTTCAAATTTTTGGGCTATTTTTAATACACGAGGAATTTTGATGAAGCTGAAGTATGAATTGAGATTTTTTATAGTTTAAAAATAACCCAAGAACAACAGCAATAATAATAATAATAATAATAATAACCGTTTTAGGAAAATATCTTATTGTTTAACCATCTAATGGCCAAATAGAAATTTTAAACATACAGAAGACAATATGCAATAATTTGGTGGGCTCACTCCTTTGTAACAATTTTACAAGTTAGAAGGCTAAGTGTTCTTTCTTTCGAATATTTACTTGAATTCTGCGCATCATTTACAAAAATGTGCTAATTTATTAAAAAAAAAAAAAAAAAAAAAAAAAAGCAACTTTCTATGAATATATTGAAGTATTCAGGTCAAATTTTGTGTGAAATCAATTGATTTCCATCCATATTCCAAATTTTTGAGAATACTGAACTGTGACTACTATTGAATCTGGCCTTAAACGTAAAATGAGCCAGTATTTGAAAGGTCTATTTGATATTGGTCTGGTCATGGTGACATTTTGGGGTACTATTAGTGGACACCCACAAAAATATCATATGTTAATAAAAAAAAAAAAATAGGTAAATAAACGAATTCTGCATAATTATTTTAAAACAAATCGTACATAAAAATAGTTTAAAAGGAACAGAGATAAAGCAAATAAGGTTTTATTTCCTTATTCAAAACTATAAGGAGAAATTTCAAAATGCCAGGAAGTTCAAAGCTTTTTTCAGTTGTACTAATGTCATTCTAAAACTGATGGCTGGAAATATTTGTAATTCAAGACATTAATAGTAAAAAAATTTAACCACAATCCTGAAAAATGCTCGAGTCTATGTAAGAATTCGAAAACTTTTTTTCAGAGTTTAAACGTATTTTTTTTTTTTTTTTTTTTTTTTTTTGCTGATATAAAAAGCCATTACTGGTGCATTTATCCTACAATTTTTTATGTATTTATTTTTTTCTTAAGTGAATCTATAACTTCAAAATTAATAATAAAATAGTGTAAAATCAGCTATAAAAATACTGAAAGCATCTCAAATTTATAAAAATGCTAATTGTGGATGCAGAATGCTTTTATTTCAGTTTTATAACATTAAGGACCAGATGGGGGTCAATTTATACAATCAATTCTCAAATCAAAATGCAATAAAAAAAAAAAACATGTATTTCTTTCTTTCATGGGTTAGCGATAACTTCAGAATTCGTAATAAAATAGAGTAAAACTGAGCTACAAAGATACTGAAAGCATTAAAATTTTATAAAAAACACTAATTGTAGATGCGGAATGCTTTTAGTTCAAGTTTATAACATAAAGCTCATGGATGGAGCATTTACTGATCTCAAATCAAAATGTAATTTTTTATGTATTTATCTCTTTCATCGGTAAGCGATAATTTCAGATTTCGTAATGAAATAATGTAAAACTCAGTATAAAGATACTGATGGCAGTACAACTTTTAAAAAAATAATATTATGCTTGAGGATTGCTTTTAGTGCAATTTTATACCATTTTATTTTAAGGCTCTCAATCCAAATGAGTATCAAGGTCATGCAATCCCCTTGTTAACATGGAGAGAATTGCCTCATTATTATTCATTATATAAAATATATTTCTTAATTTCTATTTTCTTAAATCCAATCAGTAAATTTATGAACATTTAATCAGCTCGTACATTTCAAAATTTGATTTTGTAAACTTTTAATATTTTCATTTTAAAGTTTCAAAATGTGAAATTTTACTAAATGAAATTTTGTATTTTACAATTTTTCAAATAAGTTTGAAAAAATGAAAAGAATATTTTTTTAAAAAACGAGGAATAATTTAATGGTATCAGATTTTTCTAAAAGTGAAAATAGAATTAAAAAACATTATAAATGAATAATAAGGAGGAAAATTTTCCCGTAGGTTAGCAGGGGTTTGAATGATCTTCACGTTTACTGATAAAAAGCCTTAAATGAAAATTTATTATATATATATATATATATATATATATATATATATATATATATATATATATTAGTTTTTTTTTTTTGGGGGGGGGCAATATTTTAGAATTCGTAATAAAATAGCCTAAAATTCAGCTTTGAGATACGGAAGATACTAGAATTTCTTATAAATTAAATAATAGACAGAAGCTATTGTTAAGGTTATTTTATGACTAGACGTGGTCCGCCAAAGGTTAAATAAACTTTTCTGTGTAAATAAAACCTTATACAAGTGATTAATTATCGCATCTTTTTAAGAACATTCAAAAATCAGATTAAAAAACTTTGAATCTAGTAAAGTTTGTTAAATAGTTTTAGAACAAAAATATGTCCAATTTCTCTATACAAAGTATTTATTGAAAAACATTATGAAAAATTCCTCAAATATTTCACAATATATTTCAAATCAGAATTAGGTTAAATAAAATTCTTTGTGTTAATATTATTGGGTACAAATGTATAATCATCACATATTCTTGAGAATGTTCAAGAGACTTTGAATTTAGTAAAAATTGACAAATAGTTCTAAAACAAAAACATTCTCAATTATTTCTATTCAAAGATTTATTAAATATCATTATGAAAAATACCTCAAATATTCAATAATTTATTTCAAGTCAGAATTATCTAAATTAGTTTGATTATTTTCAACATAAGAGTAGAAGAGTAATTCCAAGAGAGATGGAAGAATTCGCTTGGGATCAGACTTCGCCCCCCCCCCCCCAAAATAAAATAAAAATAAAAATAAAAATAAAATAAAATAAATAAATAAATAATAATAAAATAATAATAATAATAATAATAATAATAATAATTAGCGGAGCAATATAATTTATTCCAAAGCTTTAAAAACAGCGTACAAATATTACAATACAAATATTAATATGAATGAAACTACAATTGTAATATCCGCTAGGATGGCTGTAAAGAAATCTTTTTTTTCAAACTGTTTTATTTTATTCTATTTTTTAACATCTAAATATTGTACTCAGACCGTAAAAATGAAATAAAAAAATAAAAAAATAAAAAAAAAAGTTTTCTTTATTTATTTATTTATTTTTTGCCATATTAAAAGTTTTTTCTGATATTCAAAAGCATCCCCCCCCCCCTCTATTTTATAGCGAAATATTTAATTCGAAAATTTACACATTGGTCTGTTATTCTTGAACGTTCACTTAGTCTAAATTTTTATACACGTAAAAAAAAAAAAAAAAAAAAAAAAATATATATATATATATATATATATATATATACACAATTTGAAGATTTTATTTTTAATTAGAGTAACCTCAATTAATGTGAACGAATTATTTTATATATTGTATAATGAAATTTTTGTGCTAGTTGAAGTACCTATAAATAGTGATTTTTTAAACCAAGCAGAAAAAGGTTTAAATATATTTTATTTTAATCAAGTGAATTTGAATAAAATTTAGTGGTCTGATCTTTTTCATTATTTTTCCATAACATCAAATGAAAGTCTATCAAAATTCTCAATAACTTTGAGCTATCGAAACTTCAAAGTCCTAAGTCAGACGGATCTAACATGATAAAAGTGAATGGAGATTTCCCAAAGATCTCAAAATCTCAACTAATCACATGGAAAAATCAAATCAAAGATTTTTATCAGTAGTTGCAATATGGAATTGGAAAAATTGAGTTGAAATATTCTTAAGTATTAGGAAAAACCGCTTACGATACTTGACATTTAATATTTATATTTAATGTTAAAAATGAATTCTGCGATGCTATCTGACATGCTGTTATTACTATTAAAAGTTGCATGTTTTTTTTTTTTTTTTTTTTTTTTTTTTTAATTATTATTATTCTGAATATATTTCGATATTTTTTATTTATTTTTACTGAAAAATACCGTCTGTAATTTTTCAAAAATTTACATTAAAATTACAAAAGTGCTGTTTTTTCAGTGATTTTAAAATGTTACATTACAGGATTTGCCTTTGATAGAAAAGTTTGAGGTTTTACTTAAATTTAAATTTAAAATTTAAAATTAAAATTTGCACATAAAAGTTGTACATTTATGAATTATTTTTAGACGATGGTTAAAAACTTTATAGAAAAATTCTGTTAGCTACAATTGTTATACTTAAAAATGTAATCTTCAAATTTGTTCTGTATAAATATATTTACTATAAGAGTTTCATTTTATGTATTCACAAGAGCCAGACATGAACTAGACATCTCGCTTATTTATTCAACAAAATAATATAAATGAAAAATAATAAAAATAATAAATAAAATAATAAATAAAATAAAAATATTATATATGAGAAAATTTATTTAAAAAATTAAAATTTAATTTGAATCCTGATATAATTCGTAACCAATTATACTGTTACACATTAAATTACAAATTAATTATGCGAATAAATATAAGGAAACTGGAAAACAATTTTCGTTATTATACACTATTTTTATGCATAACTAGCAGGCTACGCCCGCTTCACTGGTCACTATTTTTAAATGAATCGCAATAATTAGTGAATTCTCAAAATTGCATTAATTTTTATCACGTGGAAAAAAAGAAAAAGAAATTTCTGATTGGGAAAAAATTCGCACTGTGTCCTCACTGCTTTCGGCAGCGCAAGCCAATGTGCGCTGCGCATTCGAATTTATGTTCGACACTTTTAAAGAACCACTATATTATCGTAAGGGAAAAACAAATATAAGATGAAAAAAAAAAAAAAAAAAAAAAAAAAAAAAAAGAAAAATCTTCTATTATCGATGTAATAATCGATCCGATTTCTTTCTTTTTTTTTTTTCCTTTTATTTATTTTATATATATATATATATATATATATATATATATATATATATATATATATATATATATATATATATATATATATATATATATATATATATATATATATATAAAGTATCTTTTTCCGTAAGTTTACACCTTTAACGATTAATTCCGATGTTCCCATATTTTTTTGTTTGTTCCAATTTCGCCATAAACTTTTCTTTCAAATTTCCTAAGGTCAAAAGAATGAGACTGAATTATTATGCATTCAAGAGGTATAATTAATATTGTTAAAGGAATAAATAATTCTAATAAACATGATAGATATTTGTATATTTGAAAGGAATATACATAACTTTAAAGCGTAACTATCATGCATGATACATAACTATCATATTTATTATTCTGCATTAATCTTATATTGCAATGTTGACAACAATGTTAATGCTTATCTAAGAATGCTGTCCTAAAACGGCTACTTCATTGCCTCATGTCAGGTACATTCCCCGTATAATTTTAATATTGTACAGCTAAATTTGCAATGCTACGTTGCACACATACACACACATATATATGAAAAACCTTTTCAAACATTTCATATATATATTGGGGGAGGAGAGGAAACTACAGACAAAAAATTCGCATAGATAATACAGTAAATATTCAACGTTTTAATATTATTACCAATGTTATTTTATTAAATTTATGTTATTTAAATATAGTTCATCACAGCTATTAATCAATTAAAATAATTTCTGTAATTTAGATTTTATGGTATGAATAAAAATTTAACAAAAAAAGATTAGAATTTATCAATACATCTATCTGAAATATGATCCTGCCACTCCCTGTTGAAATGGATCACAGACTTATATAAGCACATGCACAAAGAAGCAGGGAGAGATTGATAGATAGATTACATACATACATAGAGATTACAGAGTGCGAGACTATGTAAAGATAACTGTTTTAAAATGTTTTACATTAAATTAATAATGTATAGATGTTGTAATACTATAATAATAATAATAATAATAATAATAATAATAATAATAATAATAATAATAATAATAATAATCTGGGAATAAATTTCAAGTTCTGTTCCTATTTAGTTAAATTCAGGTATCATATTTAAATTCCTAATACATGACAAAAGGTTTATTAATATTGCTCTTGGGTCCCTGTTTTACTCGCTTTTAAAATAAAATTCCTACAGAAGAAATATTTTTTTTTCTATCCATGTAATCTTACACCATCAAAGATGGACACCAGTAATGCAACAGTTTCGTATTTCGCCTGAAGCCCGAGTCTCCCCCTTCTATTTTCCCTTGGTCAAAAGGATCCCTGGATTAGATATATCTTGTATCCAAGGATTATGTTTAAGCATATCAAAGAAACTGACGTATGTTTGTAGACCAGCTTTCCCGACATAAGATATACGATGCGACCTGTTCTTTCTTTCTTTTTTTTTTTTTTTTTTTTTTTTTTTTTTTAGGAGGGGGCAGGAGAAGTTGAGGGATATAAGCCCTTTATGGAAAAAAGAATGAAAAAGAAAAAAAAAATCAGAGCAAAAAACGAAAAAACTGTAAGAAAACGAAAACTGATGACCATTGTTATGAAAAAGCAAGCCATGCAGAGCATGTTAAAAGAAAAAAAAATCCCTTTACTTAAACCTTGTTAAACTTACAATTACTTAGAATTTTCAGCATAAAGGAATTGTTCCCGGTAGATTTAAAAAATCTATTGTAAAGGCAATATTTGGAGACTGAACTTTTCATCCCTAAGAAATAAATTAAGAAGGAATTTAAAAGAAGTGAAAAATTCTGTTTAAAAGAAATAAAAAAGGGCAATACATGAAGCAGCTTCCTAGATTTAGGTATTTAACATTTTTTATAAGACAATTTTAAATAAGAATATGGGATTATTTCATGAACATATTATAAATATTGTTACAATGGATTGTCTCCCCCCCCCCCTGCATCAATTGCACTATTCCAGTGAAAGTAATTTTACAGGCAAGTGAAGAAAAAGAGGTAGTTCATTCACTTTCGGTGAGATCAGACTTGCCGACAAACTTGGTGACTTGATGACCAAATTTAGTGAAAAATAGTAGTTTAGGGTTCCTGGAGTTTCGAAGCTGTCCAATGCATGAGAGCCGATATCTAGAACTTTCCATGTGATTCTGGATAAAAATACCGCCAAACCCCATCGTGAGAACGTATAAATAGGAGTAAATTGACTTCTGCGGAAGAGAGTGAAGTCACTGCGAGTCAGTGTTGTTCAAAGAGTTATTCAGAGCAATTGCTCTTCGGAAATTGTCTTCTAAGCCACTGAACTTTGTTTATGAACTAGCGAAAATTATTTGATGTTATTTGCTTTATTCCTGTGGAACAAGTGATTGTTTATTTTTTTGGGCTGTTCCAGAACATTCACCGAGTAGTGATTTTTGCTGTACGAATAGCAGCTTCATTGAACTTTTTCCAGAATATTCGAAGAAATAACAGTACTATTGTACTATTTTAGATAATGTTCGTTGTAATAATAGTTTTGTTGTATAGGTTAGACAAATTATGCAGAATAAAAAATGCATTCATTGAATAGAACCTGTCTTTTTCTTTACGAACTGCTTTCCCGCCCAAGAAAGTTGACAAGTTTTTTCGTAACAATATCTTATGGATATTTTTAAGTTGATTATTAAAAAAAAAAAAAAAAAAAAAAAAAAAAAAAATCCGAAAAATAAAAATCGTACTATAATGTTTATTTGTATATCATACTGCATAAAAATTTGAGTATTTCATTCACATCACCCAAATATTTTGACAAATAGATTTTTCTTTTGTGAATCATAGAAATTTTCTTTATTTTCATAAACTATCATAAAACTTTACAAGGAAATGCAATATTTTCCTAAATTCAAATAAACAACGATTCAAATAAGTAACTTTCTAAAAAAAATATAAATAAATAAATAAAAAAAAATCTATTCTCAAAAGTAAATGCAAGTCACATGCTTGGTGCGTTTACTCTCGCTTCAGAAAAAATGTTATACAAAAATATTTGGACACTTTCAATTGCCATATAGAATATTGATTCCCGGTAAAGAAATATTTACTCGTCGCTTGAGAAATATTTTTTATTTCGTTTAAATATATAATACTTTGTTTGTCATACTCAGTAAAAATAATTATTTATCCGGTTTGGTTTTACTAAAGTAAAAATATATTTTTAAGAAGACAGATGATATTATGTTAATATATATATGTATGTATTTGAAAACGGCTAAATACTGTACAGAATACTATTTTACTATGAATATATATTGATCAGTGTGCTATTGGCAAGAATAAGAAGTACTATTTTCAGCCATTTCAATACTTTATAGTTTGTTGCACGATTGTTTAAAAAATATATCAGTTCCATCTGATTTTTTTTTTTTAAATTTTTTTTAAGGTAAAATGTTTTATTAGTGAACGTATCAGTTTGAAAAGCCTTGTGTATTTTCTGGTTAGAAACACATTTTTCTATTTTGTAGTTACTGGGTTAAATATTAATTCGTTGAGAAGATATACATACATACATACATACATATATATATATATATATATATATATATATATATATATATACGTATGGTATTTATAGATGCAAAAATTTCTATTTCTATTTCTATTTTATTTATTTATTTATTTATTTTTCATCATATAGCTAGAATAAAATTGTATAATTTCTTTTTTTTTTTTTTATTCCTCCGTAAAAATAACTTCTTATTACTTTATTTATTTATTTATTTTCGATGTAAAAATATACTTCCCCGGAAACTAAATTATCATGAATTAAATGTTTCTTATTCAGAAAAAGAAATTTTTCGTATAAAAGCTTAGATTTATATTCGTGTAAAAGTTGGATTATTTATTAAGTTCTCCAGATATTAAACTACATTCTCAATCAATACAATTTTAATGTCTAATGATGTAGCTTCTCTATGAGTACTAGTTGTATATTAAACTATCAAGGTTGCTATTATTTGTGCCCAGAATGTTTTGTTATTCTTATTTTTTAATTTTCAACAGAGGTTGAAAAATCTATATGAGAATATATTAAATTATCACGCTTCCTGGTTATATATATATATATATATATATATATATATATATATATATATATATATATATATATATATATATATATATATATATATTATATATTATATATATATTATCATTACATCAACAGATATATGCTTTAATACACTTTAAATAATAATATTAATTTTAAAAATTGTAGACAAAAAAGTCTGCAGTTTATACTATTTTATAATATTTAATACGAACATGCAAGAAAAGAAAAAAATTTCACAGTTGAATATTTACATATAAATAAAAACATTAGTTCATGACACAACTTCTAAACCACACAAATAAAAATTAATTAGAAAAATTAAACAATTATATAAATCATAAAAATAATTTTTTGAGAGTTCATTTTCTGAATTATTTCAGATTCAGAAAATGAACATAAAAAATTATAAGTTTTAGTTTTGGACAATGAAATGCAGTGAATTCTCATTTGGGCAATTATCAGTTAGATAGATTTCTTTGTGATGTTGATCCCTAGAATGACAGAATGACGTACTTCCGTAAAAAATATCGTATATTGTCGTTCACCTTTGGCATTACATGCTTATATGCACTTCTTACTTATATTCGTTTCTCTATAATATAATATAGCGAGGAATCGGATTCGGATTTTGAGAGTAAGGCCGGTTGACTACTCTAGAGTCCTAGACCTGAGGAGGAGTGCTCTCTGTGTTGATCTTTCTAAGGGGTTCTAGCCCGTATTTACGCAAAATTCGGAGAAAACCACGGAAAATTCCGAATGGGTAAGCCGACGAGCGCGACCTGGGATTAAACCCGGCACCTCACGAATATAGCGAGGAAGAGGTATTTTCAAAGAAAATAATGCATAATGGCATTTACTTTTTAGTTACTCTTAGTTATTCATAGTCCTTACAGTTGAATGTATGTGAGAAGTCATTTTATCTCGAAAATCAAAGTTAACTTAAATATCTTCCAAAGAAATTTAACTTTAATGCATGAATGACTGTTCATTTTTTACTGAATGTCAACCATATATTATAAAGGGAAAAAAAGTAGTCAAATTTTGAAATTGAATTTTTACTATAATTAGACAATTTGTAATAACCTGAATCCGAAAATCAGGTTTCTAACGCGATTACCAGCATAACTTAAAAACAGACATTTGTAAGAATTCCAGATTCGGTATTTTGAAGCTGCATCACATGGTGTTATTATCTGAAACTTTTATTGAGATCGGAAAAAATGTTTGAATGCATTGATAATAAATAGAATTTAAATGCATTACGTCTATTAGCGAAATTTCTCGTTGTTTCTTTTCAGTATCGTAGACTGCAATAAACAAAATTAAATTAACAAATCAGGTGGTTTCATATTGCTACAAATGCATATAAAGATATAAACTGTGTTATCATTTTTTTAAATTTAATTAATTAATTTTTTATTACTATTATGTGAAATTTAAATTCGTTGTGTGTACATTATACAATTTTTAGACAGTACACAGAACTACCCAAAATTAAGTGAACACATTCTATTCTATTGTATGTAATTGATGGAAATCGTCCTACTAAATTATACCGCGTTAAGAAAAACGCTCATAAATTATAATAATTATTTTCTCTTATCCATATGAGAGACAATGTATTGTTATAGAATCAAGTATTCGAAGCTGAGTTTTTGCTATAATTACAAGTTTTTAGATCCGCTAAATTTGAAAATACGGTTTTTAACTTTTAGTCTGTATGCTTGATTGTCATCAGCACAACTTGTAAAAAATCTAGAAGCTCAACTTTGGCATTTTAAATTTGAATAATTTAAATGTGGAGATACCACGTAGAATTTTTTTTTTTTCTTTATAAGCAAATTCGTAAGAATTGTACAGGTGAATATTTAACGATAACATAAGCAAACGACAGTAATGTAAGCTATGAAACAAGCCACAAACAACAATAATAATAATAAGTAAATAAATAAAATAAAAATAAAATAAATATTTTTTTCAGTTATGGGGTTGGTTTAGAACTTTACCGTATGTTTAAAATGCTTTCATTCTTAGATCTTCAGCTTTAGCAAAACGTAGAAACGACCTAAGCAACAAAGAATGAAGAATATTACAATAAGATATAATAATAATAATAATAATAATAAGGAAAGAGAGAATGAAAGCAATAATAATAATAATAATAATAGCAATAAAAATATAGAAAATATTTTAAGCAAAAATTTGGAATATTAAAAAGATATAAATGGCCAAATATTAAATAATGTTGCACTAAAATAATAATATAATGCATTTTTATCTAATACAGTATCTTTTATTAAAGTTGAATTGTATTTTAATGGTTGAAAATTATGTATGAAATAACATTATCTTTGTGGGAAAGTAAATATATTATTTTTCTAAGGTTAAACTTTACAGTATTTTGTAATATAAAATTTTCTTGATAAAAATGCTTATGTAGAAAAAAACATTGCTATAAAATAATTATAAAAATACGTTTTTTTTTTTTTTTTTTTGATTTTTTTTTATTTTACCTTGACTGAATAAGTATGAAAACAGTTAACTGATTTGTACTCCTTTTTCGTACATAAAATGATGTTTGATAAATAAAAATAGGGACCACTTAAAAATTGAGAATAAAACCTTTTATCGTTTCATTACCTTTAAATGTTGTTTTCCCTTTATAATAGTTTTAGTATTGGAAAGATAACTTTATTTTCTTAATTTTATAACATTTGGTTTTAATTTGACTATGGAGATATTTATTTATTTATTTTAAGCATAATAAGCAAATATTTTGATCCCTTTTCTCTCATTATAAGCAAGTATCAAAAATAAATAAATAAATAAATAAATAAATAAAATAAAATAAAATAAAATAAATAAATAATAATAATAAATAAAGTAATGAGAAAATTGTAAGAGTAACAAAATTATTTTACTTTATGAATTTGTAATGAGAAATGTTTTATTAATTTTATTTTTTATTTTTTATTTTTTATTTTTATTTTTTATTTAAAAGTTGTATTTATTTTGAAAGAATTTAATGTTGGAAAAAGTAACTTGATCTAGATAATAATTTGTTTCTTTGCTACACTAAACAATTACTCGGATTATTCACTCTTGTTAAAACCTATTTTAACTATAAGCAAATTAAAGTAATAATTATTAAAGGAAATTTTAACCAATAAAAACCTAATGAAAGCGAAAAAAAATATTTTATAAGCTTATAATAAAAAATTTGCTTATAAATCTTTTCAGAATTCTATATTTCTGAAAATAATTTTATTTTTCGAGAGTTGTTGATGAAAAATAGTCCTTAATTATTTTTTCTCTTGAAATGTTATATTTGCTTTAAAAAGTTTTAGTACTGAAATAACAATTTTATTTCAAATTTCAATTCACTTTAAATCTGGTTATTTAAAAAAAAAAAAAAAAAAAAAAAAAAAAAAAAAATGCTGTTACAACGAAAAAATATTCTAAACTTTTCTTTTTCATTATAACTGAATTCTAGCATAAACAATTTAAATTAATAAAGACATCATAGTAGCAAAAATAAATAAGATAAATAAATGAATAAAATTATAATACTGGTAATAATATACAAACAAATATATTAAAATTAATTAATCAATCATCAGAAATATAATATTCACCAGCAATATTAGTAATAACAAATAATATAAAATAAGAAATAAAAATTATTTAATTAATAACTAAAATATTTCATTTAATAAGCTTATAACGAAAAACAATCCATAGTTCTTTTCTTTCCCTTTAAATGTTACTTTTGCTTTAAAAGAGTTATAGTGTTGGAAAGACAACTTTATACATTATAATTTTTCTGTGACTTCCAAAAGCGGATGTGCAAATATATAAGTAAAATCTAAAATGACATGTTTTATTAGTAGATGTCTAATTGTACATTTTCCTTTGATGCTTCTTAACTTCTCATGTATATTTAATAATTTTTGAAGCGGAAACACTTTTGGCGTAATTTAATAAAAGAAAATTGTTTTGAAAAGCAATCTTTTTAAAGAAAGGTAATTTTTAAAATTCCCGCATAACTTATTCCACATTCTATTTATTGCTCCTTTGAAGTTAATTAAAAAACATATTATGTACTAGGTTTAAATTTTAATTATTTGAAAGCATACGAAAACGTTTTTAAAAATGTACAATATTACTAAACACTGTTGTCGTGCATGTATATAAATAATATTGTCAGTGATGTTCATTATGAATATAGCATAACAATAAGAAATGAATACGTTTTTATTAAAATAAAATGATTTTGTCTCTCTTGAATTATTTTTAAAAATACCCATAAAAAGGAAAATGTCAGAAGAAGATTATTGGCAAAGTTTTGGATAAAAATATTTTATATTATAAAAATATTACATGAGAAAATATTTAAGCTTTGAATTTATTATTCTAAATGTGGGTTATTGGGTTGTTTGATAAATAATGTCGTTTTTTTTTTTTTTTCATGATTTTCAAAGTGAATTTATTTATATTAACAACAAACATTAAACAATGATACATTGACCATTTTGTTAGATGACCTTTTGCCATCTTTCGGTAAGTTGAAAAATTCCACGTTCGAAGAAGCCTTGGTCTTTAAAGCGAAGGTTTTAAAAAATGACATTATTTATCGAACAACACAATATATTAAAGATAGCGTTTTTATCACAGGTTTAAAAAAATAAAGGTTGAGGATTAAATCCAATTCGTAATTTTGACGAAGATTTACTATAAAATAAATGTATTCTCATTAAAAATAAAATAATAACAACAACAATAATAATAATAATAATAATAATAATAATAATAATAAAAAGGTTTTGTTTTTAAATATTGTATTAATCTTGAAAATTTATCATTATTTTAACTACAATTTTAATTTATACAATTTATATCTTATCAAATTTTCAAAAATCAAATTTTATTTCAGAATTTCTTTAGTTGTACACCTATAAAAATAATTCATTTGTTTCTTTTTAATCTATTTGCGTAATTTTTCCATAATACTAATTAATTTCATATGATTGGACTCTGTATTTTCATTACACATTAGATTGAATTTGTAGATAAAATGCTTTTGGATTGGTTTTGTAATTCATTTTATCTTTTTTTTTTTTTTTTTTTTTTTCAAATTTAAATTACAAGTTTCTTAACACCTAAAGTAATGGGGTACAAAAATTGAACTGTTATGGAAACACAGTCTCTTTAATTTGAACCATGTTTTTTTTTTTTTTTTTTTTTTTTTTTTTTGTCTCTATTTTCTCTTTATTTAGTGGAAGAGGGGGCAAATATTTCGAAAAAAATAGATAAATAAATAAATAAATAAATCAACAACTATTTTTGCGTTAAAGCAGACATTTCAGAATCATAAAAGATTATTCGTGTTGTAAGGTAAACCAATATTTGTAATTTGAATTAAAAAGTAAATTAATAAGAACATTCAAAATTTAAAAAAATGTTGCCTGCGTATATATGTACGCGTTAACATCTATCAGACAATGTATATCGAACTGAAAGAAAAGATAAAAGTATAAATCTATTCAAATAATTCTCTCCTTCAAACGTTTGATATCTTGAACATTTTTCACTAACCTCTGAATAACAGAAAAATGCAACCTAATCGTTTTGATCTCGAATACAATAAAAGTATTCCATTGTTTTGTTGTGGTCAAGGAAGTCATTCAACATTGGTCAAGTTATCTGAGCATGCGTCAGTTCCAACCAATTACAAAATGTCATGATATTATTTCAAAAACTGGATAACAGATGGCACTAAAATCACTTTGATCGTAGAGTTTTACTTGACATAAAATACATTTTTTCTTTTTCTCGTAGTTTTCTCTACCTTGTGAAGCGTTTTATTTTTATCTTTTCGTTACCTTTATTTTTCGTATAACGTGGTGTCACGTACCTGCAATTAACACAATGGCTGAAGTATAAGAAAACTGGTGAAAACTTAAATCCATTTCTAACCCTAATATTACCGTAAAAATAAAGAAAGAACGAAGGCAGAAATTAAAAAAGGATTTATTTAAATTGACACACATTGAAAAATAGAAGGAATAATAATAATAATAATAATAATAATAAAATATTTTTTACCTTGATTCATCTCTTCAATAAATCCCTTAATATTTGTAATACGTTGTTTTATTTTATTTTATTTTTAATATTTTTTCACAATATTACTTAATGAGATATCCACGATTTAAAATTGCTTGCTTAGAAAGCAAATTACTGTGCAGCTACTCAATTTAGACAAAATTTCATCTTAAATTCATGGTGGTTTTTACTCTAAAGTTAGAAGAAAAAAAAATGTTAAATAACCAAAATTCAAATAAAATCTTCACACATAAAATATTATTATTATTATTACTATTATTATTTGAGACAAAATAAAATTTATAACACCAATTGAACTTTAGAAAAATTCTTTACGTATAATTAAGTAAAAATAATTAAAATATTAACTGATTTGTGAATAAATAGACTTTGAATTAAATTTAATATTTGTTAGAATTACTTAAAAATTTTTTTTTTTCGTTAATAGTGGTAGCCCCCCCCCCCTCCAAATGATCCATAGCTATTTCTGATTCACATTTTTTAATGGACCAATGGTTCCTTCCAGACAACGATAAAATTTGCTAAAATTTCTTACGTAACTTTAAAAGATCAAAGATCATGTAGTGTTTCGTAGTTATTCATTTGAAGAATATAATTTAAATTAAAGAACATAATTCAATTTAATGATTACACACTTTTAACTACAAACTCTCACACTGAAATTACTTATATATATATATATTTATTTATTTATTTACCTGAAAAAATCATTTTTTACATAATTCTTGTACAGTCGGTAACAAAAGTTTCCGAACACTAGCAAAAATTCCTCTGTAAAAAAAGTACATACAATAATACAGTTTTGTTAAATAAATCCTTGTCGAATCCTGTTTTTAGACAGACTAAGAACAAGATTTGACAAGGATTTATTTATTAAAACTGCATTAAGTGTACTTTTTATATAGGAATTTTTGCTAGTGTTCGGAGACTTTTGTTACCGACTGTATTTATAGATTAATTCATCTATAGAATAATAATAATAAGTATTTAACAAACAGTAATTTAAGATAACATTGAAAATTTATGTGTAATTGAAATCATGCTATACTCCGTATTCCGTATACATTTTTTCTTCTTCTTCCAGGAAAAAAAAAAAAAAAAATAGATAAGATAAAGAAAGAAAAAAAGGAAAAGGCGCGCGATTTGTTGTGCTTTGCGAAATTTTATGATTATCTCTTTTGTAATAAATAAAAAAATATTATCAAATTTTTTAAAGTATTAGAAGTTTTATAATTATATGAAATAGTGTAGTTCTTTCGTAATAAATTACTTTGTAAATCATGTCTCACGATACTAAATCCGAAAATTAGCTTTTAAAAATATTATGTTTTTAAAAATTCAGAATGTGTATTTTATTTATTTATTTATTTATCAGTTACAAGTAAAACATGAAGGCATGTTTCCTCAATAATATTAAAATAATAGTTTTTCAGCAGAAAAAATTATTTTAAATTCTTTTCTAAAACTCAAACATGTTTTATCACCGATATTTGAAGATTTGTTTTTCATTTTAAAAAGTTCTCTAATTCTTTTATCTTTCTTTCTTTTTTTAAATTAATGTAAGCATCCTTACTGGTTTTCAAAAAATCGTTTTTCATCGGAATTAATACCCTGAATATCTTTTGGAAAACTGAATATGTTTATTATGGTATAAAAATAATATTATTAAAGTGTATGAATGTCACCAATATTGTTAAGAAAAACATCTTTCACCTAAAACAACACTCTGAAATTTATTTTGAAAAATTAACTTCAGTTTTCTTACTCATATTAAAAAAAAAAAAAAAAAAAAAAAAAAAAAAATCTTTTATGTGAAATCATTCTCAGGATTTTCTTCTAAAATATTAACGCATATCTCTTCGCTGATATGCAAACAATAGTTTTTCATCTAAAAAAATGCTCAGATTTTTTTTTTTTTTTTTTTTTTTTTTTTAAGTTTTGGTATACTTAAACTACACTCTTTAAAAAATTATACAAGATTAAAAATAAATAAATAAATAAATAAATGAAAATAAAAGTAATAAAGTATCACAATTCTATTTTGTCCTTGATATATTATGAAAAAAGAAAAGATTGGGTAAGCACTGGAAACAGGAACAATTAATGGTAAGCACTGTTAACATTATCTTTCCATTGTAAGAAATTGTGATTTTACGCAAATACTTAAGAAATAGGATTAGCAATTTCATATATTTACAATAATTGTAAAAACTAGCTTCTTAAAAAAAAAAAAAAAAAAAAAAAAAAAAAGAGTTGGTTTCGTATGAGTACGAAAGACGCGTCAGATTGTTGAAGATGATCTGCTAAATAAATGACGTAGGCATGGATAGTCAGTCAAGATATGGTGAATCGTAAGTGAATTGAAATGACATTTGGGACAACTGGGTTAGCTTAAATTAGAAAGTTATGTAAAATAAGATATAGATTTTCATGAAATTACTTAAAATTTTCAAGGGATTCAATTTCAAAGACTGTAAAATTTATATTTTAACAACATCCTTCAAATAAAATAAATAAATAAATAAATACATAAAAATTTCTAGCGAGTAAAATGTACCCCATATCCTAATTAGATGATCTATAAAATTTCAGCAGTATATCATGAAGACTCTAAATATACGACAAAAGAAAGTAATTGTACGATTCATCTCAAATTAAAATGCAAATGTGTTTATAAACGTTATATTGTTTCTCACTCATAATTCGCGCATAATCCCTGAAACGTGGCCTCTCGATATGGTTTTTCATATTTGAAATATATATATATATAAATAAATAATAAATAAATAATATATGTATATATATATATATATATATATATATATATATATATATCAAGGTGTTAAAAAGCGTTAACTGTGGGTTATAATTTGTTGAAAAGACTATGGAAAACTAAACTCGTTAATTGCTTGAGAAGGCCAGATATAAATTAAAACGTAACTTACTTTAACTAAAATTAATATTTTGCTATTATTATTCACCGCTATGAAAACATCGCTACTTAATATTACCTAAATACTTACTTATGATCTATATAACTTGTAGGTAAGTCTGTTACTATTAATTTTCTCTCGTTAAATGGTGTGATACACTTTTATGTAGTTTTATCCATTTCTTTGAATCTGTAGCACAATAACCAAAACAACAATCACCGTACAGTATTGTGTAACTCTTTTGAACGAAGTTATCGATGTTTATAAGTTGTAACTCTATGCCATCAGTTATAAATATAATCACGATTATCAACGAATACATATAATAGTCTGTGCATACTTAATAATTGTAATATTACAGAATAATATTAGGAATAACATTAATAATAATTTGTTTTCAATATAACTTTATTTAAAGAAAAATAGGAGAATAAAATCCTAATTAAAAAAAAAAAAAAAAAAAAAAAAAAAAAAAAACTGAAACCAACATTAAAAAATGAAAACTACTCTTAATAAAACCTCATTAAAGATGATTATTGTTAGTTTTTTATTTTTTATTTATTTATTTATTTATTTATTTTTAAGCTGTATTAAGTTATTTTTGTGAAAAATCTTCATTATATTTTATCCAAGATTTTTTTTCTGTATGTAGTATTTCCAATTCCCGTATTTCCAATTAAAACATCTCTTTAATCATACTTTTAAACATTATAACTAATTACCTTTTTTTCTCTTTGTTTTAATGAAGTTGTTCACGTATTTATTTTTCTAGATAAATCAAACTCTCATAACTCGTTTGTTTGTTTATATTTAGTCCAGAAATGTTTGTGGTAAGAATATTACACTGTGAGGAAGACAAAACAATTTTACAAGAAAACAAAACTAAATTTGTTTATCTCTGTGTATTATTTCAGAAAACATAAACGGGGAAAATTTATTAATGTTTGGTGGAAATTACAATAAAACCCCTTTATAACAAATATTACTACTTTAATGAAATAATAAAGCCCAGTTTAAGACACACAAAGCACGTTTAGGATAATATTTACAGTGCACTCCATGCTTGCGCAAGAAGTTATTATAGGGGTAAAAACACCAAATTGAACTATTTTATAACATTATTTTTACGAATGTGTCTGTTTATACATTATTAAACTAATGTCAAGAGCCATGGCATTAAAAGGGTTATTTTAAATTTTAATTAGGCACGGTATTTATCCTATTCGTGAACAAATATCATATATTAAAAGTCAGTTCTTTCGTACATAATAAACACCCCCGAGGTGAAAACTTTATTTTAAAGATGCAACAGAGAGAGAAAACAGTTGAAACTTTTAACTGTTGAACAAAAACCGCAAGTACCGCGGAATTACAATCTTTCCTAGATAAAGATACAAAACAAAGGGTATGAAAAAAAAAAAAAGTAATTTGTAAAGAACACACACGTGTTCAGCGCTTAGGCGCCTGCCATGCTCTTGTGCTTTTATTGACAAAAGCATTTCTTTCGCTTGTTAAACTTCATTTGCGTTCAAATGAAGCCAAAAGCTGCGGCAAAGAATGAAGTAAATAATGAAAGAAGGTAAGAATTGGTTGAGAGTGGGAGGTAAGGAAAGGGTAACGCTCCGCTTATGTAAATTTTTCTCTTTTTAGCTATCAGCAGTCTTCAAGTGGAGTTACACTGGTTTCATGTAAGTCAAAACACGTAAAAAAAAAACAGAGGGTGGAGAGAGAGAGGGGGAAAGGTTCCTTTTCTTGATCTGTGGATCTTATTGTAATTTTCCTATAATGAAAATCTTCGCGACTAATTACAGATATGAAACGATAACATAGACACCGATCGTTTACAGAAATGTGCGAATAGTCTAATTTGACTGATTCACAGTTTTTACTTTTACATCAAATGTAATTTTCCTTTGTTACGTCTTTTTCACGACTTGATTTAATTATTCTGCGAGAGGAAAGAACAAATAGAGAAATCAACGTTTAAAAGCAAAGGATTTGTTATGATTTTTTTTTCCTATTTCTGATAATTCGTAAATTAATTTGCCGGCGAATAAAGTCAAGTAGAGAAATAAATATTAATTTGTTTTTAAAGATGAAAGAATGTTTTTTGTTCGTATTCTAATTATTCGTACTTTTTTTTTTTTCCTTCAAGAAACAACACCGGTTATACTTTTGTTTCATCGTACTTCTATTGTTTCTTTAGAAAATATCAATCAATTATACTTCTAATTTAATATATTATTATTTAATCAAGAATTTGTTTAATAAGAAGTCTCCCTGGTTCAGCAAATAAGTTACGAAAACTATAAAAAAAATGGCAAATTAATTTTGTACGGAATGTAACACGAGATTAAAATTTCCACATCTCGAAAATACTTATTTAGTACGACAGGGCGTACTATTTCTTTCAGAGAGCGATTTTCCGTGGTCGCCTTTTTTAACTTTTCACTTTGAATGAACATGCATGCAAACATTTTTGTTTTTTATTTAAAATATACAAAGCTGAAAGTTTGTCATTGTATCTGTCCGGATTATTAGATTTTATCAAAAATTGGTACACTTATTAACAAGAGCAAAATGTAGCTAACGCTGTAATTTTAATTTGATTGGATAACTGATTAAAAAAATATTAAGTAAAAACCCCATTATAACATTAAAACTATTTAAAAGGGGAAAAAAAATAATGCCAAAAACAAACAAATAGATAAATGAGTGAATATATTTCTTTTTATGAAAAAGACAAAAAAAAAAAAAAAAAAAAAAAAAGGTGCAAACATTTTTTATTTAACAATTAAAAAACAAAAATTGAGAAAAACCGTGCTAAAGAAATAAAACGGCTTCAGTATAGAACCCCATTTGCAAAATTTAAAATTTGGTACAGAATTAGCTCGGACGTTTCTCGCCAAGGTTTTTACTTGTGCAATTGAGATATCATTTTTCATTCATCACCAAAATGACGATAAAAATTTAAAAGCCGCTAAGGAACTCCTAAATTAAATCTATACCAAAGAAATAATAAATTTTAATAATAATACCTAGATTTTTTAATAATAAGTTCAATTTGTAAAAAAAAAAAAAAAAAAATTACATATTCCAAAATTGATTGTTAACTAGTTGGATTAACAATTATCAGAACAAACAGGCTGGTGTGTATTAGTTACCGTTAAGTGGTATGTCAACCTGTAACGTCCGTGAGGCAAATTTTTAGCCAAGGTAGTATCGTGATATACTTTTCATAGCCAAAGTAGTTGAATTAGAGTAATTGGTAAATGCAAATAAAAACATAAAAATATTAAAAACATAGAAATCATATAATAAAATTTAAAGTTGTACTATGGTTTATTAGTACGACAGGACTATTTCTTTCAGACAGCAATTTTGCGTTGTCGCCATTTATTGTGTTACACATTGAATTTGCCAAGATGCCCACCAATATCCAATTTTACCATTTAATTTCTTAAACTATCTTAAAATGTTATGTCAAATCTGTAAAAACTTTTGCATTTTTCAAAACCTACAGATAAATGAGAAATGCATGTATTTTGATGATGAGTTCTTAATATTTGTTGGCGTTATATTGTGGATATGTATTGATGATGGATATTTGTTGGTTATGACTTCTGGATATGACCAACATATATTCGAAATTTGAAATGTGACTCCGAAATAGCTCGGCCGTTTCTTGCCAAAAAATTTACTTACGTAATTGTAAAATCCATTTTAATTTATTGCCAAAATGAGGACAGAAATATAAAAAGCTCCAAGGGGCTTCTATGATAAAGCTATATTAAAGTAATTTTAAGTAATGAATATAGTATCCTATGCTTGGGAATAAAATATAGTTACTGCATGCCTTTATACAGAAGATTAAAATAGATTAAAACTACTTCTGTCATATTAATTAAATTCTGTTTACAAAGCATGTAAGCAGAATTTAAGTTTTTATTTTACTTCATTCATTCATTTATTTATTTTTGTTTAAGTTTATATTAACGCTATTTGTCATCGTGGATTGAAATTATATATATATATATATGTATATTTGAGAGCTAAGAAATCGTTATGTACAAATTTAAATGAAAAAAGAAAATTATGCATTTTTCTAGAAAATTTTTTAATACAATTTTCCTTATAAAAAGACACACACACACACACACACACACACATACACACGTATATATATATATATATATATATATATATTCTGTAAAATACAATATTTTTATTTGTTTATTTACTTATTTCCCTTTTAACTTCAGTTAATAATATTCCTTTTGTTGAATTTGCTTTTTAAGTGTTCATTTGCACAACAGCCGCAAGAAATGTTAAATTTTGCATAAACATTAAAAAGTTTTATTGGTATTCGTGCTTTATGTAGTCTTTTATATTCTTATACAGATACAGTCTTGTATCCATTTGTACAGGTATTCATTTAAAAACTTTCATATTATTATTATTATTATTATTTTAAATTAAATGTAGTAATTTAAACATAAGGTATTTTTGACTTTCTAACAATGTCTGATTTTTTTTCCAATTATTAATGGGACAAAGAAAGAAAGCTCTTTAAAAATCTCCAGTGTATTCAGATTATTCAGAAATAACATAAATCATACATAGATTTTACTGATTTAGACCCTGAGTGAATTTTTGCTGAAAAATGCGAAAAAAAAAAAAAAAAAAAAAAAAAAAAATGTGATGGCTACAAAATATGAGTTTCTTTTGATTTTTATTCTCAAAGAGTAAATATACAGGATTGTTATGATGAAAGTTCGCCTCTTCAGAAGGCTTTACAGCTGGTTCTATGGCTCCAAACAAAAAAAAAAAAAAAAAAAAAAAAAAAAAAAAAAATTCTCTAGTATGTAGTAGAAGTGATGTACTCTGAAAAAAAAAAAAAAAAAAAAAAAAAAAACTTAAATTTTTCGTCAATAGGTGACCAATATCTAAGACGATTTTTGCAAATTTTTTGTAAAAAAAAGAAAAAAAAAATTACAGCTAACATTTTTGCAGTATCATTCTATCAATTTCGAAACACATGAAATTTATTTTATTTTTTACAAAATATCTGTTAAAATTTCCTTAGATTTTGGCGCAACGCCACCTATTGAAGAAAATTGTAATTCATATTTTGCTTTCGATTTCCGCAAAGTTGACCGAAATTCATAGAATGAATCTGCAAAAACTACCAACTGTGAAATAAATTTTCTTTTCTCTTTTCTCTTGTTTTTTTTTTTTACAAAAAATCTGCAAAATCGCCATAGACATTGACACAGCGCCACCTATTGACGAAAACGTTATTTATTGATTTATTTTGATTTTAGTAGAGCGCATCACATCCCAGTTAAAAAAAAGTTGCAGAAAAACTTTAAAAAAGAAAAGTTAAAAAAAAAAAAAAAAAAAAAAAAAAAAAGAAAGAAAGAAAGAAAGAAAAGAAAAGAAAACTGCACAAAATTTCAGATAATCTAAAGATATCACAGGCCGACATGTAAAATTTTAATTTTACAACTTTGGCAGATCTTTATGTTTCTTGGTGTGTTGAAACCGAAAATGAAGCCAGTTTTTCTCTATCACGTGTAGATTTTTGTCAATACATTGTGCCTGCCTATACTCTTCCACCAATATAATTTTATAGTAAGTTTTATAGTATGTTTCCATGATTAATTAATCATAGATGCCTATTGTTGTAATTGTGAAGCATTAGTGCAACTTAAAACGATGTCAACCAACCAACCAACCGATTGTTATGATGGTATATGTAAGAAATCGGGTGGGTGTATTGGTAAAAACCTATACGTGATAGAGAAAAATCGGCTGCATTTTCAGTTTCAGCATATCAAAAAAAAAAAAAAAACCATAATCAGCTGAAATCATCAAATCAAATTTTGTCAACTTCATTTTTGTAGGCCTGTGTATTTGAAACAATAAAAAGTTTTAAGGAGAAAAAAAAATTGCTTGCAATTGCAAATTTTTTGCTATTAAACTGCAGTTAATTCTGCAGATTTTATGATTTTTGTTCCAAATATCTTCAAATTATCTGCAATTTTTTTTCAGCTGGATTGTACTACATAATAGTGAAACTTTGTTTCGTTTGGAGCCATAGAACCGACTATAAAGCCTTCTGAATAGACGGACTTTAATTATAACAACCCTGTATATATAATAAAAAAATTTATTCAAAAAATGTCTATCAAAAAGTGTCAGAATATCAAGCTTAATATCTTTAATAGCTGTGTTTATAAATACTTCCTAATCTACATAAAACATGAAAAGTAACACTAATTTTTCATAACTAATACACGAATATATTTTAACATGCAATTTAAAGAAAACAATCTTTAAAAAAATTTAAATCAATTGATCGAAGAAAAAATCATTTATTAAAAAATTGTCAGCTTGTGTTAAGTAGCTGGGATAGCTTTATTTTTTCGCTATCAGTTAATTAAAATTTCACTAAATAATTAAAAAATATAGTAATTAATTTATTGTAAATTATCACAGATCAATCGATCAACCATTCCTTTGAAAGGTATTGACGAGTTCTTGTCAAAGATACCCATATTGTAAAATTACGCGACGCCCTGCATTTACAATTTTTCCCTTGGTTGACTGTCACTATCATCAATATTTGATTTTTTATTTCACATAAAAAAGTTGAAAATAATTTTTATTACGTACGTCAAATTTTGTCCTGTACTGCCATGTTAAAAATTCTGAAAAAATGGGATAACTGTGCACGTATTCAGCGATTGATTTCCAAATGTAATCAGCCCCATTTTAAGTTAAGATCCAAAGAGACAGTCAATTCTGTGTCTTATTGATAGATAATATCTGAGAAAATGCCTTTTTTTTTTTTAATATATCGTTAAATTAATTTTAATTTATCCCATATCTATGGTTGAAGTATTCGTGTTAAAGGTGCTTGTGCTATATATATATATATAAATTTCTTTTGAAAGGCATTCATATAAAAAATTTACAATTCCAGGAAGTGGTGCATCTACATACACTAAAGTTTTTTCCTTGTTGACTGTTACTTTTACAAATGTATATTTTTAATTTAACACTGAAGTATTAAAAAATAGTTCTCATTAAGCATATTTAAACGAAATTTTGCATTACGCTGCCATATTAAAAATTACGAAAACAAAAAATGAAACAACAGCACCCTCTACTGAACATTTGATTTCTTAAAGTAATCAGCACCAATTTAGGTCAAGATTCAATTAAATATCAGGTGTGGTTAAATTTACTCTAGTGGTTCGTGAGTTGCAGCATCCACAAAATTTTTCATACACACAGACAGACAGGCCATTTTCCAGAATTGGTGAAATCGTGTTCAGGACATATTAACATGTGCAAATTCATCATCAAATGAAGGTCAAAATTTTTCAAGAATCAAATACTTTCTTCTTATATATATAGAAGAAAGGACACCAAACCCTTGCCGAAGATTTCACCATCTTACGGTTGTAGCAATTGTAGTATTGAGTTTTCGTTCAACATACATAATCAGGATCTTTAACTGTGGCATTAGATTACGAAATATGCAAAAAATCTTTACAGTTTAATAAATTACGGATATTTCATGGTATGGTTTTATTTACACTTATTTTTTTATTATTATTCTCAAGGATGAAGAGATTATTTCGTTTAATATATATATATATATATATATATATATATATATATATATATATATATATAAAGTAATAACAACACTAACGCTCTAGTGCTACAATTACTACCTAAGATAAAAACTTGAAAACTATCGTACATTATACAGAGTAGCGTGTATCTCCTATTACGAAATTCAAAAAAACTCACTGCTAATTAAGAAATTAACGAATTCCTTAAAAACATTAATTAATTTTAAATTATTAATTAATTACTAATTATTATAAAAATTTACTAATTAATAAAAAAAAAATAATTTTGTATATTTTGTTTTATACAATGCAATTGCTACTTACTGTTGTAATTTAACAAAACGTGTGATATTATTCTAACATTATGCTAACATGTTATGTTTATAAAATAATTAAGTGATTTATTTGTAATTGAATCAATTGATCTGTATGGCTGTTAACATAACTATTATAACTAGTGTCGCCCAGTGGTCGAAACTCGACCATTTTTTTTTGCAAAGCGAGGCAAAGCAAAGTTATTGCCTTGTCCTAAACGGAATGCAATTGCAACACAGCTGCGGCAATTGTTTGCCGATATTCATTCTAACTGAATCAGCAGAATTTTACTTAATATAACTATTTCTCTCTGTAGATGTTAGCCTTTCCTGAAATGAGAGAAAATCGCAACGTGAAAACGCCCCTTGTTGTGTGATACAGCCCAGAAGCTAATAGGTACCATGTCAAACCAAGGCCCAACCAAGTATCAAATTCTGTTAAATTAATTCGATTGGTTCATAAAGTACAGTGTTTGAACAAAAAAAAAAGATATTTTTCAAAAATGGTCTAATTGAGTTCGGGAAATTTCAAAACGTGTAACTTTATCGAAAACCGAAAATCTAAAACTTTTCTGAATCTAATATTTTCTACTTATATATGCAGAGGAAAGAATAATAAATCCACTTTTTAAAAAATAAAAATAAGTAGTCAATTTCACTTAATTAAAATGCAAGGAAATCTCAAAACGTGTAAATTCATCGAAAACCGGAAATCAAAAGTTTTTATGTATCTTCTACTTGCTTCTTCTACCCACAAAAGCCAGCAATAAAGACACTTTTTTAAAAAATAAGTAGCCAATTTCATTTAATTGAAACGTAAAGAAAGCTCAAAACATGTAAATTCAGCAAAAAACGGAAATCGGAATTCTTTCCGTATCGTCTACTTATACATGCAGCAGTTAGTAACAAATCCATTTTCCTTTTATTTAGTATATTAGTTGAATATTTACTGTTTAAAAATCACCCTTTGAAATGAAATGTTTATGTTTACATTCGAAACTGGAAGTTTGCCATTTTTTTTTCTGGAGTTTTGTGATTTCAAATTAAAATTTTATCAATTTTACAGAAAAAATAACTCAATCAAACATATGTAGACAGTAACTTATATATAACTATACCCAAATAACGGAATTAAAATCAGCAGATAATTTCCGTTTTTTTAAAAATAATTTTTTACAAAAAATCCAACGGACGATTAACATATAGAAATCTTTTTCATGGCTCCATGAACAGACAGTGACGTCATCACTTCGCTTGCGTATAGTGATGCTACTTTATACAAATTACTGTGTCTATTGTTTTATTTGAGCTTTATGAAATTGCCAGATTTAACAACTTTCTACTTTTAGGTATTTTTTAATGTAAAGGAATACGTGTATAAAAGGGAAAAATGGGGGGGGGGGGGAATGCATAAAAAATAACTGTATTTTTAAATACCTTCTTGACATCGTAAGAAAATAATATTTGTATTCGCACCTTCCGGCTAACCATAACCTTTCGAATGATACCATTTTCAACCCTCGACTCCCATAATTAATATGTTAAAAAGGGACTACAAATTTTATGCTTGCCTATTAATATATAGATGCTAGAACCGCTTAGTAAGAACCCCATTTTCAGATTAGATTACGGAAAATAGAAAGGTTTCTTTACTATTTAATTAATTACGCCCTTGCAACGTTAAGTGACTTCCTTTTTTTTTTTTTTTTTTTTTTTTCTTTCTCTTTCTTCTTCTTTTTTCTTTAAAGAGGAAGAATTTATTATGTTTAAAAAACAAAATATAAATTAAAAAAAGATACATAAAAAAAAAAAAAATAATAATAATAACTGAACAATATTTAGAACAACCTGAATAGTGTATTTTATTGTTGCGTTAATAGAAACACTTCTTAAAAAAATAAAATAAAATAAAATAAAATAAAATAAAATAAAATAAAATATGAAAACCAGCGCACATTTCCCAAAACTGACACGTGAATCTTTCTTAACATGCAATTTAAAAAGCACCAACAAACTTCAAAAGCGTTTTAAAGTACCAGACTGCAGAATGAATCCTTCATTAAAAAGTGTCACTTCACGATAAGGAAGTGGGATGACTTTATTTTGATGTTACTAATTAATGCGACAACTCCAATTTAAATATTTAACTTTATACAAAGAGTCGCATTTACTCAGATCAAATTTTCCATGAAAAGTTAAAAAAAAAAGTTAAAAATCTTGGACTGCTTACAGTAGCTATTACATAGCTGGAAAAGTCGGACAATTTTATTTTAAAGCCAGTATTCAAATGTTTTCAATTCCCTTAATTTATTTCTAAAATCTTTTTCGTTTTAATCAGCTATGCTTTTACATTTAAAACAGATCAAAGGAGTTTTTGTAAGGTAGTTGTTAATGTAATATTTTGAAATGCGTAGACTATTTATCGAACAAAGTACACATGCATGGAAAGCTGAAAAAAAGATAAAGTGAATTAAAATTAAAAAAAACTGTTTAGAGTTCATCTTACTCAATTTGGATGGTTCATAACGTTAGCATTTTTTAGATGCTCTTTTCTTGATTAGTTATACATGACCCTCTTTTGAAATTCTGCGAAAAATAAATAAAATTATATTATGTTTAAATTTCTCGGTTCTGTTAGAATAAATTATGTATACATTTCAAAAAGAAAAAAGGTAGTTCTTTATTTAGTATTCTATACTGTGGAAAAGTTTTCTTAATATTTATCAGCCATATTATTTTGTAAATAAATGAGCATCATGAAATGAAATTTAGTTTTCTTCTATCTGAATTATGATTACCGTTTCCATTTTATATATGCTTGTGTTTGTTGCTTTACATATTTGTGCAATTTTTATAATTTTAGTTATAAATGTATTATAAGCTTTGATAATATTATAATATTCGGTTAATGCAAACAGAAAAAAAAAGTTCAAAATGAGAAAATAAAATTTTTGAAAATCCTTTAAAGAATTACTCTTTTTGAGAATCACAAACAACAGAAAATAACGAAATATAATAATAATAATAATAATAAATTTGTTATCGCGTTATTTTTATTTTATTTTATTTATTTAATCTGTTTTTTAAAGTCGCTCATGTTTACCTTTAATCAAAGTTAAAAATTTCTACTAATTTAGGTATGAAAAGAAAATTAATGCAAATTGCCATAATGTTATTACACCCGGGAAATGCGTAAACAAAATTTACTGTATTACTTTTTGATTATGAACAAGTTATTTATAAATTAGTAAATAATTCGATCAGTGTCATAATCGAAAGGAAATGTATGTTGTAAATACATTATTGTATACTTTGTATACTTATAAGATTTATATTTTTCAATAAAATCTCTTTAAAATAATTTTCAAAGTAATCTTATTCCTTTAAATACTACAAGGTAGTTATATTAAAATAGAGTATTTAGTAAACAAAATTCAGTTGTAAAAAATAACAGGGGTAAAATGCAACAAAACTTAATGGTATACTAATTAGAGCATGGGAAGAAGATTTAATAAGAATAAAAGTTTAAAATTCGCATACAGGTACAAAATCTGCTCTTCAAACGTAATTTGGATTGAAATATTGTCCGTGGCGGTGAATATGTCAGCCTCAAAACATACTATTCTTGACAAAGTAGCTATTTTGTATCTAGTCGGTAACATCTTCTATCCAACGATTCCAAAACATCGCTGCCGCTTTGAAAAGGTTGGAGCTTTGAAGCACCCATGGCCAATGCCATTCATCTTTTTCTGCATGAGGTTCAGTGAGGTTAAAGTTGAGTGATTTTTACGTCGCCCCATTGCTAAATTGTGGACAATTGGCGACGGTCTAGGACTCACCCCTAAGTGTGATCCGGAGTCCGGAGACGTGTCATTCCACTGAGCATAATAACTTGAGAAAATAATGGCTAAGAAAATAAGGAACTGAATTGTAAAGGGGAATAACAAAAACAGTGAGATGAAACAAAAATACATAAAATAGGTAGAAAGTAACCCGAAGTTTTGAGCACATAAAAAGTTCGATACATATCAGTTGATTCTCTTGTTTTTTCGCACTTGGGATTGCGTGGTTTCTTTCATGACCTCTTATGACTTTTTAACTCTCCTCCTCCTCTATTTCTTGCGAATTGCGGTGGTATAAATACGTTGTATAAACATTATTTTCTTTAATTATGGTTGACTTATATTTGGTTTCCAATTTAACTGCAGATGTAATATACTATACAAACTATACACTATACAAAGTTCCACATTATACAAAATACGCTATACAAATGTATATTGTATTAAACTGTAAATTCTTTACAGTATTTGATATGTAATCTTATAGTTCAGTTGAAATTATTTAATATTATTTATTCACATCGGTATTATTATTATATGGCTAGGTTACAGTTAATGATCACTTTATTATATAATAGTTTACTGATATGATGAAACTATGATCAACATTTCGTCTTCTTATTTCAATACCATCGTCAACCGCAAATGGGAAATCCAATATATTAAACCCTCTTTCTCAGATTGTTGGAAAAATTACATAAAATTCACATATTTTTAATTTTGACATAGCTTTCTTCATTTCAAATTCCTAAATTCCTATTGGTTGCTACTCTGACTCTATAATCCGCTTCCCTGCCTATATACATGAGCAATAATCCACTTCGTCATTTTGCACAGATGACGGTACGCTTTATGCTACCGAAACTGCAGTCTGTACTAAAAAACAAAAAAATTCACATTGGCATTTTTAACGTTGTGTGAATATTGATATCTCTTTTCTGCGTCATGTCTAGTTATTTATTAAACAATATTATCGTTAATGGTTACCAATTTTGCATCGTTGACTCTGTTTTCTTTAAATTATGCCTTCCTAGTCTCTCCTTTCATATAAAACTGCTTTACTAATAGCAACATTAGTAATGTTCTACTTATGTTTTACAATCCAATTTACTTATTTGAAAAATTTTTATCTATTAAGATTTCAAAGAAACCCTTCCCCTCTCTTTTCTTCAATATTGATCCTAAATTTTTACACGCTTGAATAACCCACCATTAGCCGAGAGATTCTTCTTCCAAAGTTGGCAGACGTGAGGTACCAGATTGGAATATCTCGTTGGTTTAACCGGTTGGAGATTTTCCGTTGTTTCCACTGAAACTCACTTTAATACAAGCTAGGAGCATTTAGAGAGACCACAGAAGCTACAGTTTTCGGTCTCTAGCGTAGACAATTGGTCTTTGCCTTCATATCAACATGCCTAAACTTCAGTATAGAATATTTATTATTATTTGTCAATGTGGACTTTAGTGACACTATAAAGCCTAAGTGTTTTCTTAAATTCAATATAACAAATCACATAATATATATACATACAGTAATATAATAGTAGATCGACTATTTCTAAGCATAGCTGGGAATGACCCTCACATCCCTTACTTTCGATGTCCATTCTACTAAAACTATCGATAAACTCCCCAATAACCGAAATTAGGAAGAGGGACTTTAGTCATCCAAAATCACTAAGAAAATAGCTTATTACATAATGTACAACAGATGCTCTTAAAAGAAAAAAAAAAAAATAAAAAATAAAAATTTCCCCTGCAATTAAAAAAATAAACAATTTAGTTTAAAATGTGTAAATTATATTGGTTTATAATGAGTTTAGATATGCTAAAGTGTATTAAACTTTTGTTCATCCATTAATATTTTCTTACAAAATTTTTGAAATAATTTGAGCTTTATAGCTCATTAAATTATGTATCCTGTAGTTTGAAATTAATCAATCTTAGTAAATGATTAATTAATATAGTTTCTAACATATTTTTCAACAGAATGTGTTGTAAGAAAATTGATAGGCATTAAATGATTAACTTATAGTAAGTAATGTTTGACATAAGATATTAATTTATGTAAACATAGACATATAAATAATTTTAATACAAGATTTCGATTTTGGATATAATCTAGAAACTAACATTTTTCTATATGTTTGTGAAAATCAAAATTTAACTAAATAAAATAAGCACAAATAAGTACTTAAAATAAAATTCTAAATAGGAATTGTTATAAATACCCACTTGTTTTTATAAATTTTGAAACAGTGCTATATTATTTTATTTTTATTTTTATTTCGAAATTAAATGTAGTGCATAATATTTAATATACCCATAAGTCCGTGATACATAAAAAAAAAAAAATTACTTTAGCGAGTAATATTTTTTGTAAAGCAAGATTTATCCAGGAAAAACTCCCATTCACTATTTTTTTAAAAATGCATCAAAAATTTCCGCAACAACTGAAATTTCTACAAAAACTCTCAAAGTATTTGGGGCCCATTCCTAAATGAACCATTGATTGATATAGTTTCTAAAAAACTTTGCTACGGGCGGGATAAAGTTAAAAAAAAATTAAAAAAAAAAAAAAAAAAAAGAAAAGAAATGGCGATCAAGAAAAACCTTCTCTTACGATCTTTTTGGTCCATAAATCCTGTCGCTAGTGATGGATATCCTTTATCATTAATCCCGTTTTTTCATTCCCTGGAAAATTTCTCCTGAAATGGATAAGGGATAAAAAAAGGAAAAGATCCAGAGAGAGAGAAAGAAAAAAAAAGCTGGATAACAATTAAAAAAATCACGCCCCAGTTTGTAATTCGCGCTATATAATCCATCATTTTAGAAAAGGGGAGCCTAGTCCACTTTTTTTTTCATCCTTTTCTAAAACACAAGCCCATAAAAAGAAAAGGACTTTTTCGTTAGAAAAAAAAAAGTATGACTGTCCGATGCGAAATAGATAGAAAATGCAACATGAAACAGTGAAGGAGAATTTTTTTTCATTCTCCCGCGTTTTCTTGGTCTTCGTTTTTCCGTTTTGAAGGGATGGGAAACAAATTACCACAGTTTTCTCAAAATGAATTGTTCACTGATAAAAGCAAATAGTTTTCTGTGGAAATAATCTGAATAATTATTTTCAATTCGATTGATAAAAAAAAAAAAAGAGGAAAGATTTATTTGATGCAACAAATTTCTTAAAACTTTTATAATTATCTAGAATAAATAGAAAATGTCTTTAGTGTTACCTCTTGCATGAATCATATTTATGTTTTTCAATTTGGTTGTGCTAAGGGAATGATAACAATATACAGAAAAAAAAAATGCATATTTCAGTTTGATTCTTATTCGTTTGATACAGAAAAGTAACTGACTATATTAACCAGTGATTAAAATAAATTTTATCTGCATAAGCTGCTTTTTCTACAAATAATTAATATATATATCAGTCAGCACCAGCAGTTTAAAACTTAGAATCTTTCTAATAAAGTTAGATTTATCTGATATGATCGATAATTATTAAATTAAATCATATAATTTTTATATTACATTGATACAGAGTGATAAATAAGCAGACATTAATGTGACTTTAAAAAACTACAGTTTATTATTAGGTTTTTTATAAAAAAAAAAAGTAATACGCAGTCCTCCGTAAATTAAAAACCAAACATTTTTTTATTATTTTTTTATTTTTTTACTTTGTACGTTTGTACCAAACTTTTAAGCAGACGAACATAAAACTGGAATAAAAGTGCCTTTTATGTAAGTGATTAATCGAATTTTATATAATTATAATATGGGTAATAATTTTTAAATTAAATCACATAATTTTTATATTAAATTGATACAGAGTGATAAATAATCAGACATTAATGTCACTTTAAAAAACTACAGATTGTTATTAGGTTTTTTATTTAAAAAAAAAAAAAAAAAAAAAAAAAAGGGGGAATACGCAGTCCTCCGTAAATTAAAAAACCCCATACTTTGTACCAAACTTTTAAGCAGACGAACATAAAACTGGAATAAAAGTGCTTTTTATACAGTGATTAATTGAATTTTATATACTTATAATATAGATAATAATTTTTAAGCTTATATTAATTAAACTTTTCTCATAAGTACGATTTGAAAAAAAAAATGAAAAATGTAAATAGTTTTGAAAAAGAAAACTAAATGACAAATGGTTTCAACGATGCATCACACTTATTTAGCAATTCAAATACAAAGAAAAAAAAAAAAAAAAACTGTTGAATTTCTTTTTGTTTTGTTTCCTTTTTCTTCTCCTTCATTTTTTAATGAGAATAAATTTTTGAAAAAACTACATTTGAACATGAAAATTGAAAGAGATGTTTTTCGTAAAAATCATTTAGTGTAGTGGCCGTCAACAAGTGGGCCATGTCCATGAAAAGTTTGCTTATTTTAATGTCTTATTAGAAATTATACTGATGTTAATTTTAATTTCAGGATCTTTTAAGTCACTCATACTCATAACATTAGACTTCAGAATTTTCTGGATGATAAAGAGGGTAAATGGAATAATCTTTAACTGCAAAAATTTGAATTGTGAGTAATCAGACATACAGTTGGCAGCAAAAGTGTCCGAGCACTAGCAAAAATTCCTGTGTGAAAAAAGTACACTTAATACGATTTTGTTAAATAAATTCTTGTCGAATCCTGTTCTTAGTCAGTCTAAGAACAGGATTCGACAAGAATTTATTAAACAAAGCAGTATTAGTGTACATTTTTCCCATAGGAATTTTTGCTAGTGCTCGGATACTTTTGCTACCGACTGTAGTTATCGCTTTGAATTTCTGTCCAGCATTTAGTACTTAGCTAGAAATTGTTCTAAATATATTAGAATATTCGAATTCTTCAAAGGTTTGAAATCTACGTCAAAAATACAATTGTTTATTGGATTTTAATAATCTAACAGTGTAATTCAATTTAGTATCTTCAAATGTTCATTTTTCAGATGTAGAAAAGAAGATGTTCGATGTTCAAAAGAAGAAGAAGAAGAATAAAATAAGCATAAGCAATTTATCACAGTAGTTAAATCTTTGATATGGGTTAAAAAAAAAAAAAATAGCGTTCCCACTTTGCTCTTTGTAATTTTTTTTCCCCCATAGTCAAACAACTTTAAGCACCGTTCTAATGATTAAGTAAATAGATACGTTTTTCTTATGATAAATTAAACATTTGAAATGTCTTATATTAAGTAGGTTTCATATTTATAAAATAAGCATTCTCTGTTTATTATTCTAGATACATATTTACATTACTTAATATTAGTGGGCCACTGGAATTTAAATTATGGTTTTAGTGGTCCGTGAAATTTTCAATTGGGAATTTAGTAGTCCGCGTAGTCGAAAATTGTTGGTGACCACTACTTTAGTGTAATTGTTATTATTTTAATTATATTCATAGTCTACAAATTAATTTAATGATTAGAATTTTCAAAAAGTCCGTTACGGAAGATAAAGTAAAGGGAATACATAGCATGAAAAATTCAGTTTTAATTTAGCATTTGGAAGTATTTTTATCATTCCCTAACTATAGTGTCTTAATACGATTTTTCATTTTTATTTATTTATTTTTATTCTCTAAAATTATTATTATTTTTTTTTCAATAATTCAGAAGCATACTTTTGAAAAAAAAAGTGTTAATTTGTTTAAAACTTCCGTACAAATATATATATATATATATATATATATATATATATATAAAATTCTGTCAAAGACAGAATTTAGTTTAGTACGGAGGACTGTTAATTTCAATCTGTAAAATTTAAATTTTTATTATTTTTAACTTTATTTATTTTTTACCTCTTTTTTTGACCGTAAAACTGGGACACGTACTTTTTAAAATAACTGAAATGAAGTGTTGCCACCTTAATTTCATACTTCAGTTAATTTTAAAAAATCTAATTGTCGTGTCGAAAAACTTTTTGCACCCCGGTACTGAATTTGTAAAGATAGGACTGATATTTCTAATTTATTTTGGTGTTATACAAAACTGGTCTACAAAAAATCCAGATTGAAACTAATGGTCCTCCGTCCTAAAAAGAAGAAGAAAATAACATGTTGTTTCACTTAAATTTCACAGAAATGTGTATTAACATGTAATATAAATGAAATATCGATTTAATACTGTATAAGTTGCACTTTATACCATTTAGAATTAGCAAGATTTGTGCATAAATACCATGAATACATACGAATAATTTTTATGAATATAATTTTTGTTTAATTAGTGACTAATTGAAACATACGACAAAAATAACGAAACAATTTATCTTTTGATCTCAATCGTTTTAATAATAATAATAATAATAGTATATTTTTTTTATCACTGATTTATGTAAGGTTTTTATACGGCTTTATGACAGTTGTACATTACATCATTCAAGACGTAAATATCTGCATATATAAATCATCAAAAAACCCACTTTTATATGCCAAGATACATAATATAAAAAGAAAATCATAATGTTCCTTTCTACCTCATATAACGAAATTCTTTATGGAATAAAATGCATATTTCTTTATATAAAGATTTGAGTCCTTTGTCTTTCTTAGACAAAAAACTAGGTGAAAAACTATTAAAAATATCTGTCTTTTATTGGCTTTGAAATTATTTTCAAAAATCAAACTTATTGAATTATTCAATAAAATTATTTTTTACAATGCGACTAAAATACTTTGCGTCACATGCAATACTTAGTTAAATTTATCATAAAATGTAGCAGACAATTTAATGCTAAGAATTTTTATTAAAAAAAAAAAAAATGAAAGAAAGAAAAGTATCTTAAATGCAAATGCCTCTTTTTCAATATTACGCTTAATTTGGAATTAGTGAAGTTCAATAATACTTAATAATTAAAGATCTTAACCGCTTAATTTTATTAAAACTATAAGTACGACACATATGGCATCGATATAATCTTCTGGGGAAAAATCTTTTTGACTATATTTGATTTTTCATCTAATATTAATAACTATATTCAGTTTCATGAAACGCATGTGTCATGAGGTAATAACAAATTGGAAAATCAAGCAAATTTAATTTAATGCGATTAACGGAAAATCTTGCATGGTTTAGGAAGCAAATCTTCTGCTTTCTAGTATTAATTTTGTATTTAGGTCGATTGAAACGCTTTGCATGCATAATCACGGGATATAATTCCATTTTCATACATCAAGTTAATGTACAGAATAGAAATGTTTCTTCATACACACACATATACATATATATATATATATATATATATATATATATTTGTTATTTTAAGTGTAGAATGTATTACCATGTCTTCAATAATATATGAATGTTTAACTATAAGTGTCTGTACGTGCTTCAATTTCCGTAAATACATTGAAATTGAAATCACTATGAAAAATGTACAAATAGCGCTATTGGTTTTGTACATGAATGCAAAAGAATTCGGATGTACACAGTTACAGTTTATGAAAAACATACTTCTAAAGGATTGAATACTTTATATTGCATAAAATGCAACGAAATTAATTTATATGATTCAAATGAAATATTTTTTTTTTCTTTAGAGTACTCTATATCCCTAACAGCACACTTATCCACAATACATCCTGAAGATGCCCATTGGATGTACTTTCATCCATAGGATATCCTGAGGATGTCTTGTACATGAGATGTGCTGTTAGGGTAGCATCAATAATTCCTTTACAGGACCCTACAAAACTATTCGGATACGTTTTTGGGGGTATTTGCTTGAAAGAAAAATAATATCAAATATTTGTAACAACTAAAATTACCCCAATAAAATTTTTGGTGTAATGAAAACAAGTTACAAACGTTTATAAACGTTTTTATTCAAGTTATTCATTTAAAAAAAGAAAAATTAAATTTTTAATCTAGAAAAATATTAAAAATATTTTAATGTAATAAAAATAAAGCGTTCATAAATTATATTTTTGTGTTTAAAGATAGATATTATTAACTTTTTAAACAAGAAAACAGGTTTATAAAAATTTGATAAATGAAAATTTACAAATATAATTACGATAAACTTGAGATAACAGTTGATTTGATAAATAAAAGTGATCCAAATAATAATAGCAAATTGAGAGAAAAAGGGGTAATAAAGTAAATTTGAATAATAAAGTAAATGTAAATTTAAATGAAATACTCGATGTTAAAAAAACATTTTAAACTTAACCATTAAGTGATAAATCGATTTTTTTTTTTTTTTTTTTTTTTTTTTTTTTTTTCAAACAAACAAAAATTAAAATCATTGAATTTATTTTTCGCATAACATTTTGCTTAAAATTTAAATTTTTCTAAACTGATGAAGGATTCACGAAATGACTAAATTTTAGATCTAATATTAAAAACCTACAGCATTATTTTCTAAAATTAAAAGAAAATATGTTACCAATGATAATAACATAACTTTCCATAAATTTTCAGTTCTGATTTCGTAAAATAAATAAATAAATAAATAAATAAAATTTTTATGCAATAAGTTGAAGGAATCGTGTAAATAAAGCAGATGCTGTGACAATGCCTCAATACTAAAAAGGCTTCGGAAATATTTTAAGATTTCTGTTTGTTAGAGCTAAAGTTTTTTCTTAGCAAGATAAATTATAACAATGTGTTTTAATATAAGAATTTGTAATGCTCAATTTTTATTTATTTATTTCGCCTGGTAAAACAAAATTTACAAATAAAAAATTTAAATTAATTGGTTTATTGGTAAATAGCTGATGAAGATTATAAAGGGTTTTATCCATATTTATTTACAATCAGTGAACACTGCATTACCATTGGTCACTGAGTGAATCAAAATAAAAGTGTGAGTAAAATCCCTTATATTTTAGCTTTTATTTTGAAAGGAAAAAAAATTCTGGTGATTCTATCTCTCACGACTTTTTGAATTTACACGCTACTTGTTTACAATTATTATTATTATTATTATTATTATTATTTTCATGTAAGTAGCTCATTATTTTTGCCTATTAAACTATGAAAATAAATTCTTAAAAAGTTTTAAATTTTTATAAAGCTTGCTCATGCGCAGTTAAAAAAAATATTTAGTAAAACTGCTTATATTTCGCAAGATATTTAAAATTTTTGCATTATGATGTACGCTGTGTCTAATGTAGTATGCCAAATTTCTTAAAAATGGCGTTGTACTGAGTCTAATACTCTCCGTGTTATAATTAAAAATATGGCTTTTTTTTTTTTTTTTTTTTTTAAGAAACCATTATATCTTCATGAATGTATGTGGTAGCCTTATAAAATTTTATACAAATAATTAGAAAAATCATAATAATCACATGCTACATCCAAAACGCATTTCAAGTATTGCTTTGTACAGAGTGATCCAAAACAGTTTGATTTTGATTTAATGTTTTATTGGTCCCCTTTTTCTGTTCGGGACAAAACTTGTTTTGAAGTATATGAGATATGACATGTTGTTTACACTCCGAAAGTTCCAAGATAATTGCTATAGAACTTTTCTAGAAATTTGACAAAACGTCTGAACTCGAAAGTGTACTAATACTGTTTGGTAGATAGTGCAGTAATCCTCTAGTATGTATAATAATAATAATAATAATAATGATAAAAACATTACATCATATAATGTTCGGAAACCAAGAAGCAAAACAATGATAATAATTATTAAGAAATTAAAAAAAAAAAAAAAAAAAAATCAACATAACCAACTGAAGATTACATATTTATTAAGAAAGGGTATACTACAACTAATATTAGGAATAAATAAATAAATAAAATAAATTGCGAAATAATAACTGTGAAAAAGACTTAAACCAACACAACGTTATCAGTGGTACTTATAGCTATAAAATACAAAGAGAAAGATAGTTAGATTTAATAATGGGTTTTAAAATTAGTTATTGTAAAATATATGTTATAACGAAGATACAATACAATTTTTTTTCTTTTTTTTAATCGATTGATTTATGCATTTAAATAATTTCATACATACATGAGATGGATATGTGATCAATGAATATTTGAAAATCACATTTTAATATTCATATGACCTATACACATCTTTCTAATTAAACATCTAAACAGCCACAACCCCCCGTAAAGTTCGTTTTTTTTTAAGTAGACAATTTCTGGACTCTCATCAAATGATAACGTTAACGCACTGAATGCCTGTAACAAGGAGATAACCCGGGCGCCATCTATCGATTTCACTCGGAGAATGTATCAGTTTTTTCCCCTTTTTTATTTTCCTTTAAATTTTTTCCGGGGGAAATCTAAGTAACTCCCTCGCAGAATAATTTCTATTTTTTTCCCTTCGTCATAATATTAGGCGTACTGGTTTTTGTAAGTTAATAGCGCATTAAACGAAGTATGAGTTTTTTCTTCGATATCATATCGGAAAGGATTGTTCATTAGCTTTTCGACTGGGGAGGGATTTTTTTACCTTTGCCAAATATGCAAAGGGAACATAAAAAGCGATAAACTGACCTTTTTAATTCCTTGCCTTTTGACCAAGTTTGAATTTTTTTGTCATTTTTTTTGCCTGCATAAAAATGATGGTGATAATTATTTCCTTAATGTAAAGGGGAGAGAAAAGAACTGTGTTATTTTGAAGTTCATTAAGTTTTTCTAAACTGGTCCTGTAGTTTTTAATTAGCATAAAAGTACCTGGGTCAGTTTTTTCTCTCCCTTTTTTATGACTATTATTTGTGATTTGATTTTTTTTTTTTTTTTTTTTTTTTTTTTTTTACTTTTTTATGAGATAAACAGGTTATGTTTTTTTAATAATACGTAACGATTAAAATTTTTATTACTTAAAACTACATTAAAATATATTAAAGTCATTGCTAAAATTTCAAAATAAATCCTTTGTTTTCTATATAATTCTTTTAATGATTATTCACACATAAATAATTCGTGGTGAGATGTACTTAAAAGAAAAAATAAATCTATCCGCAGAATTCTGAACTTGTTGGTCTAATATAGTATACCTTTATTTAAACTCTTATTATGCATTTTTCATTATATTATGTTCTCAAAATGAATAATTTCATAATTGGATAGAACGTTTTAGTCTTATCTGAGAACAATACAAATTGCATTTTTTTTTTTTTTTTTTTTGGTCTATTTTTCGGAAAATGTAGCAGCCAACAAAACATAGATTGGCAGATTTGAGAGCAATGATCTTACGAAAGTTAACAGAGCTTTAACTTTTAAAATTACTAGCAAACCCGTGCGAATTTTTCGCACTTTATTTCTTTTCTTATTTAACTTTAAAATATGAAATTCATAAATGTCATACCAATTCCACCACCTAATTAAAATTTTAATTTACCAGAAGCCAAATTATTATTAGAACCAAATAAATAAAGTGCAATAGGGAAACCAGAATCATTCAGAGAAAAGTTTCAAAACAAAATTCACGGTTGACGACCCAGTTTTCATACTTCCGCAGGCAGTACAGTTTTATTAAAGAACCCCTATGACGCCCTTTAAATTTTTATCGCCAAGAGTGCGATGATATTTTATTTATTTTTGCATAATTTTTTGTTAAAAGAAAAAAAAATCTTATTTTGATTATACTTTTTCATGAATGCGTTTTTTTTGTCGATTTATGAGGATGATTCATATTGTATATATCTTTAACCTTCCTACCCTGTTGAAAAATTTTTACGTTTTACCTGTATGGGTCGAATCGACCCACTATGTATAGTTTGAATTTAGGTCTTAAGAAAGAATTTCTATGGAGCTCATTTTGCATCTACGTTTCCGACAGTTATCGCCATCTATTGACTATTCCTGAAAATGAAGTCTACTCAAAAGAAAAAATTGGTGTTTTAAGCATTTCTATGCATGTTAATACACGTTTCTATGCACGTTTTACCTGTATGGGTCGAATCGACCCACTTTGTATAGATTGAATTTAGGTCTTAGGAAAGAATTTCTATGGAGCTCATTTTGCATCTACGTTTCCGACAACTATCGCCATCTATTGACTATTCTTGAAAATGAAGTCTACTCAAAAGAAAAAATTGGTGTTTTAAGCATTTCTATGCATGTTAATAATGTGGGTCAAATCGACCCAGACAGGTAATATGTCACATATTTTTTTAGGTCGGTTTAAAACAAACCAGTGACTCTGAAAACATCATATATTAAACGAATGCGTATTTTTGAGGCATACATAATGTTTGAACAATCAAAATTAAAATCTGTAGAAGATATCGAAAGATCAATTTTAAAAATGGGTCGAATCGACCCATACAGGGTAGAAAGGTTAAAATATTGCTAGGTTTAAAATGACGTTTTCAAAGATTCTGAAGAAGAAATTTTTAAAAATATATTTCCCCATAAAATAATGTCATCCTACAAATGTCGTCATTTTTTCTTTATTAGTTCATTGAGCAGAGTCCGCGTGCTTTTGTTCATTTTTAAATATTATTTTTTATTCCTCGAGTATTTTATTAACTTCACCACTATCGTATCGTTTCGACAAAAAATAATTGCAATTGGTCCACGTTAGAGAAATATTATATAGATTAACAGTAATTATAGCAATAGTAATAACAATAATAATAATAATGAAAATATTCTTATTAGAACGTGCATGATTTGAAAAATAATTAGGGTCCTCGCGGGATTTTACACATACAACAACAACTGTTGTGGTATGTGATTTCCTCAAAACTGCATGTTTTCAATTTAAGTGCATAATTCTATAAAACCTTATGCAGGTGTTACATTCAAACTCGTTAGTAAGTGTGTATTGGGGATTGTATAAGTTCGCTCTCGATTTCATTGAAAAATCTGTCCATGATTTAATTAACTATATTACATGTATTCCCACCGAAAATATTACTGAAATACTAAACATTTATAATTCTATTGTTCTTATCCATTTAAATAATTGGAACACATTTCAAATACAATCCCAGTTGTATGCTCCAATTCATATGCAGTCTCAACGGACATATTGTCATTGGATGCAACTCAGCCTTTTCCATAAATTCTGCTTTTTACCTTTTATTATTTGTACCAGTCGGTCTTCGCGTCCACCTAGCGGTCGATATTACTTTCAAATGAACCTACTATTTTAAATATTGCCACATTCAACAATTTAAAAACAATGGCCAAATGCCATGATAAATGGCTAATAATGAAAAAAAGAACATACATGATTATTTAACTTTTTTTTTTTTTTAATGAAAATATTGAAAATCGATTAATGAAATGCAATTTGAATTTAATCATTTATGAAAATTAACTTCGAGGCAAAATCGTCAAAATCGTTGTTAGGTTATTTGTCGTAGGAATAGTATCTAAATGCTCCAAATTGATTACTTTTTCTTTTCTCTCTCTCTCTAATTCGTATCCCGATAACAAGAAAAGTACCATTTTTTTTTCTAGGTTTGAATTTATTTATTATATCACTTATACTGTTTTTTTTTTTTTATATTAATAATAATAATTTTTTTTTTACTATTATGTTTGGTCAAATTTATTATAATCATTTTAAGTTTTTTTTTTTTTTTTTTTTTTAATTTTTTTTTTACGTTTTCCTCTAATTTTGATAAATGTTTTGACTATAACATGACGGTTTACAGGGCAATGGATGAGGAAAAGAAAACGATAATTGGTGGTCCTTACATATAGATACATATATTCTTTACATATAGATACATATATTCTTTTCTTATTCTTGCTTTAGTACTGGTATCAGTTTCGAGCATCAGTTTGAGGAAATTTAGTTATTATTTTGAGAAGATTTTTTTTTTTTTTAATGTTGTTATACCAAACCAATATATTATCTCTAATCGTGACATGATTCAAGTAAGATTCGCTTTGTTGACTGGCAAGAAAAGAAACATTTGCAATAAGATTCAGTTTCTCCTGTTTCCTCAAAACGTGTGGAACCCATATATCGGGTTTCTAAATGCACCTTTAATCGAAAAACACAATGGAGTTATCTATATTTAATCTCTCAGTAATAAGACATCTATAAAATCGGGCATACGAACCTTTGTAATCAGCCAATCGTCTTTATGCCTGTAACATACACCTGTTTTTAATGCTTTTATTTATTAATTTATTACTTTTAAAAGCACTTAGGGTAAGTGCACCAGTGATTGACACTTTTACAGCAATCTCTGATGTTTTTAATGTTCTAGTCATCAGAAAATGTTTTTAGAAATCTAAAGTTAGTACATCTTTTATGAAAGATATTCAGAATCACATATATGTTAAAATATATACATTTAATAACAATTATTTTTTTTTATGAACTTTTATTTGACACCCACTCAATGTTTCAGGAATTGACACTGCCAGATTTTCATTTTATCAGTAATTGCCCCCCTATGTTCCAGTGCTTGACACTTTTAGTTATTCATTTTACCAGTTATTAGCACCCTATGCTCCAGTGTTTGACTAAAATGTTAAATTTCTTTTATGTAAAATATATGATTTTATTATTTTTCTTATTTATTAATTATTTCGGGATAGATGTCAATTACTGGAGCCTGACAATCACTGGAGCACCTACCATATATCGATTTTATTTATTTTTTAATTAAACCCCTAGATAATAAATAAATAAAATTTTAGGTCCAGATTTTATTACTTATTATACTGAGATTATAAAATTGCAAAAATTTTAATCACACATAAATGTTTCATTCTGCACGGTTCGCGCTGTAGCTGTGCATAAAATTATTACTTTTGAAGCAAAAAATAAATATTTTATATAATTAATAAACTTCCTATTTTTTGTTTTTGTTTTCAGAAATATATATGCGCATTTATGAATAATAAAACAACCGCATATAAAAATTTCATGTCGATTGATCTGTAAATATAAACACAGCAAAAGCTTCTAAAATAGGCCCAAAAGTAGCTCTTATCTATTAGCAAAATTTGCAACTTCCTTTAAAACTATGAACTGGCCAAAAATATACTTATATTTCACTGTAAAAAACAGGTTCTTAAAAATAAGTATATACTGCCTCAAAATAGCCCCGAAACAATATATACTTAAATTTGAAAACCCATTTACTAATTTTTAAGTATATTGACATGCTCAAAAATGGGGTTGAACAATAAGAATCCCAATATCCCTATGCTTGACATGCCAATGTACTCAAAAATGAGTACATGGGTTTTCAAATTTAAGTATATATTGTTTCGGGGCTATTTTGAGACAATATATACTTATTTTTAAGAACCTATTTTTTACAGTGTTAAAAAAACATGCGTTATTCCATACATTCATATAATGTTTTTTTAAACAATTGCTTTAGTAATGATATTATTTATGTATCCTTTTATTTATTTATTTATTTATTTATTTATTTATTTTCTATTCCACCTAAACTGAGATTAACATTCAAAGTCTAAGTTTGATCAAAAACTATTTTTTTTTTTTTAAACTCTTTTGTTATTCTCTCGTTTCCCCCCCCCCCCCCCTTGTTTTCTTTTGTCCTTTCTTTATATTTCCTCTTAAAACCGAATAATATGATGCATTACGAACGCAATGCATTGAGAAAGTATATTTTCAAAAAAAAAAAAAAAAAAAAAAAAAAACATATCACTCTGCAATCAGACGGTAATATTTGCATAAAGAAATTTTCCCCACTGTGGTATATGAGTAGAACTTTTGATTTCTGTATCAGGTAACATATTCTGATAATCACTAGCATCAAAATATAAATGTCATCAAAAGTTTTTATGTATTTGTATTTATTTCAAATTAAAAAGTCATTTTTAAACTAAACCTTTCAATTAATGTAGTAAGCGGGAAGAAAAAAAGAAAAATCATGTCTAACAAGTAATACAAGTACCGTAAAATAAAAAATTATCATACATCGAAATACATACTACACATATCTTCAGTACAAATAACTTTATACAAATATTCTATGCAAGACAGGAAATTGCACTTTTAGATGTAAACTGAGGCCTAAGGCATTTGATATCTTCCTAGTATAATTGGACTATTTGTCACTGTTCAAAACATTTCATATGTATCAAAACTCTTAAAACAATCAATCGCCTTAAGACATAACGTTCAGAGATTTTTAATCATATGACGTCTCTCTTCAGATCGTGCACATGAGCACAAAGTGTAAGTATTGACAAAATAAATGATAAACAGCGCAGTTTCTCGTAAGCAAACTGTAACTTGAAGTAATTATTTGAGATGGTGGAACAATGATTCCTCACAAAAGTTGTAATATTTCCTCTGATAATATGTTTATTATCTTGACGGGAAATATATATATATTATCTCTAGAGAGAAAAGAATTAATCTATATTAGTTAAGAGGTTTAAGCAAAGGGGTGTTTAATAAAATTTAGATTAAGGTGTATGGAATTTTATTTGCAAATGATTGCCTAAACAGTTTTGATTATTGTTACAAAAGTTAAAGACGAATCTTTGAAATAGAGAATTATATTATACAAAACCAAGATCCCCCCCCCCTTTTTTTTTTGAATATATATTTTCTTATTTTATCTGTAGAGAGAAAAGGAATTAATCTATATTGGTTAATTGGTGTAAGTGAAGAACGTTTAATAAAAATTATACAAAGAAAAGTGAAATTTTACTTGCAATTATTACGCAAAAAATTTTCATTAATAACACAAAAGTTAAAGATAAAACTTTGAGAGGGAGAATATTTTTTAGAGTTACACATAATAAATGTTTTAATTTCTTTCTTTCTTTCTTTCTTTTTTTTTTTTTTTTTTACAGCAGGAAACTTACTATGCCTAACAGCTTAATGGGAAATATATATATATATATATATATGTTTTTTACCTCTAGACACAGAAGGAATTATTTTATGTTAATTAAGAGCTTTAGGCGACGGGTTTTTAATAAAATTTAGACTGAGGCATTTGAAATTTTATTTGAAATTATTACGCTAATAGCAGTCATTAATAACACAGAAATTAAGGATAGAACTCTGAAACGGAAGATAAATATTTTTCAGAGTTATACATAACCAAACATTTTTATTTCATTTCATTTCATTTATTTATTTATTTATTTACAACAGGAAACTTGACTATGTATAAGTTTAATGGGAAATATATATTTTATATCTAGAGAAAAAAAGAATTATTCTGTATTAGTTAAGAGATTTAAGCGACGGGTTTTTAATAAAATTTAGACTAAGGCGTTTGAAATTTTATTTGAAATTATTACACAAATAGCTTTCATGAATACTACAAAAGTTAAAGATGAAAGTTTGAAACCGAGAATAAATATTTTTTAGAGTTATACATAATCAAGGCTTTTTCTTTCTTTCTCAATTTGGTCATGTAAAACAGCTTAACTGGAAATATATATTTTATCTTTAAGAGAGAAAAGGAATCCATCTATATTATTTAAGAGATTTAAACGTCGGGTGTTTAAAAAAATTTCGCATGAAGCGGTATGAAAATAACAGGTATGCAATTTCATTTGAAAATGATCGCATAAACAGTTTTGATTATTATTACAAAAGTTAAAGACAAAACTTTGAAACAGAGAAGATTACATATGATACAATTATTCATAATGAAACGCTTTTTTAACAGCAAAAATATGAATTTAATATGTTACTTTTGCTGATAGCACTTACTCAAAGTTGGTGTTGTCCATAATGCTATTAATCGATATACATTTTCACGTTTTTCTCTAAAGGAAAAAAAAAAAATACGGATGTAGAAAATTGCATGCAGAAGCAACTCTGCTTACTTTATGAAAAAAATTATTTACTATATTAGTGATCTAATTTTGCTTTTAGCTGCTGAAGATTTAGAATTAAACCAAGATATACTTTGCATATATAAATTATGCAAATTAAATTCAAACATTAAAAAACTAAAGAAAGAGCATAAATAATGCATATATTGATGAAAACAATTAATCATATATAGCAGTTATATTTAATTATTACAGTTAGTAATGTGTAATAGAAATGTTATTTCAGTAATGCTGAAATACTTTATATATAAGTATACAATGCATTTTACATAAGGAATTAATTATATATGCATATTTTTATGCGTATAACCTCATAAGTTTGATTTTGAATATGCTTAAAAGGGATAATGTTTCTGAAATGTAATTTAGGCAAATTACACTTTAATAAAAATAATGCCTAATTTTGTTTTGTTATCATTACTATGATAAAAACGTAAAATGTTTTTTCATTTATTTAATAGTTTATTAAATATTATTTTTAAATACTTTAAATCTCATTGAATTTAATATACTCCATAAAATGTACTCTTTTCCTTCTTTCCTATTTACAGAGCTAAAAAATAATTCATAGTGCAAAAATTTATTTTGCCCATTAAACCCATTTTATTGAATTAACCATGTTATTATAATTAAATAAATAACCGTATTCCTCTTCGCCCATTTTTCTTTCGTTATCATGTACCGTAATCCTCTACAAGCACGCTAAGTTATATTAAACAGATATATAGAATTACATTATATATCCTTTCTGTCCACATTCTTGCATTCAAATGGCCTATATACCTACATTTCTAAATATACAGTAGAAATATGCAGCTGGTAGTATCAATCAAAAAACGAAACACCCCACGAAATTTGTCGCAGATTAAAAAAAAAAAAAAAATGAAAATCAGGGGGAAAGTAGGAAAAAATCTTTATAAAAAAATAGGTCAAAGATGGACGGAAGAAATCAAAACATAAAAACTTTCTCTCACTCTCTTTTTTTCGATACATAAAAACTAGACGCACCGTATGTTTTTTTTTTTTTTTTTTTTTTTTTTCTTTATCGATACTAAAATTGGGGGCGCGGAAACTTAAAAAAAACTAGGTCACGTGGGCATCAGGGTTGTTTTATTTGCCGTTACCTAGGGACGACCTTGAATAACGCCCTTCGATTTTGTGACGTAACAAAACTCAACGGTGATTTAGATGAGGTACGACAGACTGGCCAATTTTTTTTTTTCGTTTTTTTAATGTCAAGGTTATTCTAAATGGGCCTTTACAATGTGAAAGTGCTCTAATGTGTTGATAAACTTGAGTTTTAAAGCATTCGCTTCCTATTTCCGGGATGTATATTTACAAGATTTTTCACCTTTTTTTCGAAAAGATGTGAAACAAATTATTCGATATGCACATCTATCTTTGTGTTAATCTATAATTTTCTTAAGTATATTATATATATATATATATATATATATATATATATATATTTGTTTATTTATGTATCTATTAATTGAAACTGTAAATGAATCAAAAGTATTTTCTAACATTTAAATTGAATTACAATATCTTTTATATGAGTGTATTATCAGGTATCTATTAATTGCTAAATTTTTAAACGTTATTGAATTATTTACTTCATATATATATAGATATATATAAGATATTATAATATGTTTTCAGTCAAATAAAAGTTGAAAATACGTAACAAAAATAACAAAAGGTAAACTTACATGAAAAATAATAAATGTGAAAAAATCATAAGTAAAACTTACAACAAAAACATGAAATAAATGATTTAAACTGACAAAAATGCCCCGTCTATTTTATATAGATAGATAGACAGATATCATAGATAATGATAGACAGATCTATCATTTTCTTACTGTATTTCATAATCTTACAGTATTTTGTATCAGGAAAAACAACAAAACTATATTTCTGAGAATTAGTTCAGTTAATCAAGAAAAAGTGTTTATGACCAACACAAAATTTTCTTCTACATTTCCCTGTGCTACTTTATGTAATTTAGGCTTTTTTTTTTTTTTTACCATGATGAGTTTAGACGAAATTTCATCTCAGAAAAGTATAACCTTAAATGTCCATCGAAAGACTAAAGAGACATAGTAATTTTGTATCTTACTGACTGCATCTTAAAAAATGCATTTTCAGACTTTTTTTTTTTTTTTTTTGTATAAGTTGAAAAATTAATAATTCTGTTCCAAATTATTATACATGTTAGTTTCGATCAGCTGTTTTAAAGATATTCACGATTTGTTAAAAAATGCTCATAGCAAAAATTTACACCTATGAGGGGGAATACTTCTGGGAGGGGGGGGGGAGTAAGTAAAGCTCCTACAATACAAAACTTTTTATCCTAGCTAATTAATACTATTATAAATGAAACTATTAAATTTCACAATGATTCCTGGCAATTACATATTTATGATCAAATATACTGAATAGGAAACTTTTATTTATTTTATTTTTACTTTTTACTTTTTTTTTGACCGAATTTGACTGCGTATATATTGTAAGATTAAACTTGTAACGAAAAAAAAAAAAAAAAAAAAAGAAAGGAAAAAAAAAAAAAAAAAAAAAGAACAATTTTATTTGCAATAGGTAAAAATAAATAGTTTTAAATAAAATAGATAATTCAATGATTTGCTTTAAAGCGTTACAGTTGAAATTTAGTTTTTAAATGCCAAGAGAATTTTTTTGTTTAATTAAAACTAATGAGACAAAAAATCAGTGAAACTCAATGCGTTCCCAATCATATTATCAGTGTTCTCAAACACTCATTATTTTTATGAACATAAAATCACTCAAATTCTTATAATTATTAACTTATTCTAAATTTACGTAATATTTAAAATAAGGGAAGACTAAAACATATACAAAGAATTGCTGATATTTCTAAATGGAAAGAATTTTATATTTTTTAAAAGACAAATTTTGCCGTAACTAACATAAAGATAAAATGTTTAATTATTTAATTAAAAAAGTTTTATAAGTTAAGGAAAAAAAATACACTTTTAAAAGTCCAACGATAAATAATAATAATAAAAAAAAAAAATACATTGGAGAAATAAAAATGAAGTAAAATAATTTTACAATCAAAAATTTGGAAAATAATTTTCTAGAATGAAAATGAATAATAAAACTTTTAAACGATGTACATTTTTTATCTTTCATTTTTCCCACGCAATTTTTATCAAAAATTTTAAAACAACTGCTTTTGTAAAAAAAAAAAAAAAAAAAAAAAAACCTCTGTAAAGAAGGCATAAAAAAAAAAAAAAAAAAAAAAAAATCAACTTTTTATGCAATTAATTTAGTGAAAAATTCTGTGTAAAGTTAATCCACAAAATGTTTCTTCAACAGTTTAAATAGTTTCAGGCAAGTACTTTTCTTAATTTTAAATCTAATAAATAAACGTACAACACAAGTTAAAACATTCTTAAGAATTTAATTTACGCAAGAAATTAATCTTCATCTTTTTATCACGTCAGATTAGATCAGAAGAAAAAAAAAAAAAAAAACCCATTCTTTATTTTTTCATTTTCTTTAACTTTATATTTTCACAGCAACTCATGAATTTTCCTCATTTCGAATTAAATACCTTTAGTCTTTTTTCTTCTTTTCTTTGAAAACCGCAACTGTGAGAAAACCGTTTAATCAACCGACTATTCCCACATCCCATTCGCTGCCCGTGTCACGTGAACATTGAGACGTCAGCTGCTAAAGAAATGAAAGATTAGATAACGGAGGCGTTGGCAGTCATTGTTTTTGCCCCCCTTTACCCATCTCTTTAAGGCATGTTTATCAATGAAGACTAACCTGCGATAATGATAGCAGCCCATTATTGGGCTCGACTTTTTTATATTTTATTTTATGCGTGCATTTGTTTTTAATAAATGTTCTGTGTTTACGTCTTTATGTGGCTTGTATGCAAATGGGTGAAATGGGTAATACAATGAATAAAATATTTTCTTTTTTTTTTTTAGATTTTGTTTCGTGTTGTTACTTTACTGTGTTTTACAGTATTTAGGGAGATGAAATTATTGCAATATCATATTGTAAATTTTTTTTTTTTTTGAGAGAATAACTTACAATGTATTAGTTTTATACGCATTATTATTAATAATTATTAAGTGATGTATGGTTAATAACTATACAGAATAAATAACAGTGAAAAAAAAAAAAAAATTAAAAATAAAAATAAAGGAAATTATAATGCCCTGAAGGAGAAGGAAAAAAAAAAAGATCTTTACCTAGCTATGGAACATTTTAAAAGTAAAATTTATATGTGTTATTGGCGTAGTTTGAATATTTATTCGTTCGTGTAAAATTTTAAGAGATCTTTTCTATAGAATTTACTTTTATTAATATTTCTTCTTACAATAATAATAATAATAATAGTAATTCTAATTTTCGCTAGACAACAAATTATAATACGACGGATTATCGATGTATGCTATTCTTGAGACTTCTCTACACAATCACCTACACATCTCTCCTAGGGTTTTTGACCTTCTGAAAATCGTCATAGAAGAATAATGTGGATATAAATTACTTCAATCTACGGATATCTGGGACAAATGAATCAATAGCTGTAATTTTAGCATCATGTACATAAAGATAAATTAGCATGCAGAAATGTTTGTTATTCAGGTATCTCGGATATATTGTTTTATTCAGTGCCATCAGAGCCCCTCTCTAAAGTTTGAAATCGCTCAAAACTGCTGCATAGTGGTGAGCGACCACCTTCCGTCTTAGAATCTTAGAATAACCCCTATCTACATACCTCAACTCTTTTTTATTTTAATCGTGAAAACTCTTTTTCAGTACGTTTATTAGTGAGTGAGTAAAGTTTTACTTCGCATTTGGGCTACACTGTGGACGATTGGTAACGTTCTGTGGCTCACCACTAAGGGTGGTCAAGCAGTACTTTTATTAAAACCTTCAAAAGTAAACAACTGTTTTCATGTAAATGATTGAGGCCAACCATTTTCAGTAAAATGTTTTCATCAAAAATCAACAATCATTTCCATGAAAATCATGTCACATTAAATGATTATTCTCAATATGAGTAGTATTTTTTACTAATTTCTGATATTTCTGCTTAGTTAAATTATGATGCAATAAATGGTAATCAATCTCTAACAGATACACGTTATAAGCGGTGAAAAGTCAAACGGAAAATTAGGTAATTTTTTCTTTTACACACTGAGTTTATGTCATGGAACCTTTTTATTTTCCAATTATTACATGAACACATACTAAAAATTAAATACTACTACTACTAATAATAATAATTGCAGTTGCCATTTGGTCAAGTAATATTTAAATTACATTTACATGATCTCACTCGGACACTGAAACGTGGGTTAATAAAACACAGTTTACATTTTTAACACCGAATATAAGGCGAATCTTAAAGTTATTTAAACATTGAATGTATATGAATCATGAATAAAACACTCTCAAGCGCAGATATATTCCTGCCAAACCTTTACTATATTCATTTTAGTGGAAATTTTTTCCCTAGCGTTTGTAGTTCTTTAATAATAGATTCTTATTAATTTACATTGAAAAATTTTATTACTTTATACTTAAATTCAAAAAACAACAACAATGTTTTTCTTCGATTCTAAACTTTACTTTAGGAAAATAACAAAATTCTACGAAAAGAGATTTGTTTATTCTATTGCTCAGAAAATTCTTCTGGGAAATTTTCGACAAGAAATAAAACAGAAACTAGTAGAACGCATTTAATTAAAAAGAAATTAGTGACGATAAACTAATTATCATTAATTTAGCAAGATGATAACTAGAAATCTATAATCCCAAAACCAAGCTATCTGTTTTCCGGAAATTAGCAGAACTTCAAACAAATAATAAGCCCCGCGGGTTCGACTTTTCCTCTAGCCAAAAGTACCATTAAAATTGAGGATGAAACTGCCTGACCAACAATTTTCCAGCCGAGCTTTTGAAAATCTCACGTACCTGCGACTGACATTCTTAATTAAAAATTTTTGTTTTCTATCGCAGTTGGTCTTAATCATTTCTGTGATTAGTCGTATGCAATCAATACGAGCGCCTTACCGAACGTTCCCATGAATGCTTTGAGTTCATTAGAAGAAGAATGTTGAAAACAGTCTGACTTTTGAAAAGTTTTCATTGTAAGCAAGGAGACTTTCCAGTTGTCAATAACGATGCATACCTGAAACTTTTCACGATATGTCGTTCTACAAAGTCTGGGATATTCTAAAGTATCTTTTTAATAAGAAACATTTTCTGCTTGAAATTTGTTGCAAGCATTAGGATAAAATATTGAAATTGTTTTGTATGGATGGCTTTACAGAATGTTAAAATTTTTCAATCGTTATTATGCATAATGAGATGCATATCTTTTATAAGAATGCTTTAAAATGGATCATTTTTACGAAAGAAACGACATATTAAATAAGCTTTAGTATTTTAATATATTTATTGAATATGGTGAAACCTTTAGCATATGAGGTAAAATTGCATTTTGAAAAGTATAGTGTTAACTGAAAACTTTAAGACTGTTTTTAAGTTAACTGAGGATAAGTAGTTGTTATTGTTATTTAGTATTCGGTTATTTTTCTCTAAATAGAATATGAGGGATTAAAATTAAATATTCAATTTAAATTATTATGATTTGCTAATAACGTTTATAGAGTAAAAATAATACAATCAATTATTTTAAATCTTTTAACACAGTTAATCATTAAGGATGGGGTTATTGATTTGATGTTCTCTAAAATAACTAAAACTAGCAAGCATACAAGGTTATTCAAAATGATGGACACAATTTTGCATTCCAAATAGTATAATTTAGGCATGAACAATCTAATGCACAACTGTAAACAAACCAAATCAAAATGATTTTAAAGAAGGGTATTTTTTAATTGCTAATTGGGAAAGTAACCACTACCCTTGGCTATTAGTGAAGAAACCAATTGAAGAAAAGACAGACCCAATAGTCAATTGTATGACTTGCTTACAAACTCAAGAATATGGATCGATAAAAAAGACATAATGAAGTACGAATGCGTTGATACAAAAAAAACATTAAATATCCCAGGTTGCATAATAACAGAGGGAACTTTTCTGTTATAGAATTGCTCCAGTATTATGTCATTTAATTAAATGTTATCTTTGTATCAAGAGAAATTTTTTATAAAATTAATTATTATTTTTTTAAATATTCAGTTTGTATGCATTCATTTATCACAAAATTATAGCGATTTTTTCAATTATTCCAGTTTCATTTAAATCACTTCTTTAAAGTAATCCTACGTGATTGACTCAACGTATGAAGCACAATGTAATTTCAGAAGGAAAAAAAGAGAAGTAGACCCAAGCAGGAGTTACTCTTAAAACACTCCCCTTTTTTAAATGACCATTAAATTTTTAAATAAAGGCATTTCTCATTTACTAAAAATGCATATTTAAGATAAATAATAATCTAAAAAGCTTGTGACTAATGTTTCCTATTTTACTAGTGTAAATTTCTTTAAAAGTGAGAAAACAATGAGCCAAAGTCGCAATGCCAATCGCAATGCTAAAATTTAAAATACATCTTATTAATATTAAAGGAAAGTTGTACATATTAAAGTAGATATATGGTTTTCAAAAATTGGTATTCGGTAAATCTTAATTTAATCCCAATAAAAATACTTTGTATACGAAGAAACCGTCATTGTAGATATTGGTAAAAAATGCATATATTGAATTATATATTCATTCAATGAATGTATAATTTATTCAATCATTCATGTACATTCATTCAATCAACACTCAAATTACACATTATTTTTTATTTTATTTTATTTATTTATTTATTTTTTTGGTCCATATTATTTTAAATAGTTTATATATGGATATATATTGTGCCTTAAAAAGTGTTTTATATTTTATATATATATGTTAAAGAAAAATAAGTTTTGTAAATAGGAAATATATATATATATATATGTATATATATATATATATATATATATATATATATATATATATTAATGATTTTCTAAGTAGTTCGATTACTATTTAATCATGGGAATATAACCGATCAATAAAAATGTAAATAAGTTATGAATTATTTTTAGTTTTTAAATGTGCTTGCCTCTAATTTCAGGGCTAACGATTTTTATAAGATTTGACTTCACAATTAATTATATTATTAACTATTCGACACATATAATTTAACTACAGAATTCTCGAAATCTTCTACCGTTAAAAAATATGATAATAATAATAATATAACTATGCATATACTGTTCAATGTATTCCCTTTGTAGTTTTGTTAATTGCAAAATGTAATTACTAAGTGTTATTATTATTATAGAAAGTAAGTACATTTGTGTTTTAATTAAAATTTGTGTTTAAATTAAAAGCAAAAGAAATAAAAAAACTCTTACAAAAAAAAAAAAAAAAAAAATCTGTATACAGTAGCAAGTAACAAATAAATAAATAAAATAAAATAAAATAAGACTAACTTTATTATTTCCTAAAAGAATAATATCCCCCCCCCCCACACACACACACTTTTTTTTCTTTCTTACAAGTTGTTCAGTGACATTTTCAAAAAAAAAAAAAGTTATATTTATTTATGGAAAAATTATCTAAAATGAGAAACATTATTATTACTACTTTTACATTTGTGTGTGTGTGTGTGTGTTAAAATAATTAATTTCTTTTTTAAATTTTTTGCATTGTTTTATGATTGTAAGTTTCTCTTTATTTTTTAAAAATATGAGGAAAAAAACGAGTTATTAATTGTAGTACTTCTGGATTATATTTGAAAAAAAAAAAAAATATATATATATATATATATAAAATAAAAATAAAGAATAAAGAATAAAATAAAGAATAAAACTGGATAACTTAGAAAAAAAAAAAAAAAAAAAAGAATTTAGCTAATTATTTAAGATATTTTTATCTTAGTGATATCAGGCCATCAAATCAAATAAATTATTTTATACCTTATCATTCAGTTTAACCTGATACATTTTAATCTCATTATTAAAAATTGTGTGTTAGTTTGAAACAAAACTTGATACTTCAGTAGCTGAAACCACTCGAGGGTTTAATCTTTTATCATGATTTGGTAATTTTATGTTGAACCAAATATTGATATTATGTAAAAAAAAAAAAAAAAAAAAAAAATCAAATTTTATCCAAGATGGGGATTGAATTGAAAAGCACTCAGGCACTGTGCCACGCTTTCTTGCCCCCGAATTCTATATTTCGTTTATTTTGAAAAAAAGTGGCTAAATTTTCCAGGGCCTTATCTTGGGCCATGGGTGAGTTGTTACATAAAATTTGCACTTTACCCTATGTTTTCGACCATGCTCTTTAATTTAAGCTTGGTTTGGTTTCAGTAGGAAATTTACTGATTCAAACTTTCCTTGTGAGTGGATGTATGGTAGCTCCAAGTTTTGATGCAACTTAAATTCAATCGCAAGAAGTAGAAAACTTAAAAGTGAGGTTGAACCATATTGTGGTATTGCTTATAACTTTGTTCCATATAGTGGTTCAAGTTTGAACTGAAATTTTTAATAGTGTTTAGTATGATGTCCTACAAAACATCATAACCGACTATCTTGTGCTTTTAAATTTAGTTAAAAACCTATTTCTTTGTCACTTGCAATTTTCTTTCAGTATGAGAAATTTTATACATTGCACATAAACTGCTTCTAAAATCTTTAGTACTTTTTCTTAAAACTTATTATTATTTTTTATAACAACGCCTAATATTTTTTCTAAATATTTTTTTCTATAATAAAAGCAGATTTATTTTACAAAAAATAATCGAATTTTGTTATCATATCAGTACGGATTCCTCATGTCCTTAAATTCTATATTAAAAACTGTTTTGTGTACATTTAAATAATGCATTTTAAAAATATTATATAATATATATATGATTTTTGTTATGAATTTATTCATTATTATCATTTTCAAGAATTTTCTTTCTAACCTAAGATAATCAATGCTTTTTAAGTATAATTACCAACATTTTTTAATGCAGAATGTTGCAAAATGGTCAATATAAAGCACATGATTGCAAATTAGGTCTATTTTTATTAAATTAGGGAGTAAACTAAAACCCATTACTAAGTGATTTGCTTTTAAATTTGATTTAAAACTTATTTCTATAAGATTTCATCTTTTTTATAAAATTTTTTTTTATTTAATTTTTATCATTTTGCTCACAATATCTTAAATATTTTGTATAAATTTAAATTTAAGTTATTGTAAAAATTATTTTAAATTAAAAATAATTTTATCGCAGTTGTTAATGCATTCCTTAAATTGTGTAGATAAAAGCTATTAGTTATCTTATTGAAACAGTCATATTTTCAAAAAATATTATTATATGTAATGCATTTTCGCATATTTAAATTATTTCGAAATATTAATTCGTTGGCACTTTTTTCCTTTTTCCTCAAGGTAATATCAGATTTTCAAAATTTTATTTCCTGTATTGCATAATACTCTATGAGCTATTCTGAAATGACCTATACAACTTGCAGTAGAGCTAATTTACATCTGAATAAGTAGAAATATCTTAAGTTTCATCTGATTTCGAATTAAGTCTATTTTTAAAATTATATTAAAACATAAAATCAAATCAAATTAAAACATAATTTACATGCAGGGGTCGTACACTTCGCCCTGATTTTAGGACATTCTCATAAATGAGAAATTTTGAGATTTATTGCTACCACTATTTTTATAAAATAATATTTACCCTGTATAATCATTGCACATTTCTATAAATATATCGAAAGTATTTCTGCATAAAATTAGTGGTAACAAAAAGGCGGAAATTTCTTATATCTGAGAATGTCCTGAAAAAAGGACTGAGAGCGCCTGCCCCTGATACATTAATTTTTATTCCAGTGTAAGAACAGAAAATTGTTAACCCTTTGCAGCATAAAATCTGATTTAAACTTGTAAAAAATTGTTTCTCGATCTTAATTTTTTAAGATATATTTTAAAATCTTGAGCCATCACTTGGCTTAATTCAGCTCTAATTTCAAATTTGAATTAAAACCTATTCCTACGAAATTTTGGTCTAACTATTATGATATTTATAATCTTTATTATTTTTCTCACAAACATATTACGTTTTCGTATAAATTCAAATACATCTTATTGTAAAAATTATTTTAAACTGACAATAATTTTATCGCAATTATTAATCCGTTCCTTAAATTTCATTGGTGAAAAGATAAAAATTATTGTTAATCTTCTCAAAATTGATATTTTTATAAATATTTTATGCGATGCATTCTCGCATCTCTAAAATATTTCGATTTATTAATTCGTTGAGAGGTGTCGTTATAAAGATTTTCCATTTCCCCCTAGGTAATATCAGACTTTCAAATATAATTACATACACTGTATAATACTACATGAGCTGTTGTGAAATGACCTATATAAGGTACCTGATTGCAACTTAGATCTATTTCTAAAATTAAATTAAAACTTAAATCTCATGACACATGCATTTTAGTTCCACTGTGAGGAACAGAAGTTTGTTAACCTTTTTCAGCAGTGTAGTTGCTTAATTACTTGGAATTCCCATGATAATGCAAAAGACCAATTGCAAATAATTGTATTCAAAACCTTCATATAGAGTTCGAGTTTTATAGACATGTAGTCAAGATTAAGCTGTCTGATTTGACACGTACAAAATGATTGGATACAACATTAACATCTAACAAGTGCCGGCCAATGAGCAATAGCCGCGATCAATAAATCGTGCGAGGGGAAATGGATACAACCCCCTCCCTCGCGTATCCCTTTTGTATCAATGAATGTTGCCACACAAGGAGATAAAATATGAGGAGAAAAAAAAAAGTAATAAACTACCTGGAATCAAATTGAGTAGAGTTGAAAAAAAAAAAAAAAAAGAAAGAATTAATCTGTCTTTAAGTATGATGAGTTATTTACAATAAAAGAGTTGATTTAAAATGAAATTAATTAAAAAAACGTGTTTTCAAAATTATGTTAGAGTTCAAAGGGGTGTATATTTTATGAATATGAGATTTTAAATATGTTTGGTGAGTTACTTACTGACTGTATTAATTACGCAATGAAAATAGCAGTGCAACAGGTGATTTTTTCCTCTACCGAAATCTTATGAAGGAAAAGAAAGTTTTACAGGAAAAGTAAAGCGTGGCTTTTCAAAATCTTTTGCTTTATTCTTTCATTTTTCTTTTTTTTTTTTATACGCTCAAAGATTTTAGAAAATAAGAAGAGTTTTTTTTTTGAGTTGTAAATACTAAATTAATTAATTAAAAGATAAATAATTCTAATTAGTGTAATTAATTAATTATATTGCTGTATATATAATTATATTTCACTAATTATTTTATTTATTTATTTTTCTTTGCTTGAAAGAGTTCCATTAGCCCATTTTTTTAAAGGTAAAAATCATTCAAAACCATTCCAACAAATGATGTTAAAAATATATTTATAATATTAAATATTTTTTTAACAACAATTTAATTTAATATGACCTTAAGTGGCATGAAAGTATTATTAATATTCCTGTATCAGAGGGGAAATATTACAGTTTTAATCGGACATATCTAAAGATTAAAATCGATATAACTTAAGTGTTTTACAAATAATTAATTATACTTTGTAATTATTTAAAACATAACTAAGAGTACCACCTGATTTATTGCAAAACCTAAATATTGTTTTTTCAGATATACTTTTTAAAAGATAATAATGATGTAAAGTTCAGGGCTAATTCATTATTAAAAATTATAAATTGAAATTTTATAGTTAATTAAGTATTAAATATGTAAATATATATAAAAATAATTTAATGCTCAAAAATTAGAAATAATATATTAAATTACATATATTTTAAATAGATGCTAATTGAAAAAATATTTTAACAAAACTTTTGAAGGAAACAGAAGGATTTAAAAAAACTGCAGATAATTTATGTGGATAAATTTTAAATTTCTTGTATATAAAATTTCTTGAAGAAATACATATTAAATATTACTTTCACTGTCTGTCAAAAAATACTGTTTCTAATTCATCTTCGTTTATATATATATATATATATATATATATATATATATGTATGTATATTTATGCTTTATTTTTAACTAGCAAGCCCATGCCAAATTTTAGCACTTTATTTATTGTTAGTCACTTAAAACTTGAAACTCATAAATATTATACCGATTTCAACCCTAATTAAAATTTAATTTATTAGAAGCCAAATTATTATAAAAATCAAATTAATATTGTACAATAGTGAAGACAAAATCATTCAAAGAAAGTTTTCAAAATAAAATTCATGGTTGACGACCCAGTTTTTATACTACCGCAGGCAGTACAGTTTTAGTATAGGACCCCATGATGTCTTTTAAATTTTTATTGCCATGTTGGAGATGACTTTTTATTTAATTATTTTGATGCAATTTTTTGTTAAAAAAAAACTAATTCTTATTTTGATTATACTTTTTACCATTGCTTTTTTAGTCAATTTATGATAATAATTCACATTCTGTATATATTTTTAAAGTACCGCTATGTTTAAAATGATGCTTACAAAGATACTGAAGAAGCAACTTTTAAAAATACATTTTCCCATAAAATAATCTCATCAGACAAATGTCGTCATGTTTTTTTATTAGACCATTTGGCTGAGTACGCGTGCTTAAATATTGCCTATTTATAAATATTAATTTTTTTCCTCGCGTATTTTATTAATCAGCTCATTATCGTATCGGTTCGAAAATATTATCGTAACTGGACCCCGTTAGAAAAATATTATATAGATTAATTTTTTTTTTTTTTTTTTTTTTTTTTTTTTAATCATGTATTGCTTTGAAAAGTGATAGTATGCAGAACTATTTATTTCCTTTATAATAGGCACAAAATGAGTTATTACAAATATAAGAAAATTATACTAATTAAGGAAAATAAATTTTCTTAATTAATATACTGATTTTACCTTCAGTTACTGCGCGGGATTCCAAATTATAAAAACACAGACATACATTATGGGTGAGAAAAGATCAGTTCAAACAAAAGGCAGCAGTGTATATATATGTTCTAAGTTAGATCTTAGATTTTCGATACAAATTAAAGCATAAAAAGCAGATTTAGAAGATTTTATGGAGTTTTAAGTAACGAGTCTTAAACAATCAATTCCACATTGTTATTATAACTGTTATTGATATACACAGAAAATCTATGAAAAGAATAATGAAAAATATGTTTTATGAACAAATAATACCAGTACATTTATTATTTTTCTTCATAGATATAAGAAGAAAATTATGAATTCACGAAAATCTTCGTCGTTCGGTTTTAACTGAATTCACTCGTTTCGAGATGTCCTGAACATGATTTCAGCTTTTTTTTTTTTTTTTTGACAATATGTTTGTGTTTTTATGTGTATGTGTATATTTGAACAAAATTTTGTAGGTACGTTATTTCATGTAAGAATACACGGAATTCCACAGATATTTGCATTTTGGACTTTGATACAAATTGGTGATGATTAGATTTTGGCGTATCTTGTACAACATGTGCCGCTGTTATGTTGAAATTTTCTTCCTTTAAAGGAAAAATTATATATCTTAGCTTTTTTCAGGTAAAAGTGCACTAAATTTAATATGCGAGATGTTTATAATGAAAACTACCCTGATTCAATATGAATAGATATCGTAGCCTCTCAGAAGTTATTTAGCAGTTAAAATAATCCTCCCCCTCCCTAAAAATCAAATTTATAGTCATAAAATCACCGAAAAGGGATAAAAATAGGGGGTCGTTCCTAAAAAACGGTGGGGATCGGGCAAAATGGGTGTCATATTTAGAATCAGGAAGTCATTTTACATAGTAAAAATTTGCAAAAATGGTGTTTGGACAACTTTCATGATGAGCAGTGTTAGTCGTACTTGAATTCTGTCCTTTGTTGCATGAGATACTACAAAATTTCCCTAACATATGATGTACACACAGAAAAATATTTATTTTCTGAAAATGAGAGAATCATATTTAAGACATCTCAAAACGTGTAAATTCATCGAAAACCGGAAGTCAAAAATATTCACGAATCCAATACTTTCTTCTATATTATTTTATATGACAGCGCCACCTACCAAATAACATGAAAAAAAATTTAACCAATATAATCAATATTCAATCGTGTTCAAGTAATCTCAAAACGTGTACATTCATCGGAAACTAGAGATTGAAAAATCTTCCAATTCTTATATCTTTTTATATATATATATATGCAGAAGTTATAGTAATAAATCCACTTATATAAAAATAAGTAGTCAATAGTAGTCAATAAGTAGTTAGTTGAAACGCATTATGTTTTAGCTAAAAAATGTCTCTTCAAAGGAGAGCTGACGTAACTCACACACACACACACACACACACACACAAAAAAAAAAAAAAAAAGAAAAAAGAAAAAAAAAAGAAAGAAAAGAAAAAAAATTATATCATAAATAAATTAGAAAAAAAAGAACTTAAACCAAATCATTTTTTTAAATTGCGTATATGTTCAATAGTATAAAACTTCGATCTACCACTCATTTACTCATAATCATTTTTACCACTATAATGGCCGTTGCCTTTTGGAATGAAAAATGTGTAGTCGAGAGCTTAAGAATACTAAATCTATACAAATTACTGTCTACATTATTTTATTTGAATTTTAAATAATTGTTAGATTTAACAACTTACTTCTTTAGGAATTTTTTAATACAAAAAAATATGTGTATAAGAGTGAAAAGCGCATAAAAAATAAAAGCATTTTAAATTACTTTCTTGACATCGTAAGAAAATAATTTTTGTATTCTGCAAGTCTGGCTAATCATACCTTTCGAATGATACCTTTTTCAACCCTCTATTCCCATAATTAGTATGTTGAAAATGTACCACAAATTTCATGTTTGCCCTATTAATATATAGATACGATACATGAACTTCATTTGAACTTTTTCTTAAGACTGTTTTATAGGTTTACAGATTTCAGTCTAAGAAATACTATATACATAACACATTATAGTGTAAAATATTGTAAACCTGAAAGTGAATGCATTTTATTTTTTCGGAAATAAAAACAAGTACACGTATTTTTCAAAATTGAAACCTAAATATTTGGAGATAATAAGAATTAAGAATGTGCTTATAAATGAGTTCAGTTTTCTCAATTTTAAGTACTACTTATTTTTAACAAGATTTTTAAGTTTTTTACATATTTTTTTTTCATCCAGTATAAGTTTATTTTTATTTATTTATTTTTCCCCCCTTAAAAAAAAAAAAAAAAAAAAAAAAAAAAAAATCAACATTTTTATTTATTTTATTTTATATGCATTTCCCAGGTTTCGAATAGAACAAGCAAACATGTTATTACCGATATATATCGCGTGAAAATAAATAATAAATAAATATATAATAAAAGACTTAATCCGTATCTATATTTTTTCTCCTAAACATCTATATACGCTGTATAATAAATCGAACTGGAAACCGAATATAAATTAATTAAATGCGATTTATGAATGTGACGTAAATGTAAGCACGGGGTAAAATAAGTAAATAAATAATAATTTATTTATTTATCTATAAAAATTGAAAGATGCTTGTTTGATTGTGTACTGCTCAGTTTAAAATAAGAAAGAAGAAGGATTTTTCAAAATTGAGTTTTATATTCTCTGAAGCATTGTAAACCAGAAAATACATCATTTTGTTTAATCTAAAAGCGAAAAGAAAAACGAAAAAACATATTTTTCCAAAATTGAAATTTAATTATATAGATTTAATGGAAATCCAGAAAGTACTAAAAATAAGCACATTTTGTTTAATTTTAAGCTCTCGTTTTTAACAGTTTTCTGTACTTTTTATTTTATTTTAATTTATTTTGCATCTGTTATAAAGAGTTTCTAATTTCACAATGCACAATTATGTATATTTTTCCTTTCTTTGTTAGATTTTTCATGTAGTTTACAGATCGAATAGAACAAGCAAATATATTATTCAAGATAGGTATCAGGTAAGAAAGAAAGAAAAGGACCTTTTGATGCTTTGTTTTTGCTTATCATCTGTACACGCTAAAAATTATCCAAATCAGTAACAGAATATAAAAAACTACATTAACTGCGATTTATGAACGTCTCCTATACATCAGTATATAGGGGAAAGGGGGGAGGGGTACTAGTTTGATTGTATATTGTTACAAGAAAACCTTTTCTTGCATGAATTAAAATAAGGTAGAAGAAGGAAATTTTAAAATTGAGTTCTACTTACTCTCAACTATTGTAAACCAGAAAATACATTTTGTTTCATCAAAAAGTGAAAAGAAAAACGAAAAAAGATATGTTCTAAAACTGAAATATAATTACTGAGATTTAATTGAAACCCAAAAGCACTAAAAATTCAGCACATTGTGTTTATTTTAAGCTCTCGTTTTTAACAGTTTTCAGTATTTTATTTTATTTTTAATTTAATGTATTTTGCTTCTGAAACAAACAGTTTATGATTTCCTATACTACAAAATTATATACATATAAATATTTCTTTATTAGATTTTACATGTAGTTTACAGATCGAATAGAATAAGCAAATACATCATTCACGATAGATATCATGTTAAAAAAAAAAAAAAAAAAAAAAAAAAAAAAAAGAACCCATCTATATTCCATTTTTTCTGAGCGTTTGAACACGCTGAATAATATCTCAAATCGGTAACCGGATAAAAACTGTAGCAGACTTTGGTCATCATGACCACATCTTTGAAATTCAAATAACATTCAAATATTTCTTCTGTAAGTTTTCCAAGAAACAGAATAATTCGGCCATAATGCGATATTCGAAAAACAGCGATTTCAATAATGTCCCGGGAAACTTTATAAGTTTTTGGCTTTTTATTCGGTATTTTTTTCATTTCTTTATCTTTCTTTATTTACGGGGAGCTAGTTTTTCACCTTGATGCATTCACTTTATTTCTAACGATAGTTCTACCTTACAACATTTAGTCATTTAGTCTTTAGATAAAATTTTAGTAATGCTTTGTTTATAACTTTTGGCTGTTTGTTTCTTTCTTTAAAATATGCTGAATTTTGATTCGAGTTGTTTCGTGAATTAAATTCGAGAAAGAATATTTTAGATCATTATGTAGTTTGAAGAGTTTTGGAAACGCCGTAAAATATTGAAACAATGTCATTCCAAAAACATTCTTTTTAACACTTTCCAACAAGGTTGAAAAGTGTTTATGACTTCGGTTTGTCCGTCTGTCTGTCTGTCTGTCTGTCTGTCCGCGCTCTAACTCCCGTAAATATTTATGGAATTTCTTGAAACTGATATATGTTATTCAAGTTCACTATCGGACGCTCCCTATTGAAAATGGAGTTTATACCTCTACTGGTTTGTGTACAGGGACACCCGAAAATATTTCAAAGCATTGTGTTCTAGGAGAGGTATTTCTATAAACCATATTTTCATACCTTTACTCTAGACATATCTTGGTGAAATTGAAATATGTTATTCAAGTTCACTATCGGACGTTCCCTATTGAAAATGGAGTTTGTACCTCTACTGGTTTGTGTACAGGGACACCCGAAAGTATTTCAAAGCATTGCGTTCTATGAGAGGTATTTCTATAAACCATATTTTCATACCTTTACTCTTGACATATCTTAATGAAATTGAAATATGTTATTCAAGTTCACTATCGCACGTTCCCTATCGAAAATGGAGTTTGTACCTCTACTGGTTTGTCTACAGGGATACCCGAAAGTATTTCAAAGCATTGTGTTCTATGAGAGGTATTTCTATAAATCATATTTTAATACCTTCACTGTAGACATATCTTAATAAAATTGAAATATGTTATTCAAGTTCACTATTGGATGTTTCCGGTATAAAATGGAGGGAATACAACCATCGGGTTATACACAGGGACACTCAAAAGTATTCCAAAGCATTGCGTTCTATGAGAGATATTTCTATAAATCAAATTTTAATAACTTTAGTTTCCACAAATTTTAAGGAATTGAAATATGTTATTTATATGCACAAAATAATGCTTTGTATACAATATAGCATGTTTAGCATTATATTTACAGGGTGGCACAAAAATATCCAGATAAATTAAGAGCTATTAATAAAAAAATTGCTAGATATGTACTTTCGTTTACGTTAAGCGTTTTTAACACTTTCTAATATTTTAACACTTTCCAACAAGGTTGAAAAGTATTTATGACTTCGGTTTGTCTGTCGGTCTGTCTGTCTGTCCGTCTGCCTGTATACGCTCTAACTCCCGTAAATATTTATAGAATTTCTTGAAACTGCTATAATGTTATTCAAGTTCACTATCGGAGGTTCCCTATTAAAAATGGAGTTTATGCCTGTACTAGTTTGTGTACAGGGACACCTGAAAGTATTTCAAAGCATTGTGTTCTATGAGAGGTATTTCTTTAAACCATATTTTTTTATACCTTTAGTGTAGACATATCTGAATGAAATTGAAATATGTTATTCAAGTTCACTATTGGATGTTTCCTGTTTTAAATGGAGGAATTACCACCATCGGTTTATGTACAGGGATACTCAAAATTATTCCAAAGCATTGTGTTCTATGAGAGATATTT